>CM038682.1:114364260-114728744 GCA_021605205.1 Aegilops longissima | reverse complement strand
ACTCCTATTAGCACCAGGTATTAGATACCGGTTTTGTTGCTAAGTGTTAGTAACTCAAATAAAAGGCTACGGAATAAACGGAGACTAGCTAAAGGTGAGTGACGATATGTGTTGAAGTGTTTCCAAGTTTGATGTGATCAAACATCGCACGCTCCCTCTACCATCAAGATTAGTATTAAACCAGAATAATTGTCATTTGGTGTTTATGCTGAGCATAGACATGATTGGATTATGTCTATCGCAATACGGTTATTCATTTAAGGAGAATAATGGTTACTCTATTTATTTGAATAATACCTTCAATGGTCTTGCACCTAAAGGAATGGTTTATTGAATCTCGATCATAGTAATACACATTTTCATGCCAAAAGATATAAGATAGTAATGATGGTACCACTTACTTGTGGCAATCGCCATGTAAGTCATATTGGTATAAAAGCATGAAGAAGCTCCATGTTGATGGATCTTTGGACTCACTCGTTTTGAAAAGTTTGAGACATGCTAACCATGTCTATTGGTGTATACGCATGAAGAAACTCCATGCAGATGGATCGTTTGGACTCACTTGATTTTGAATCACTTGAGATATGAAAATCATACCACATGGGCAAAATGACCAAAAGCCTCGGTTTCAAAGAAGATGGAACAAGATAGCAACTTGTTGGAAGTAACACATTTTGATGTGTGCAGTCCAATGAGTGCCGAGGCATGCAAAGATGAATATCGTTATGTTCTTACTTCACGGATGATTTGAGTAGATATTGAGTGTATTTACTTGATGAAACACAAGTCTGAATTATTGAATGGTTCAAGTAATTTCAGAGTGAAGTTGAAGATCATCGTGACAAGAGGATAAAATTTCTATGATATGATCATAGAGATGAGTATCTGAGTTACTGAGCTTTGGCACGCAATTAAGACATTGTGGAAATTGTTTCACAATAAATACTGCTCGAACACCACAGTGTGATGGTGTGTCCAAACATCATAGTTGCACCCTATTGGATATGATGCATACCATGATGTCTCTTATCGATTACCACTATCGCTCATGGGTTAGGCATTAGAGACAACCACACTCACTTTAATAGGGCACCACGTAATTCCGCTGAGACGACACCGCTTGAACTATGGTTTGGAGAAACCTAAATTGTCGCTTTCTTAAAAGTTTGGGGCTGCGACGCTTATGTGAAAAAGTTTCAGGTTGATAAGCTCGAACACAAAGCGGATAAAATGCTTCTTCATAGGACACCCAAAACAGTTGGGTATACCTCCGCCTCAGCCCGGAAGCAAAAGGATTGTTTCTAGAATTAGGTCCTTTCCGAGAAAAGTTTCTCTCGAAAGAATTGAGTGGGAGGATGGTGGAGACTTGATGAGGTTATTGAACCGTCACTTCAACAAGTGTGTAGCAGGGCACAGGAAGTTGTTCCTGTGGCGCCTACACCAATTGAAGTAGAAGCTTATGATAGTGATCATGAAGTTTTGGATCAAGTCACTACTGCACCTCGTAGGGTGACAAGGATGCGTATTACTTACGAGTGGTACAGAATCCTGTCTTGAAGGTCATGTTGCTAGACAACAATGAACCTACGAGCTATGAAGAAGCGATGGTGGGCCCGGATTCCGACGAATGGCTCAAGGCCATAACATCCGAGAGAGGATCCATGACTTTGGAAGAAATACTTGATGGTCGTGGGACGTTGGGTAAAGATGGATTTTAAAAGGAAGATGGATAATGATGGTAAGTATCACCATTAAGAAAGCTCGACTTGTAGTTAAAGATGTTTTCCGACAAGTTCAAGGAGTTGACTACGGTGAGGCTTTCTCACTCGTAGTGATGCTAAGAGTCTGTTGGAATTGGATTAGCAATTACTGCATGATTGATGAAATCTTGCAGATAGGATGTCAAAACATTGTTTCCTCAGCGTTATACTTGAGGAAAGGTTGTATGTGATACAAACAGAAGGTTTTGTCAATCCTGAAAGATGCTAACAAGTATGCAAAGCTCCAGCAATCCTTCTAAGGACTGGAGTAAGCATCTCGGAGTTGGAATGTACGCTTTGATGAGATGATCAAAGATTTTGGGTTTATACAAAGTTTGTGAGAAACTTGTATTTCCAAAGAAGTGAGTGGGAGCACTATAGAATTTCTGATAAGTATAGACATATTGTTGATCGGAAATGATGTAGAATTTCTGGAAAGCATATAGGGTTATTTGAAAAGTGTTTTTCAATAGAAAACCTGAATTAAGCTGCTTGAACATTGAGCATCAAGATCTATGAGGATAGATAAAAACGCTAAATGGTACTTTCAAATGAGCACATACCTTCACATGATCTTGAAGGTGTTCAAGATGGATCACCAAAGAAGGAGTTCTTGCCTGAGTTGTAAGGTATGAAGTTAAGAGTTAAAGCTCGACCACGGCAGAAGAGAGAGAAAGGACGAAGGTCGCCCCTATGCTTCGAGACATAGGCTCAGAGTATGCTATGTTGTGTACCGCATTGAAGTGTGCCTTGCCATGAGTCCGGCAAGGGGTACAAGAGTGATCCAGAATGGATCATTGGACAGCGGTCAAAATTGTCCTTGGAGTAAATA
Source organism: Aegilops longissima (assembly GCA_021605205.1). Taxonomy (NCBI): domain Eukaryota; kingdom Viridiplantae; phylum Streptophyta; class Magnoliopsida; order Poales; family Poaceae; genus Aegilops; species Aegilops longissima. The sequence goes on along the minus strand of CM038682.1, from coordinate 114,726,149 downwards.
AGGACATGTTTCTCGATTATGGAGGTGATAAAGAGTTCGGCGAAAGGGTTACGCCGATGCAAGCTTTAACACCTATCCGAGTGACTCGAGTAGCAAACCGAATACGTATAGTGGAGCAACTATTTGGAATAGCTCCAAGTGGAGCAACATTTACAATATGACATAGAGATTTATGAAGTACATACGGATCTGAATGTTGCGCACCCGCTGACTAAAACCTCTCTCACAAGCAAAGCATGATCAAACCCGTAACTCATTGAGTCTTAATCACATGATGATGTGAACTAGTTTAGTGACACTAGTAAACTTGATGTTGGTCACATGGAGATGTGACCTATGAGTGTTGATCACATAGCGATGTGAACTAGATTATTGACTCTAGTGCAAGTGGGAGACTGTTGGAAATATGCCCTAGAGGCAATAATAAATTGGTTATTATTATATTTCCTTGTTCATGATAATCGCTTATTATCCATGCTACAATTGTATTGATAGGAAACTCAGATACATGTGTGGATACATAGACAACACCATGTCCCTAGTAAGCCTCTAGTTGACTAGCTCGTTGATCAATGATGGTTACGGTTTCACGACCATGGACATTGGATGTCGTTGATAACGGATCACATCATTTGGAGAATGATGTGATGGACAAGACCCAATCCTAAGCCTAGCACAAAGATCGTAGTTCAGATGCTAAAGCTTTTCTAATGTCAAGTATCTTTTCCTTAGACCATGAGATTGTGCAACTCCGGATACCGTAGGAATGCTTTGGGTGTACCAAACGTCACAACGAATCGGGTGGCTATAAAGGTGCACTACATGTATCTCCGAAAGTGTCTGCTTGGGTGGTACGAATCGAGACTGGATTTGTCACTCTCGTAAACGGAGAGGTATCTCTGGCCCACTCGGTAGGACATCATCATAATGTGCACAATGTGACCAAGGGGTTGATCACGGATGATGTGTTACGAATCGAGTAAAGAGACTTGCCGCAATGAGATTGAACAAGGTATCGGTATACCGACGATCGAATCTCGGGCAAGTACAATACCGTTAGACAAAGGGAATTGTATACGGGATCGATTGAGTCCTTGACATCGTGGTTCATCCGATGAGATCATCATGGAACATGTGGGAGCGAACATGGGTATCCAGATCCCGCTGTTGGTTATTGACCGGAGAACGTCTCGGTCATGTCTGCATGGTTCCCGAACCCATAGGGTCTACACACTTAAGGTTCCATGACGCTAGAGTTATATGGAATAGATATACGTGGTTACCGAATGTTGTTCGGAGTCCCGGATGAGATCCCGGACGTCACGAGGAGTTCTGGAATGGTTCGGAGGTAAAGATTTATATATGGGAAGTCCTATTTTGGCCACCGGAAAATGTTCGGGATTTTTCGGTATTGTACCGGGAAGGTTCTAGAAGGTTCCGGAGTGGGGACCACCTGCATGGGGGGACCCACATGAACGTGGGTAGTGGGGGCAAGGCCCCACACCCCTGGTCAAGGTGCACCAAGATCCCCCCTTAGAAGGAATAAAATCATATCCCGAAGGGATAAGATCAAGATCCCTAAAAAGGGGGGATAACAATCGGTGGGGAAAGGAAAGGATGGGATTTCTTTCCTCCCACCTTTGCCAACGCCCCAATGGACTTGGAGGGCAAGAAATAATCCCCTCCACCCCTATATATAGTGGGAGGCGCATGGGAGCTGCACCTTGCCTCGGCGCAGCCCTCCCCTCTCCCAAGTCCTCCTCTCCCGGGTGCTTGGCGGCCCTGCAGGATTGCCACGCCTCCACCACCACCACGCCGTTGTTCTCGCTGCTGGACGGAGTCTTCCTCAACCTCTCCTCTCTCCTTGCTGGATCAAGGCGTGGGAGACGCCACCGGCTGTACGTGTGTTGAACGCGGAGGTGCCGTCTGCTCGCACTAGGATCTCTGGTGATTTGGATCACGACGAGTCGACTCCTTCAACCCCGTTCTCTTGAACGCTTCGCTTAGCGATCTACAAGGGTATGTAGATGCACTCTCCTTCCCCTCGTTGCTAGTTTCTCCATAGATAGATCTTGGTGACTCGTAGGAAAATTTTGAATTTCTGCTAGTTCCCCAACACTGGCCACCCCGCAATCGCCGTCTGACGCGCCTCATGGCGCCACGTCTGTAGCCCCCAACCGCTCGGAGAGCCGTCGCCGGAGGCGAGCGCACGGTCTCGCCGGCGTTCTCTGCCTCGCCGGCTTTAAGCCGCTCACGTGACCGACAATGTGTGTAACACCCCCGGTGTCATGCTACAGTAATCCCTTGTTAATGGTGCCATGTCATCATGTTACTGTTGCTAATCCTTGCTTGATCCAAATCGTAATCCAATTCAAATTCAAATTAAAGTCCAAAAATTCAAATCTAGTCAAACGACCAAAGTTTCTAACGTGCAAACAAAAATGTTCAAAGTGTGGCAAATACTCCTTGGATATTTGTCATGTTGGAACCGACCTCTTTTGGATTCCTAAAGTGCCCCTGGAAATTTATTTGATGATCTAGGAGCATTTAAATTTGGCCTTTTTCAATTTCTAAAAATGCTTGAACAATTCCATTGGCCCTGAAACTTTTTAGGCCACACCACCATGTTGTGCCTGAACTATTTGCTAAGTTTCACATTCAACAAAAAATCATTTGATGCCTTGTTTCCATCCAAAACAATAGCTATCCTTTTAATAGAAAAGTAATTAAAAAGAAAATAAAAGAGGAAGACCCCCCTTGGGCCAACTGGCCCAGTTGGCCGCCGAACCAGCCCACCCTGGTTGGCCCACCTCTCCCTGCTTAACTCCCCACCACCCGAAACCCTAGCCCTTCCCCCGATCCACTTTCTCCCCCATGATCCCCTCATTCCCCTCCTCCCAATCTGGATCGGGATCGGGCAAACCGCCCCGACCCCATCGCCCCCGACACCCCGCTCCACAAAGGCCGCTACCAGCCGGCGCTGCCCCTCTCGGCCTCCTCATCGTCAGCTCCGCCCCAGTGGCTTCTCTTCTTGCACTCGACGAGCTCCCTCAACCCCCACCTCTACTTCGCGCTCGCACCTGCCGGCCCGTCCAGTCGCCGGACCTCGCCGGCAGGGTCTCTCCAGCTCCCCTGAGCCCCCTACGCACCTCGATGTGAGCCACCATGCGAGATGCATCCTTCCCCTCTCCCTTTGTTCGTGTTTAGCACCGATACCACCACCACCAGTGAGCTCGCCGCTCGCGGTGACTGCGCCCACCCCGCATGCTCACGGCCCTGCCTGCTATTGCGCTACTGCTGCTGCATCCTGTTGCCGTCGCCGCAGCTATTGCCCACGCACGCCCAGTCGTCGCTGACCATCGCCGTTGTCGTTTTGGCCCCCCAACTGCTGCTACTTGCTCCATCGCACACCCGGCTTCATGCTCGTTCGAATGAGCCCAACAGCGGCTCGATCTGTGGCATGTGCATGCTTTCCCATGAGCCCCGTGCAACTTCGTCGTCTTTTGGCCACTGGCGGCTAAACGCCGGCGCGCCATCGTGTCTGGTCGCAACAAGGTGGACTGACGGTGTCCTGGACTAGGGGGTACTCACCACGTCGTCCCCCAATCGGTTAGATTGGGCCGAGGACCCCTAGGGCCGCATACTCATGGGCCAGTCCGGACAGGTGCCGCATACAAGAAAGATTCCACAAGACTTGGTGATCAAGACAAGGACTCCTCCCCCACCGGCGTATTCGGCTAGGACTCTTGTTATCCTAGGCCTCTGGTGCATCATATAAACCAGGGCCAGGCTAGTCGACGCATATACAATATACAACAATCATACCATAGGCTAGCTTCTAGGGTTTAGCCTCCTTGATCTCGTGGTAGATCTACTCTTGTACTACCCATATCATCAATATTAATCAAGCAGGAGTAGGGTATTACCTCCATCGAGAGGGCCCAACACAGGTAAAAACATCGTGTCCCTTGTCTCCTGTTACCATCCGTCTAGACGCATAGTTCGGGACCCCCTACCCGAGATCCGCCGGTTTTGACACCGACATTGGTGCTTTCATTGAGAGTTCCGCTGTGTGTTCGGCAAAAGGTCGATGGCTCGCCTGCAGATCAACTGCGACTTCGGCATCTTCGTCACCAGCTCGACTGGTCACCTTGGTTCGACCAAGGACTGCGCCCTACCTCTGATCGTCATGTTCGGATGAGGGCCTTCATCAACATCAACTCCGATCTCTATCAAGATCATGGAGGATTCATCCAGGGAGCCCGGGGACTCAACGTCAACATTGCCCTCGGGCGACCGTACTGTTTTTCTGGACAGCGGACTTGTGTCCGCCGCCACCGCCTCCTCGAGCGCCGGTTTGACGATTGCTTCGGTGGAATTGTGCGGAATTGAGTCTACAACAACCCTGGAAAATTTCGTCGAGTTCCGGTGGAGGAATCTCTGGCAATCTCCGATATACCGGAGCCGCATTGAATCTGGACGAGAATCCGGACGAGTTTAGGGCGTGGTGTCCAGCTTCTAGCTCGGACCTTCTTTGGAAGATCCAATCGTTGATCGACTGCGGAATTCCTATATCTACCACCCCTCAAAATTGTAGATCGATCCGACCGTCCAAACTCCGGGAACCTTCCGATTAGTGCATCACTTTTTGGATCTGTTTTCTGCGCGAAAACGAATCCGACCCGAGTTCGTCTTTTTTTATGAACGGGATTTCGGACATCCTTTTTGAAGGAAGTTTTTTATGGGGTATTGTGTTTTGTTCCCGAACACATCCCACTAACTTTAAGATCTTTTGAACATGATCTTCAACATCGTGCTGGTGTCAAACCAGTCCGGCAATATTGCTCCACGACCGCCGACCTGCGCTAGACACGTCGTCACTTTGTTGAGCCGAGCTTAACTTCTTCGGATCATCATCTCGGCAAACCGAACAAGAGTCCGGCATCGCGAAGGATAAATCATCACCAACATCGCCGCCCCACGGATTACACGGAGCGGGCATACCGGCATCGCCGCACGGTCGCTTCATCAAGCCGGCATCGACCATGTCACGACCTGCATCGGCAGGGCCGAACTATTGCCTCTTCAAAGCTGGTGTCCATCACGCCGACCTACTTCGACATCTCGGCTGGACCGGGGTCTTCGCCATCTCTTCATCAACCTACTCCGGACACTTTGGCGTCACTAGCCGACCAGGCATGGGTGCGCGGATCGAGTCCCAATTTTGGGAATCACCTTCCTTCGGATTGCTACAACAAATAAACCAGGTGCTATTAATCCTAGTATTTCTTTTTGCTTGTTTGGGTTAAATTTTTTCCCAAGTAATTATTACTCTGGTTAGTCCATCATATGTACACAGGTCTATCAAATGGTGGCCGCATTATTGACGGTCGCATGATGGTTCGGTCGGTTTCAGACACAGTCCGCTGACGCCGATCCGAACTCGGACCGACACAGTGAATCCGTGCTTTGCCACGCCTTTATTGCATTACGCCGACGACCTGCATCGACATCGACTTCGGCGCCAGGCCATATTTCTTTTATTACTCACTTTGCATAAATTATTTATTATGCAACATTTTTTTAATTTCTGTTATTACTATTATCCCCGGTCTGCACTATGTTTTGTGCACAGGAAAATGATCCAGCCGGACTATATCCTTTGACGTCACCTCGGCTGGACGGGGGGCTTCGTCAACACTTCATTACCCCATGCCGGGGACTTCGGCATCACTCTGCCGTCCTGCATTGACCGTGCGATGTCACCACTTGAGTGCCGAGCTCTTTGCTCCGCCACCTCGGACCGGCTTGGGGATGGAACCTTGTCCCGATCAAGCTCGGACCGCGTCGTCAATACCGAACACATTAACCAGCTAAGTTGCCTTCATGCTCAAAGTTTTAAATTTTTGAATTGTGTTCGCTCGACCAAGCATTATACTTTTTGGAAAAAGTTGCTTGTAAATTTTTTCCTTGTCCAAACTCTGTCAAGACACACTTGACGCGCTACCCGCTCATTATACTGGGGGCTTCTTTAATGAAGCTTATTAATACGGGCTTTATGCCCAACACATGTGTCACACTTCCGCATGTACCTTTTATTCACCATTATATGCATCGATATGACTTAAGTTTTGGCCAAGCTGGGTTGCTGGCTCTGTGCTTACCCCTCGCTCCCGATTGTTCGCTAGGTGGTAAAGGAGCACCTTTGCGATTGTTACCGTCAGTCAGCGGATGTGTACCTCAGACCGGGTGAAGCCGAAAGCTAGCGTTTTAAGGGAATACTCGGTCGGTGAACTAAAAGATGATTTCTTACCTATTTATTTACCTGCCCCAGATGTTTTTCTGCTCTTTTCACAGTCTGACATGCACTTTAGGGCATGCCTCCCGTGGAAAGGAACCCCTAACGGAACTATTCTCCTGGAAGATGTTTCTTACTAACCATGTAATATAACATAACTAGTTGGGCACTTGTCTGATAAAGCACTAATGACCCCTACGCCTGGTCTCCATGCATGCCCCGGTTTTTATAACCGCGAGGGTATTCGGACACACTCCGGACTATTGGGTCCAGAGATTGAAGCGAAAAGGTCCGCTACGACAAACAATCTACAATCCGGCTAGAAGGCATTCTACATGTCACCTTACATTTTATAGTCAACTTTTACCCAAGTCACTTGGGGGCTCTTATGTTTATTTGAGTCGTTTCATACTAAGTGTTTTTCTTCTTAGTCATTGCAAAGTTAAAGCACGACAGAAGCACTTTTTTTCTCTCTAACGTCCAATTTTCGGATTGGCACCGAACACTTGATCTTGTTCGGACGTCATGTTTTTACTGACGTTTTTTGGTTTTCCAAGCTTTTGGCACTTTTAAACTATTTGTGTGTTTTCCGCACAAGTCTCGCAGAAGGCAACGCCGACTCCTTTAGAGATTCGCAAAACATTCTCGGATATTGCTATATATGCATCAGTTTGAATTGTGTCTTCGGTCAATAGTTGGGTTGCCCGCTCCGCGCTTGCCTCCTACGCCCGCTTTGTTCGGCTAGGTGTGCAAAGGAGAACCATCGCGATTGTGCTTCCAGCTCGCATGGTCAAGCACCTCGATGGAGAAAGCCAAAACCGATCTGTCACAATAGGTGTAAACTGGTCAGCGATCCGATGACTATATTAAATGACGGGCCATTCATAAAATTGGTCAAGTGTTTCCGCTTGACCTCGATCGTCGCGAACACTACCGGGGCTAGTAACGGCCTCCCAAACTAAATCCTCAATATTTTGCTCTTACATTGAGCTGGGGTTTCATGATCATGCTTAGCATGACAACCCAAAGAAAGGAACCGATAAGCGGACTATTTTCTTTGGAAGACATTTCTTCATTAAACAGTAATATAACATATCTCTCTGCGTACCTTTGTTTATAAAACCGTATGGCCAGATTGCCTTGTTTGTCGTAAATCTTTGCCCTCATAAAGGCTTTATAAAGTAGGATAAACACTCCTCGCTCTCGGCGAGGAGGTTGAAGCCGATGGTCGATCAACAAAGTTTTGTACAATGCGGATCCGAGCATTTATGACATAAAGTACTTGGATACATTGTGTCATTACACATAATTTGTGATTTTACTATGGATATCGATCCTTAATTCGGCCACCCGTGCCCGCATTAAGGCTCGGGGGCTACTGGGCTTCGGGCTTATTATTTACAAATATTAAAGGGGCACATCAATCCCTTGATCTGGTGTTGCCACCCGACCAGTGTCTCGGGGGATACTGCATTGCCTGTTCTATGCAGAAAATTTTAAGTGCAATACAGTTTCCGAGAAGATTTTGATCCTCAGGTTGGTCGGCCGCACCCAACCCGAGTCTCGAGGACTGAGCACGCCACTTTTTGTGTATCGAAGTATTCTGCCGAGCTAGGACTTGATCCTCATGCCGATTTTGTAAATCAACATGAGTCTCAGCGGCTACTGGGATCAGCGGTCTTACGTCATCCTTCAGGTGCATCTCGGGTTTTAGACCGATACACACCTTGTGGGCTACTGGCTATGTATCTCGGCAGAGAATAAATTGCACCAATCAAAATATTGACAAAAATCGGCCCACATTCGGGGTGGTGCACCACCTCAAAAGCAGTCCGGCATAAAGCTCGGACGCTAGTGGCTGGCTCCATAGAGGGCATTTCCGGCATTAAGCTTGGCTAAACTCCTTCAAACTTCTTTGAACCAAGGTGATTTACGACACCTCGAATGCAGTCCGGCGTTGGAGCTCGGACGCAAGAGGACACTGCCTCCCGGGAATAACTTCAAACCCGAGGTATGGCATAAAAATAACAAGGCATTGATAAAGGCCGGAAACTTAAAGGGGCTCCTCGGATACCCGACGTGTAAACTCGTCGAATGCATTTCAGCGATCCTCAAGATCGAAGATGAGAAGATTTGTTGAACCAGTTTTCAAGACCGGCAACTGAAGATGAAGAACAGTTCGGAAGAATCGAGGAGCGTCCCTAACTTGAAGACCGGTTCGGGGGCTCTCGACGGTGTCCGGACTAGGGGTACTCACCACGTCGTCCCCCAATCGGTTAGATTGGGCCAAGGACCCCAAGGGCCGCATAATCATGGGCTAGTCCGGACAGGTGCCGCTTACAAGGAAGATTCCACAAGACTTGGTGATCAAGACAAGGACTCCTCCCCACCGGCGATTCGGCTAGGACTCTTGTTATCCTAGGCCTCGGTGCATTATATAAACCAGGGCCAAAGCTAGTCGACGATATACAATATACAACAATCATACCATAGGCTAGCTTCTAGGGTTTAGCCTCCTTGATCTCGTGGTAGATCTACTCTTGTACTACCCATATCATCAATATTAATCAAGCAGGAGTAGGGTATTACCTCCATCGAGAGGGCCCGAACCTGGGTAAAAACATCGTGTCCCTTGTCTCCTGTTACCATCCGCCTAGACGCACAGTTCGGGATCCCCTACCCGAGATCCGCCGGTTTTGACACCGACATGGACCCTGCAATATTAGCTGCTAATCTTGATGCTAATGACCCTATGACACGCGGGGCCTCATAATATAGCAACTAGGTTGTTTTAATTAAACTTTGTTAATTACTATGTCACTGTAAAAATGGCCCCACATCCTAAATAATCCCCATCAGCTGAATTAATATGCTGCTGAAGTTAACAGTCACTGCCAACTGGGTACCACTGGACCCAGTTGACCAGTCAACTGCTGAATGGGCAATTGACCTGGACCACCAGTCAGCCTCTACTAACTGGGAAGTAGACTCAGTCAACTAGGCCCACATGTCAGCCTCTGTTCCACAATTTTGGGTACACTTCTGTGTACCCATAACAGTTATTTATTTAAATGTTTTCTTGATTAAATTAAATCCAGTAATTTGGAAATTCAACTAAATCTTTGAAAATTCATAGGAAATAATCCGTAAATCGGATGAAAATACTTTGTACATGAAAGTTGCTCAGAACGACAAGATGAACCCAAATACGCTCTCCATTCATCTACCACATGCCCCTAGCATAGCAAACATGCAACCTTCCCCCTCCGGTTTGTCTGTCCAAAAATGCGAAACTTCGGGAAAGCTTTCCTGGATGTTATCCCCCTCCGCCGGCATCGTGTAGCACCGTGGTAGAACACCCCTAGCTCTGCTTATTGTCTTGGCATGCATAGTATTGCACTTGTTTGCTCTGTATTTATTGTTTCTTCCCCCTCTTCTCTCCGGTAGAACCCGAGACTACTGCTGATGCCCCTATGATCGACTACGTCAACGACGACCCTTCTTCCCTTTCAGCGGAGCTTCCAGGCAAGCCCTCCCTTTGATCATGCCGATATCGCCCATTCCATTCTCTCATGCTTGTATTAGATTTTGCTACTATTATTGTTTGCTCCTATTCTGATGCATAGCCTGCTTTTGTAACCTGCTTATTGTTACCTTACCTGCTTATCCTAAACTGCTTAGTATAGGTTGGTTAGTGATCCATCAGTGACCCCCACCTTGTCCTTGTTGCCCCTGCTTCATCATCAACGACTCGATCAACGTGATCGACGACCAGAGCCTGACACCTCACATCACATCACGCCCCTTTTGTTGCTCGACTCTGCAGAGTTACCATCGAGTGCCGAGGGTGGAACCTCATACATTACTCCTGATGAGATCTCTATAGTGTAGCTATTCGGTCGTGGTCATCGCGGGTGATTTCCTCATTAACCACTTCCGATACGACTCTGTCATGCAACCCCTCAAGTGTGAAACTCGAGGGTGGTTCCACTTACGTTCACCTTGATGATTACATCGAGTGGAATACACTGAGGGTGGTTCCTCGGAGTTTCCTCTTGGTGTTTGGACACACAGATACTTGGACTTTACAACTGTTACTTGGAAAGGCGGGTCGACCCTAAGGGGTACCCGCGAGTGATATGGAGACGGGTTGACCTGAAGGGTACCCGATAGCTGAATACGAGGCGTGGCCGGGCATTAGCTCTTGCTGCAAGACCTCGAGACGGGGTAACGGGGTCACATCTTTCGTGAGTCTCTGCTCGTGACTGCACTACCAATACACTAATGGTTTGGATATTTGATCCGAGGGGCCTCTGGCCTGATAGCACTAACCATCACGTGGGCATAGTATGGGCGTTCTGCGTCGTATGCATCGGCCGGAGCTTAATAGACGTCAGCGACTGAGCGGCGTGTGCCGAATTGGACTAGTAAGCACATGCCTTTTTGAAGGAGGTAGCTAGGTCTGCTCACCGGCCGCGTACGCAACGTGCAGGAGTTCCCAGGGCGATGGCCCATGACCCCTGGGGGCATAGGTTTAGTCCGGCGTGCTTGACCTCTCTATTAAGCCTAGATCGGGTTGCGGCGTATTGTTTGGCCAAGGCCGGGCATGACACAGGAAAGTGTGTCCCGACGGAGTTAATCAAGCGTGATGGGTAAGTTGGTGCACCCCTGCAGGGAAGAAAACATCTATCGATAGCCTGTCCTACGGTAACGGACACTTGGAGTTGTATCCCGATTGATACAACTAGAACTGGATACTTGAGATGATAAATGGATAGTATGGCTCTGGGATTGCTTTCTCGCAGGGGGGTCGAGGAAGAATCTCTAGGCCAGGTTGATAACACTGAAGGAAATATGCCCTAGAGGCAATAATAAAGTTATTATTTATTTCCTTATTCTCATGATAAATGTTTATTATTCATGCTATAATTGTATTAACCGGAAACGTAATACATGTGTGAATACATAGACAAACAGAGTGTCACTAGTATGCCTCTACTTGACTAGATCGTTGATCAAAGATGGTTATGTTTCCTAGCCATAGACATGAGTTGTCATTTGATTAACGGGATCACATCATTAGGAGAATGATGTGATTGACTTGGCCCATTCCGTTAGCTTAGCACTTGATCGTTTAGTATGTTGCTATTGCTTTCTTCATGACTTATACATGTTCCTATGACTATGAGATTATGCAACTCCCGTTTAACGGAGGAACACTTTGTGTGCTACCAAACATCACAACGTAACTGGGTGATTATAAAGGTGCTCTACAGGTGTCTCCAAAGGTACTTGTTGGGTTGGCGTATTTCGAGATTAGGATCTGTCACTCCGATTGTCGGAGAGATATCTCTGGGCCCACTCGATAATGCACATCACTACAAGCCTGCTACCTCTTGAGCACTGCGTTGGATTTCCTGGAAGAGGAAAGGATGATGCAGCAAAGTAGCGTAAGTATTCCCTCAGTTTTTGAGAACCAAGGTATCAATCCAGTAGGAGGCTACGCGCGAGTCCCTCGTACCTGCACAAAACAAATAACTCCTCGCAACCAACGCGATAAGGGGTTGTCAATCCCTTCACGGTCACTTACGAGAGTGAGATCTGATAGATATGATAGGATAATATTTTTGGTATTTTTGTGATAAAGATGCAAAGTAAAATAAAAGCAAAGTAAAAAGCAAAGGAAATAACTAAGTGTTGGAAGATTAATATGATGAAGATAGACCCGGGGGCTCCGTATCTGATTGTTTGGGGGTACGTAGGTATATATTGGAGGAAGGAGTACGTTGGTGGAGCAACAGAGGGCCCATGAGGGTGGAGGGCGCGCCCTGGGGGGGTGGGTGCGCCCCCCTACCTCGTGTACTCCTCTATTGTTTCTTGACGTAGGGTCCAAGTCTCCCGGATCATAATCTTCCTAAAAATCCCGTTCCCGAAGGTTTCATTCCGTTTGGACTCCATTTGATATTCCTTTTCTGCGAAAGTCTGAAATAGGCAAAAAACAACAATTCTGGGTTGGGCCTCTGGTTAATAGGTTAGTCCCAAAAATAATATAAAAGTGGATAATAAAGCCCAATAATGTCCAAAACAGTAGATAATATAGCATGGAGCAATCAAAAATTATAGATACATTGGAGACGTATCAGGCATTCCCAAGATTAATTCCTGCTCGTCCTCGAGTAGGTAAATGATAAAAACAGAATTTTTGATGTGGAGTGCTACTTTGCATAATTTCAATGTAATTCTTCTTAATTGTGATATGAATATTCAGATCCGAAAGGTTCAAGACAAAAGTTTGATATTGACATAAAAATAATAATACTTCAAGCATACTAACAAAGCAATCATGTCTTCTCAGAATAACATGGCCAAAGAAAGTTATCCCTACAAAATCATATAGTCTGGCTATGCTCTATCTTCACCACACAAAGTATTTAAATCATGCACAACCCTGATGACAAGCCAAGCAATTTCTTCATACTTATGACATTCTCAAACGTTTTCAATCTTCACGCAATACATGAGCGTGAGCCATGGATATAACACTATTGGTGGAATAGAATGGTGGTTGTGGAGAAGACAAAAAGGGAGAAGATAGTCTCACATCAACTAGGCGTATCAACGGGCTATGGTGATGCCCATTAATAGATATCAATGTGAGTGAGTAGGGATTGCCATGCAACGGATGCACTAGAGCTATAAGTATATGAAAGCTCAACAAAACAAACTAAGTGGGGGTGCATCCAACTCGCTTGCTCACGAAGACCTAGGGCATTTTGAGGAAGCCCATCATTGGAATATACAAGCCAAGTTCTATAATGAAAAATTACCACTAGTATATGAAAGTGACAAAATGAGAGACTCTCTATCATGAAGATCAAGGTGCTACTTTGAAGCACAAGTGTGGTAAAAGGATAGTAACATTGTCCCTTCTCTCTTTTTCTCTCATTTTTTTATTTGGGCCTTTCTCTTTTTTTATGGCCTCTTTTCTCTTTTTTATTATTTAGTCCGGAGTCTCATCCCGACTTGTGGGGGAATCATAGTCTCCATCATCCTTTCCTCACTTGGGACAATGCTCTAATAATGATGATCATCACACTTTTATTTTCTTACAACTCAACAATTACAACTCGATACTTAGAACAAAATATGACTCTATATGAGTGCCTCCGGCGGTGTACCGGGATATGCAATGAATCCAGAGTGACATGTATGAAAGAATTATGAACGGTGGCTTTGCCACAAATACAATGTCAACTACATGATCATGCTAAGCAATATGACAATGATGGAGCGTGTCATAATAAACGGAACGGTGGAAAGTTGCATGGCAATATAACTCGGAATGGCTATGGAAATGCCATGATAGGTAGGTATGGTGGCTGTTTTGAGGAAGGTACATGGTGGGTGTATGATACCGGCGAAAAGTGCGCGGTATTAGAGAGGCTAGCAGTGGTGGAAGGAAGAAAGTGCATATAATCCATGGACTCAACATTAGTCATAAAGAACTCATATACTTATTGCAAAAATCTACAAGTTATCAAAGCAAAGTATTAAGCGCATGCTCCTATGGGGATAGATTGGTAGGAAAAGACCATCGCTCGTCCCCGACCGCCACTCATAAGGAAGACAAACAATAAATAAATCATGCTCCGACTTCATCACATAACGGTTCACCATACGTGCATGCTACGGGAATCACAAATTTTAACTCAAGTATTTCTCAAATTCACAACTACTCAACTAGCATGACTCTAATATCACCATCTTTATATCTCAAAACAATTATCAAGCATCAAACTTTTCTTAGTATTCAACACACTCATAAGAAAGTTTTTACAAATCTTGAATACCAAGCATATTAGGATTATTTAAGCAAATTACCATGCTATTTAAGAATCTCAAAATAATCTAAGTGAAGCATGAGAGATCAATGGTTTCTATAAAAAAATCCACCACCGTGCTCTAAAAGATATAAGTGAAGCACTAGAGCAAAACTATATAACTCAAAACGTATAAGTGAAGCACATAGAGTATTCTAATAATTTTCAAACCATGTATGGCTCTCTCAAAAGGTGTGTACAGCAAGTATGATTGTGGTAAACTAAAAATCAAAGACTCAAATCATACAAGACGCTCCAAGCAAAACATATATCATGTGGTGAATAAAAATATAGCTCCAAGTAAAGTTACCGATGGAAGTGGACGAAAGAGGGGATGCCTTCCGGGGCATCCCCAAGCTTTGGATTTTTGGGTCCTTAGATTATCTTGGGGGCGCAATGGGCATCCCCAAGCTTAGGCTCTTGCCACTCCTTGTTCCATAATCCATCAAAATCTTTCACCCAAAACTTGAAAACTTCACAACATAAAACTCAACAGAAATCTCGTGAGCTCCGTTAGCGAAAGAAAACAAAAGACCACTTCAAGGTACTGTAATGAACTCATTCTTTATTTATATTGGTGTTAAACCTACTAGATTCCAATTTCTCTATGGTTTATATACTATTTTACTAGCCATAGATTCATCAAAATAAGCAAACAACACACGAAAAACAGAATCTGTCAAAAACAGAACAGTCTGTAGTAATCTGTAACTAACAAAAACTTATGGAACTCCAAAAACATCTACCAAAATATGACGACCTAGACAATTTGTTTATTGATCATCAGCAATTGGAATCACTATTTTATCACGTTCTGGTGATTTTTAACAATTGTTTTCGTGAGCAGAAAGTTTCTGGAAATTACAGCAAGATCAAATAACTATCTTCCAAGAAGATCCTATATGTTTAACTTGGCACAAACACTAATTAAAACATAAAAAACACATCTAACCAGAGGCTAGATCAAATATTTATTCCCTAACAGAAGTAAAAAGCAAAAAAATTAAAAAAATTGGGTTGCCTCCCAACAAGCGCTATCGTTTAGCGCCCCTAGCTATGCATAAAAGCAAGGATAGATCTAGGTATTGCCATCTTTGGTAGGCAATCCATAAGTGGCTCTCATGATAGATTCATATGGTAATTTTATTTTATTCCTAGGTAAGTGTTCCATGCCTTTCTTTAATGGAAATTGGAATCTAATATTCCCTTCCTTCATATCAATAATTGCACCAATCGTTCTAAGGAAAGGTCTACCAAGAATAATAGGACATGAAGGATTGCAATCTATATCAAGAACAATAAAATCTACATGCACATAATTTCTATTTGCAACAATAAGAACATCATTAATTCTTCCCATAGGTTTCTTAATAGTGGAATCCACAAGGTGCAAGTTTAGATAGCAATCATCAAAATCACGGAAATCTAGCATATCACATAAAGTTTTGGGAATAGTGGAAACACTAGCACCCAAATCACATAAAGCATAGAACTCATGATCCTTAATCTTAATTTTAATAGTTGGTTCCCACTCATCATAAAGTTTTCTAGGGATAGAAACTTCGAACTCAAGCTTTTCTTCATAAGATTGCATCAAGGCATCAACGATATGTTGGGTAAAAGCTTTATTTTGACTATAAGCATGCGAAGAATTTAGCACTGATTGCAACAAGGAAATACAATCAATTAGAGAGCAATTTTCATAATTAAATTCCTTGAAATCCAAAATAGTGGGTTTAGCAACATCTAGGGTTTTGATTTCCTCAATCCCACTTTTATCAATTTTAGCATCAAGATCTAAAAACTCCGAATTTTTGGAACGCCTTCTAGGTAAAGGTGGATCATATTCAGTCCCATCATTATCAAGATTCATATTGCAAAAGAAAGATTTAATAGGGGACACATCAATAACTTTTAGATCTTCATCTTTATTTTCATAGGAACTAGAAGAACACGCTCTTATAAAAGCATCTTTCGTAGCACGCATCCTAGCGGTTCTTTCTTTGCACTCATCAATGGAAATTATCATGGATTTGAGAGACTCATTGATATCATGCTTAGGAGGAATAGATCTAAGCTTTAAAAAATCAACATCAAGAGAAATTCTATCAACGTTCCTAGCCAAATCATCCACTTTAAGCAATTTCTCTTCAAGCAAAGCATTGAAATTCTTTTGCGAATTCATAAACTCTTTAACACTAGTCTCAAATTCAGAAGGTATCTTATTAAAATTTCCATAAGAATTGTTGTAGGGATTTCCATAACTATTAGAGGGATTACTAGGATAAGGCCTAGGATTAAAGTTTCCTCTATACGCGTTGTTACCAAAATTATTCCTACCAACAAAATTCACATCCATAGATTCATTGTTATTATCAATCAAGGTAGACAAAGGCCTATCATTAGGATCAGAAGAAACACTCTTACTAGCAAATAATTTCATAAGTTCATCCATCTTTCCACTCAAAACATTAATTTCTTCTATCGCATGCACCTTTTTATTAGTAGATCTTTCAGTGAGCCATTGAGAATAATTAACCATAATATTATCTAGGAGTTTAGTAGCTTCTCCTAAAGTGATTTCCATAAAAGTGCCTCCCGCAGCCGAATCTAAAAGATTTCTTGAAGCAAAATTCAATCCGGCATAATTTTTTTGTATAATCATCCACAAATTCAAACCATGAGTAGGGCAATTACGTATCATTAATTTCATCCTCTCCCAAGCTTGTGCAACATGTTCATGATCAAGTTGCTTAAAATTCATAATATCGTTTCTAAGAGAGATAATCTTAGTGGGAATAAAATACTTAGAGATAAAAGCATCTTTGCACTTATTCCAAGAATCAATACTATTTTTAGGCAAAGACGAAAACCAAGCTTTAGCACGATCTCTAAGCGAAAAAGGAAATAGCTTCAATTTAACAATATCATTATCAACATCTTTCTTCTTTTCCATATCACACAAATCAACGAAGCTATTTAGATGAGTAGCGGCATCTTCACTAGGAAGGCCGGCGAATTGATCTTTCATGACAAGATTCAACAAAGCAACATTGATTTCACAAGATTCAGTATTGGTAAGAGGAGCAATCGGAGTTCTAAGGAAATCATTATTGTTGGTATTGGTAAAGTCACATAATTTGGTATTATCTTGAGCCATCGTGACAGACAAGCAATCCAACACACGAGCAAACAAAAGGGAAGCGAAAAAGAGGCGAACGGAAAAGAGAGGGCAAATAAAATGGCAAGGGTGAAGCGGGGGGGGGGGGAGGAAAACAAGAGGCAAATGGCAAATAGTGTAATGCGGGAGATAAGAGATTTGTGATGGGTACTTGGTATGTTGACTTTTGCGTAGACTCCCCGGCAATGGCGCCAGAAATTCTTCTTGCTACCTCTTGAGCACTGCGTTGGATTTCCTGGAAGAGGAAAGGATGATGCAGCAAACTAGCGTAAGTATTTCCCTCAGTTTTTGAGAACCAAGGTATCAATCCAGTAGGAGGCTACGCGCGAGTCCCTCGTACGTGCACAAAACAAATAACTCCTCACAACCAACACGATAAGGGGTTGTCAATCCCTTCACAGTCACTTACGAGAGTGAGATCTCATAGATATGATAGGATAATATTTTTGGTATTTTTGTGATAAAGATGCAAAGTAAAATAAAAGCAAAGTAAAAAAGCAAAGGAAATAACTAAGTGTTGGAAGATTAATATGATGAAGATAGACCCGGGGGCCATAGGTTTCACTAGTGGCTTCTCTCAAGAGTATAAGTATTTTACGGTGGGTGAACGAATTACTGTTGATCAATTGACAGAATTGAGCATAGTTATGAGAGTATCTAGGTATGATCATGTATATAGGCATCACGTCCGAGACAAGTAGACCGACTCCTGCCTGCATCTACTACTATTACTCCACTCATCGACCGCTATCCAGCATGCATCTAGAGTATTAAGTTCATGAAAATAGAGTAACGCCTTAAGAAAGATGACATGATGTAGAGGGATAGATTCATGCAATATGATAAAAACTCCATCTTGTTATCCTCGATGGCAACAATACAATACGTGCCTTGCTGCCCCTACTGTCACTGGGAAAGGACACCGCAAGATTGAACCCAAAGCTAAGCACTTCTCCCGTTGCAAGAAAGATCAATCTAGTAGGCCAAACCAAACTGATAATTCAAAGAGACTTGCAAAGATAACCAATCATACATAAAAGAATTCAGAGAAGATTCAAATATTGTTCATAGATAATCTTGATCACAAACCCACAATTCATCGGTCCCAACAAAACACACCGCAAAAAGAAGATTACATCGAATAGATCTCCACGAGAGTGGGGGAGAACATTGTATTGAGATCCAAAAAGAGAGAAGAAGCCATGTAGCTACTAACTATGGACCCGAAGGTCTTAGGTAAACTACTCACACTTCATAGGAGAGGATATGGTGTTGATGTAGAAGCCCTCCATGATGGATGCCCCCTCCGGCGGAGCTCTGGAACAGGCCCCAAGATGGGATCTCGTGGTTACAGAAGGTTGCGGCGGTGGAATTAGGTTTTTGGCTCCGTATCTAATCGTTTGGGGGTACGTAGGTATATATAGGAGGAAGGAGTACGTCGGTGGAGCAACAGGGGGCCATGAGGGTGGAGGCGCGCCACAGGGGGGGGCGCCCCACCTCATGGCCTCCTCTCCTATTTCTTGACGTAGGGTCCAAGTCTCCCGGATCATAATCTTCCTAAAAATCATGTTCTCGAAGGTTTCATTCCGTTTGGACTCCGTTTGATATTCCTTTTCTATGAAACTCTGAAATAGGCAAAAAACAGCAATTCTGGGCTGGGCCTCCGGTTAATAGGTTAGTCCCAAAAATAATATAAAAGTGGATAATAAAGCCCAATAATGTCCAAAACAGTAGATAATATAGCATGGAGCAATCAAAAATTATAGATACGTTGGAGACGTATCAAAGCCTTGCAAGCATTGTAACTAATGAGTTAGTTGCGGGATGATGTATTACGGAACGAGTAAAGAGACTTGCCGGTAACGAGATTGAACTAGGTATTGAGATACTGACGATCGAATCTCGAGCAAGTAACATACCGATGACAAAGGGAACAACGTATGTTGTTATGCGGTTTGACTGATAAAGATCTTCGTAGAATATGTGGGAGCCAATATGAGCATCCAGGTTCCGCTATTGGTTATTGACCGAAGACGTGTCTAGGTCATGTCTACATAGTTCTCGAACCCGTAGGGTCCGCACGCTTAACGTTTGATGACGATTTGTATTATGAGTTTATGTGATTTGATGTACCGAAGGTAGTTCAGAGTCCCGGATGAGATCGGGGACATGACGAGGAGTCTCGAAATGGTCGAGACGTAAAGATCGATATATTGGACGACTATATTCGGATATCGAAAAGGTTCCGAGTGGTTCGGGTATTTTTCGGAGTACCGGGAGTTACGAGAATACGGGGGAAGAAGTATATGGGCCTTATTGGGCTTTAGGGGAGAGAGAGAGGCAGGCCGCGCGCCCTCCAATGACTAGTCCGAATTGGACTAGGGGGAGGGGCGGCGCCCCCTCCTTCCTTCTCTTCCCTCTTCCCCTTCCTTGTCTCCTACTCCTACTACTTGGAAGGGGAGGAATCCTACTCCCGGTGGGAGTAGGACTCCTCCAGGGCCGCCATAGGAGCCGGCCCTCTCCCCCTCCTCAACTCCTTTATAAACGTGGCCAGGGGGCACCCCATAGACACAACAATTGATCTCTTGATCTCTTAGCCATGTGCGGTGCCCTCCTCCACCATAATCCACCTCGATAATATCGTAGCGGTGCTTAGGCGAAGCCCTGCGTCGGTAGAACATCATCATCGTCACCACGCCGTCATGCTGACGGAACTCTCCCTCAAAGCTCGGTTGGATCGGAGTTTGAGGGACATCATCGAGCTAAACATGTGCTGAACTCGGAGGTGCCGTGCGTTCGGTACTTGATCGGTCGGATCGTGAAGACGTACGACTACATCAACCGCATTGTGCTAACGCTTCCGCTTTCGGTCTATGAGGGTACGTGGACAACACTCTCCCCTCTCGTTGCTATGCATCACCATGATCATGTGTGTGCGTAGGAATTTTTTTGAAATTACTACGTTTCCCAACAGTGGCATCCGAGCCTGGTTTTATACGTAGATGTTATATGCACGAGTAGAACACACGTGAGTTGTGGGCGATACAAGTCATACTGCTTACCAGCATGTCACACTTTGGTTCGGCGGTATTGTTGGATGAAGCGGCCCAGACCGACATTACGTGTACGCTCACGTGAGGCTGGTTCTACTGACGTGCTTTGCACACAGGTGGCTGGCGGGTGTCAGTTTCTCCAACTTTAGTTGAACCGAGTGTGGCTACGCCCGGTCCTTGAGAAGGTTAAAACATCACTAACTTGACGAACTATCGTTGTGGTTTTGATGCGTAGGTAAGAACGGTTCTTGCTCAGCCCGTAGCAGCCACGTAAAACTTGCAATAACAAAGTAGAGGACGTCTAACTTGTTTTTGCAGGGCATGTTGTGATGTGATATGGTCAAGGCATGATGCTATATTTTATTGTATGAGATGATCATGTTTTATAACTGAGTTATCGGCAACTGGCGGGAGCCATATGGTTGTCACTTTATTGTATGCAATGCAAACGCCCTATACTGATTTACTTTATCACTAAGAGGTAGCGATAGTCGTAGAAGCATAAGTTGGCGAGACGACAACGATGCTACGATGGAGATCAAGGTGTCGCGCCGGTGACGATGGTGATCATGACGGTGCTTCAGAGATGGAGATCACAAGAACAAGATGATGATGGCCATATCATATCACTTATATTGATTGCATGTGATGTTTATCTTTTATGCATCTTATCTTGCTTTGATTGACGGTAGCATTATAAGATGATCTCTCACTAAATTATCAAGGTATAAGTGTTCTGCTTGAGTATGCACCATTGCGAAAGTTCTTCGTGCTGAGACACCACGTGATGATCGGGTGTGATAGGCTCTACGTTCAAATACAACGGGTGCAAAACAATTGCACACGCGGAATACTCAGGTTAAACTTGACGAGCCTAGCATATAACAGATATGGCATCGGAACACTGAGACCGGAAGGTCGAGAGTGAATCATATAGTAGATATGATCAACATAGTGATGTTCACCATTGAAACTACTCCATCTCACGTGATGATCGGACATGGTTTAGTTGATAAGGATCACATGATCACTTAGAAGATTAGAGGGATGTCTATCTAAGTGGGAGTTCTTAAGTAGTATGATTAATTGAAATTTAATTTATCATGAACTTAGTCCTGGTAGTATTAGCATATCTATGTTGTAGATTAATAGCTCGCGTTTAGCTCTCCTGTTTTATTTTTTATATGTTCCTAGAGAAAACTAAGTTGAAAAATGTTAGTAGCAATGATGCGGATTGGATCCGTGATCTGAGGTTTATCTTCATTGCTGCACAGAAGAATTATGTCCTTGATGCACCGCTAGGTGACTGACCTATTGCAGGAGCAGATGTAGACGTTATGAATGTTTGGCTAGCTCAATATGATGACTACTTGATAGTTTAGTGCGCCATGCTTAAACGGCTTAGAATCGGGACTTCAAAGACGTTTTGAACTTCATGGACCATATGAGATGTTCCAGGAGTTGGAGCTAATATTTCAAGCAAATACCCGAGTTGAGAGATATGAAGTCTCCAACAAGTTCTATTGCTAAAAGATGGAGGAGAATAGCTCAAGCAGTGAGCATGTGCTCAGATTGTCTGGGTACTACAATCCCTTGAATCAAGTGGGAGTTAATCTTCCAGATAAGATAGTGATTGACAGAATTCTCTAGTCACCATCACCAAGTTAGTAGAACTTCGTGATGAACTATAATATGCAAGGGATAACGAAAACGATTCCCAAGCTCTTCGTGATGCTGAAATCGACGAAGGTAGAAATCAAGAAAAGCATCAAGTGTTGATGGTTGACAAGACCACTAGTTTCAAGAAAAGGGCAAAGGGAAGAAGGGGAACTTCAAGAAGAACGGCAAACAAGTTGCTGCTCAAGTGAAAAAGCCCAAGTCTAGACCTTAGCCTAAAACTGAGTGCTTCTGCTGCAAAGGGACTGGTCACTGGAAGCGGAACTGCCCCAAGTATTTGGTGGATAAGAAGGATGGCAAAGTGAACAAAGCTATATTTGATATACATGTTATTAATGTGTACTTTACTAGTGTTTATAGCAACCCCTCGGTATTTGATATTGGCTCAGTTGCTAAGAGTACTAACTCGAAACGGGAGTTGCAGAATGAACAGAGACTAGTTAAGGGTGAAGTGATGATGTGTATTGGAAGTGGTTCCAAGATTGATATGATCATCATCGCACACTCCCTATACTTTCGGGATTAGTGTTGAACCTAAAATAAATGTTATTTAGTGTTTGCATTGAGCATGAATATGATTGGATCATGTTTGTTGCAATACAGTTATTCATGTAAACTAGAGAATAGTTGTTGTTCTGTTTGCATGAATAAAACCTTCTATGGTCATACACCCAATGAAAATGGTTTGTTGAATCTCGATCGTGGTGATACACATTTTCATAATATTGAAGCCAAAGGATGCGAAGTTGATACGTCTCCAACGTATCTATAATTTTTGATTGCTCCATGCTATATTATCTACTGTTTTGGACCATATTGGGCTTTATTTTCCACTTTTATATTACTTTTGGGACTAACTTATTAACCGGAGGCCCAGCCCAGATTTGCTGTTTTTTGCCTATTTCAGTGTTTCGAAGAAATGGAATACCAAACGGAGTCCAAACGGAATGAAACCTTCGGGAACGTGATTTTCTCATCAGATATGATCCAGGAGACTTGGACCCTCGATCAAGAAAGGAGGGAGGCGGCCATGAGGGTGGAGGGCGCCCCCCCTAGGGCGCGCTCCCTGCCTCGTGGCCCCCACGAAGCTCCACCGACGTACTCCTTCCTCCTATATATACCTACATACCCCCAACAGATCAGATACGGAGCCAAAAACCTAATTCCACCGCCGCAACTTTCTGTATCCACGAGATGCCATCTTGGGGCCTGTTCTGGAGCTCCGCCGGAAGGGGAATCCACCACGGAGGGCTTCTACATCATCATCATAGCCTTTCCGATGAAGCATGAGTAGTTTACTTCAGACCTTCGGGTCCATAGTTAGTAGCTAGATGGCTTCTTCTCTCTTTTTGGATCTCAATACAATGTTCTCCCCCTCTCTCGTGGAGATCTATTCGATGTAATCTTCTTTTTGCGGTGTGTTTGTTGAGACCGATGAATTATGGGTTTATGATCAAGATTATCTATCAACAATATTTGAATCTTCTCTGAATTGTTTTATGTATGATTGGTTATCTTTGCACGTCTCTTCGAATTATCCGTTTGGTTTGGCCAACTAGATTGGTAGTTCTTGCAATGGGAGAAGTGCTTAGCTTTGGGTTCAATCTTGCGGTGTCCTTTCCCAAAGGATGAGGGGCAGCAAGGCACGTATTGTATTGTTGCCATCAAGGATAACAAGATGGGGTTTTTATCATATTGCATGAATTTATCCCTCTACATCATGTCATCTTGCTTAAGGCGTTACTCTATTTTCATTAACTTAATACTCCGATGCATGCCGGATAGCGGTCGATGAGTGGAGAAATAGTAGTAGATGCAGGTGAGTCGATCTACTTGTCTCGGACGTGATGCCTATATACATGATCATACCTAGATACTCTCATAAATATGCTCAATTATGTCAATTGCTCAACAGTAATTCGTTCACCCACCGTAAAATACTTATTCTCTTGAGAGAAGCCACTAGTGAAATCTATGGCCCCCGGGTCTATTCTCATCATATTAATCTTCCTATGCTTTATTATTGTTTTGCTTTTACTTTGCCTTTTATTTTACTTTGCATCTTTATACCAAAAATACCAAAAATATTATTTATCATCTCTATCAGATCTCACTCTCCTAAGTGACCATGAAGGGATTGACAACCCCTTATCGCGTTGGTTGCGAGGAGTTATTTGCTTTGTGCAGGTACGAGGGACTCGCGCGTAGCCTCCTGTGACGCCCGGATAGTTAGGCTACATTAAAACCCTACTAATGATGCCATGTCACCTTTGACACTATTGCTAAACACATGTTAGATCGAAACGTTTCAAAATCAAATTTGGATTTAGGCAAACAACAAAAGTTTTCAAACATTAAAACTAAAAATGTCCAAAATGTGTCAAATAAATCATGGATAATACTAGTGGGAAACCACACTTTTATAAAATGTTTTAATACTCTAAAATGATTTAAAAGTAGCAAAAACAATTAGTTGAATGACTTTTACAATAAATAAAATATTAACATATGTTAATTAGTTGCCCAAACGTATGTGGCAGTAGCTTATTTATTAACACTAAAGTAAGGACTACTTTTATAGTTTATAAAACTAAGATAAAGAGAAACTAAAAATAAAATAGTAATAGAAAGATTAAGAAAAACAAGGTAACAAAAAACATAAAAGAGAACCCCCATTTGGGCCACGGCCCAGATGGCCTCGGAGCCAACCAGGCCGGCCCAGCTGGCGCCTCAAAGACCCCTTGGGCGACCGAACCCTAGCGTCACTCCCCACTCGCCCCACGTCTCTCTCTCGTTCCCTCCCCTCTCTCGCTAGATCTGGATCGGGAGGGCCCGACGCCGCCGTCCGGTGCCGCCCTCATCCGTCGCCGACCGCCCCTCCTCACCTCGCCTCGACGGCCTCCCAAGCCACGCTGCGCCACACCGCCGATTCTCGCCGCCACCACGCCATCGCGGATCCCGGCTGGACTGCCTCGTCCCGTCACTCGCGCCGTCGCCTGGACCTCGCCGGAGCCTCCCCACCGGACCTCGTCGTCTCCTCCCCGAGCCCGCTGCCCTGTCCGTAAACCAGCGGTGAGGCCCCCGTTTACCTCCTGTTGTGGCCCGTCCCGCGACCACCGGCGCGCCCAAGACGCCAAGATCGCCCGCGCCGTGGCCGCCCCCGACCTCCCCGTCGCGGCCCTTGCTCGCCACTGCCCGCATGCTCTGTTCCGCCTCCCCCTCGCGTCCCAGGCCGTCCCCTGATCGCAAGCTCGCCCCGTTCACCGCACCTCCCCTGCTCGTCACCGTCGCGCCGTTCCACCGCCCCTCGCTCTGCCCCGCCCCGACCGACGATGCTGCGGTGCTCCTCGTCGCCAGGCCGAGTCCGCCGCCTCCCCGCTCCGTCTGTCGTGGCCACGCCCCTGGCCTGTGCTCGCCGGCGGCCACGCTGGCCGTGCCCGCCAAGAATCGCCCGGCGGTGCCCGATGAGGGCTGGCGCCCATGATGCCGCTCGGCTATGCCTCGCCTGCCCATTGACCCGCTATGGCCTTTGGCCCACTGATAAAGGGGCCCCAGCCCCAGAACGAAAATAAAAAGAAAGATAATAATAATAATAATAATTAATTAACTAAATTAATTAACTTAATTAATTGCGTTTAATTAACCTAATC
The DNA here is from genome assembly GCA_021605205.1 of Aegilops longissima. Taxonomy (NCBI): domain Eukaryota; kingdom Viridiplantae; phylum Streptophyta; class Magnoliopsida; order Poales; family Poaceae; genus Aegilops; species Aegilops longissima. Next base: position 114,700,410 of record CM038682.1, on the reverse strand, counting down.
AATTAACTAAACTAATTAACCTGCTTAGTTAGTCTTAGACAATGACAGTGGGACCCACATGTCAGTTTGACTAGGTCAACTGACTAGATGACTGCTGGCATCACCCTGACATCATGCTGACATCATAATTGCATTTCTAATTAAATTAATTCTGTTAATTCTAAAAATAAATTAAATCTTTAAAAATTAATATAAAATAATCCGTAGCTCGGATGAAAATACTTTCTACATGAAAGTTGCTCAGAACGACGAGACGAATCCGGATACGCAGCCCGTTCGTCCGCCACACACCCCTAACATAGCAAACACGCAACTTTCCCCCTCCGGTTCATCTGTCCGAAAACGCGAAACACCGGGAATACTTTCCCGGATGTTTTCCCCATTCGTCGGTATCACCTACTACCGCGATTGGGCACCCCTAGCATAGTTACTTGTCATGTCATGCATCGATATGCATCTATTTGCATGGTATTCATTGTTTCTTCCCCCTCTTCTCTCTGGTAGACTACGAGACCGACGCTGCTGCTGCCCAGTTCGACTACGGAGTTGACGACCCTCTCTCTTGCCGGAGAAACCAGGCAAGCCCCCTTGATCACGGATATCGCCTACTCTCCTCTATCGCTTGCATTAGAGTAGTGTAGCATGTTACCGCTTCATTATTCCTATCCTGATGCATAGCCTGTCTTTCCTACTTCTGTTGATACCTTTACCTGCAATCCTACTTGCCTAGTATAGGATGCTAGTATTTCCATCTGTGGCCCTACATTCTTGTCCGTCTGCTGTGCTATACTATCGGGCCGTGATCACTCGGGAGGTGATCATGGGTATATACTATATACTATACATGATATATGTGGTGACTAAAGTTGGGTCGGCTCGAGGAGCACCCGCGAGTGATTCACGGATTAGGGGCTGAAAGGACCTTTGTCCCGACGGCCCTCTGTGTGGATCTTTGTGGCGGAGCGACAGGGCGGGTTGAGACCGCTTGGGTGAGAGGTGGGCCTGGCCCGGATCGGCGTTCGCAGATACTTAACACGCTTAACGAGATCTTGGTATTTGATCTGAGTCTGGCTACTGGCCTATACGCACTAACCAACTACGCGGGAACAGTTATGGGCACTCGACGTCGTGGTATCAGCCGAAGCATTTCGTGACGTCGGCGATCGCGCGCGACGCCGATTGGACTGGAACGCCGCTAGGCTAGGTCTGCTTCGCCACAGACGCAACGTGCAGGTGTGCTAAGGCGATGGGCCTGCACCCACGTGCGCTTAGGTTTAGACCGGCGTGCTGACCTCTCTGTTATGCCTAGGTGGGGCTGCGACGTGTTGATCTTCCGAGGCCGGGCATGACCCAGGAAAGTGTGTCCGGCCAAATAGGATCAAGCGTGTTGGGTTATGTGGTGCACCCTGCAGGGAAGTTAATCTATTCAATAACCGTGATCTTGATAACAGGACGACTTGGAGTTGTACCTTGACCTTATGACAACTAGAACTGGATACTTAATAAAACACACCCTTCCAAGTGCCAGATACAACCCGGTGGTCGCCCTCTAATAGGGCATTGAGGAGGGGATCGCCGGGTAGGATTATGCTATGCGATGCTACTTGGAGGACTTCAGTCTACTCTCTTCTACATGCTGCAAGACGGAGGCTATCAGAAGCGTAGTCTTCGACAGGATTAGCTATCCCCCTCTTATTCTGGCATTCTGCAGTTCAGTCCACCGATATGGCCCTTTACACATATATCCATGCATATGTAGTGTAGCTCCTTGCTTGCGAGTACTTTGGATGAGTACTCACGGTTGCCTTGTTCCCCCTTTCCCCCCTTTCTTTACCCGATTGCTGCGATCAGACGATGGAGCCCAGGAGCCAGACGCCACCGACGATGACTACTACACCGGAGGAGCCTACTACTACGTGTAGCCCGCTGACGACGACCAGGAGTAGTTAGGAGGATCCCAGGCAGGAGGCCTGCGCCTCTTTCGATCTGTATCCCAGTTTGTGCTAGCCTTCTTAAGGAAAACTTGTTTAACTTATGTCTGTACTCAGATATTGTTGCTTCCGCTGACTCGTCTATGATCGAGCACTTGTATTCGAGCCCTCGAGGCCCCTGGCTTGTATTATGATGCTGGTATGACTTATTTATGCTTTAGAGTTGTGTTGTGATATCTTCCCGTGAGTCCCTGATCTTGATCGTACACGTTTGCGTGCATGATTAGTGTACGATTGAATCGGGGCGTCACACCTCCTACTGGATTGATACCTTGGTTCTCAAAAACTGAGGGAAATACTTACGCTACTCTGCTGCATCATCCTATCCTCTTCGGGGAAAACCAACGCAAGCTCAAGACGTAGCAAGAAGGATTTCTGGCGCCGTTGCCAGGGAGTCTACGCAAAAGTCAACATACCAAGTACCCATCACAATCCCTTATCTCCCGCATTACATTATTTGCCATTTGCCTCTTGTTTTCCTCTCCCCCACTTCACCCTTGCCGTTTTATTCACCCTCTCTTTTCCGTTTGCCTTTTTCTCGTTCGCTTGTTTGCTCGTGTGTATGATTGCTTGCTTGTCACAATGGCTCTACCTAGATTTGGTGATCTTCACCTTAAAAGGTTGGAAGGGATCGAAAGCAACGTCAGGAGTTTTGTGGTTTTGCAATTTGAGCATAATAATTTCTTCAGAAACGAGCTTAAGGAACAAAAAAGTTTTATGAATTATATGAATAAAGAGCTCGATGATATGTCTTAAGAATTTGAAGGTTTAAGATCCCAAATTTCTCGTCTTGAGAAGTTGACTACTGAAATATCTGATAAGCAAGCTACCTTGGTCAATAAGATGGCCGCTAAACCTGATTTCCATGAAAATAAAGATGAAGATCTAAAAGTTATTGATGTGTCCCCTATCAAATCTTTGTTTTGCAATATTAATCTTGATAATGATGAGATTGAATATGATCCAGCTTTATACCTAGAAGGCGTTCCAAAAATTCAGAGTTTTTAGATCTTGATACTAAAATTGATAAAAGTGGGATTGAAGAAAGTAAAACCCTAGATGTTGCTAAGCCCACTATTTTGGATTTCAAGGAATTTAATTATGAAAGTTGCTCTTTAATTGATTATATTTCCTTGTTGCAATCCGTGCTAAATTCTCTGCATGCTTATAGTCAAAATAAAGCGTTTACCAAACATATCGTTGATGCCTTGATGCAATCTTATGAGGAAAAACTTGAGTTGGAAGTATCTATCCCTAGAAAAATTTATGATGAGTGGGAACCAACTATTAAAATTAAGATTAAGGATCATGAATTTTATGCTTTATGTGATTTGGGTGCTAGTGTTTCCACTATTCCCAAAACTTTGTGTGATTTGCTAGATTTCCGTGATTTTGATGATTGCTCTCTAAAATTGCACCTTGCGGATTCCACTATTAAGAAACCTATGGGAAGAATTAATGATGTTCTTATTGTTGCAAATAGGAATTATGTGCCCGTAGATTTTATTGTTCTTGATATAGATTGCAATCCTTCATGTCCTATTATTCTTGGTAGACCTTTCCTTAGAATGATTGGTGCAATTATTGATATGAAGGAAGGGAATATTAGATTCCAATTCCCATTAAAGAAAGGCATGGAACACTTCCCTAGGAAGAATATAAAATTACCACATGAATCTATTATGAGAGCCACTTATGGATTGCCTACCAAGGATGGCAATACCTAGATCTATCCTTGCTTTTATGCCTAGCTAGGGACGTTAAACGATAGCGCTTGTTGGGAGCCAACCCAATTTTATTTTTAGCTTTTGTTTTTGTTTCTGTTTAGGAATAAATAATCCATCTACCTTCTGTTTAGATGTGGTTTTATGTTTTAATTAGTGTTTGTGCCAAGTTAAACCTATAGGATCTTCTTGGATGATAGTTATTTGATCTTGCTGTAATTTCCAGAAACTTTCTGTTCACGAAAACAATTGTTAAAACTCACCAGAACGTGGTAAAATAGTGATTCCAATTGCTTCTGATCAATAAACAAATTGCCTAGGTCGTCCTATTTTGGCAGAATTTTTGGAGTTCCAGAAGTTTGTGTTAGTTACATATTACTACAGACTGTTCTGTTTTTGACAGATTCTGTTTTTCGTGTGTTGTTTGCTTATTTTGATGAATCTATGGCTAGTAAAATAGTTTATAATCCATAGATAAGTTGGAATACAGTAGGTTTAATACCAATATAAATAAAGAATGAGTTAATTACAGTACCTTGAAGTGGTCTTTTGTTTTCTTTCGCTAACGGAGTTCACGAGATTTCTGTTGAGTTTTGTGTTGTGAAGTTTTCAAGTTTTGGGTTAAATATTTTGATGGATTATGGAACAAGGAGTGGCAAGAGACTAAGCTTGGGGATGCCCATGGCACCCCCAAGATAATATAATGACACCAAAAAGTCAAAGCTTGGGGATGCCCCCGGAAGGCATCCCCTCTTTCGTCCACTTCCATCGGTAACTTTACTTGGAGCTATATTTTTATTCACCACATGATATGTGTTTTGCTTGGAGCGTCTTGTATTATTTGCGTCTTTGCTTGTTAGTTTACCACAATCATCCTTTATGTACACACCTTTTGAGAGAGACATACATTAATTGGAATTTGATAGAATACTCTATGTGCTTCACTTATATCTTTTGAGCTACATAGTTTTGCTCTAGTGCTTCACTTATATCTTTTAGAGCACGGTGGTGGATTTGTTTTATAGAAACCTTTGATATCTCATGCTTCACTTAGATTATTTTGAGAGTCTTAAATAGCATGGTAATTTGCTTAATAATAATAATAATATGCTTGGTATTCAAGATTTGTAAAACTTTCTTTTGAGTGCGTTGAATACTAAGAAAAGTTTGATGCTTGATGATTGTTTTGAGATATGGAGGTAATAATATCAGATTCATGCTAGTTGAGTAGTTGTGGAATTAAGAAATACTTGTGTTGAAGTTTGCAAGTCCCGTAGCATGCACGCATGGTAAACGTTATGTAACAAATTTTAAACATGAGGTGTACTTTGAGTGTCCTCCTTATGAGTGGCGGTCGGGGACGAGCGATGGTCTTTTCCTAACAATCTATCCCCCTAGGAGCATGCACATAGTGCTTTGGTTTTTGATGGCTTGTAGATTTTTGCAATAAGTATATGAGTTCTTTATGACTAATGTTGAGTCCATGGATTATACGCACTCTCACCCTTCCATCATTGCTAGCCTCTTCGGTACCGTGCATTGCCCTTTCTCACATTGAGAGTTGGTGCAAACTTCGCCGGTGCATCCAAACCCCGTGATATGATTCACTCTTTCACACATAAACCTCCTTATATCTTCCTCAAAACAGCCACCATACCTACCTATTATGGCATTTCCATAGCCATTCGGAGATATATTGCCATGCAACTTTCCACCATTCCGTTCATCATATATCATTGTCATAGTGCTTAGCATGATCATGTAGTTGACATAGTATTTGTGGCAAAGCCACCGTTCATAATTATTTCATACATGTCACTCTTGGTTCATTGCATATCCCGGTACACCGACGGAGGCATTCATATAGAGTCATACCTTGTTCTAGTATCGAGTTGTAATCATTGAGTTATAAATAAATAAATGTGTTATGATTATCATTTTCTAGAGCATTGTCCCAAGTGAGGAAAATAAAAAAAAATAAAAAAAGAGGGAGAAAAGAAAAGAGGCCATAAAAAAAGAGAAAAGGCCCAAATAAAAAAAATGAGAGAAAAGAGAGAAGGGACAATGTTACTATCCTTTTACCACACTTGTGCTTCAAAGTAGCACCATAATCTTCATGATAGAGAGTCTCTCATTTTGTCATTTTCATATACTAGTGGGAATTTTTCATTATAGAACTTGGCTTGTATATTCCAACAATGGGCCTCCTCAAGTGCCCTAGGTCTTCATGAGCAAGCAAGTTGGATGCACACCCACTTAGTTGCATTTTGTTGAGCTTTCATACATTTATAGCTCTAGTGCATCTGTTGCATGGCAATCCCTACTCCTTGCATTAACATCAATCGATGGGCATCTCCATAGCCCATTGATTAGCCTCGTTGATGTGAGATTTTCTCTTTTTTTGTCTTCTCCACATAACCCCCATCATTATATTCTATTCCACCCATAGTGCTATGTCCATGGCTTGCGCTCATGTATTGTGTGAAGGTTTATAAGTTTGAGATTACTAAAGTATGAAACAATTGCTTGGCTTGTCATCGGGGTTGTGCATGATGAGAGCATTCTTGTGTGACGAAAATGGAGCATGACTAAACCATACGATTTTGTAGGGATGAACTTTCTTTGGCCATGTTATTTTGAGAAGACATAATTGCTTAGTTAGTATGCTTAAAGTATTATTATTTTATGTCAATATGAACTTTTGTCTTGAATCTTTCGGATCTGAATATTCATACCACAATTAAGAAGAGTTACATTGAAATTATGCCAAGTAGCACTCTGCATAAAAAATTCTCTTTTTATCATTTACCTACTCGAGGACGAGCAGGAATTAAGCTTGGGGATGCCTGATACGTCTCCAATGTATCTATAATTTTTGATTGCTCCATGCTATATTATCTACTGTTTTGGACCATATTGGGCTTTATTTTCCACTTTTATATTACTTTTGGGACTAACCTATTAACCGGAGGCCCATCCCAGATTTGCTGTTTTTTGCCTATTTCAGTGTTTCGAAGAAACGGAATATCAAACGGAGTCCAAACGGAATGAAACCTTTGGGAATGTAATTTTCTCATCAGATATGATCCAGTGGACTTGGACCCTCGGTCAAGAAAGGAGGGAGGCAGCCACGAGGGTGGAGGGCGCGCCCCCTGCCTCATGGGCCCCCCGAAGCTCCACCGACGTACTCCTTCCTCCTATATATACCTCGCACTTCAACAGATCGATACGGAGCCAAAACCTAATTCCACCGCCGCAACTTTCTGTATCCACGAGATCCCATCTTGGGGCCTGTTCCGGAGCTCCGCCGGAAGGGGAATCCACCATGAAGGGCTTCTACATCATCATCATAGCCTCTCCGTTGAAGTGTGAGTAGTTTACTTCAGACCTTCGGGTCCATAGTTATTAACTAGATGGTTTCTTCTCTCTTTTTGGATCTCAATACAATGTTCTCCCCTCTCTCGTGGAGATCTATTCGATGTAATCTTCTTTTTGCGGTGTGTTTGTTGAGACCGATGAATTGTGGGTTTATGATCAAGATTATCTATGAGCAATACTTGAATCTTCTCTGAATTCTTTTATGTATGATTGGTTATCTTTGCAAGTCTCTTCGAATTATCCGTTTGGTTTGGCCAACTAGATTGGTAGTTCTTGCAATGGGAGAAGTGCTTAGCTTTGGGTTCAATCTTGCAGTGTCCTTTCCCAAGGATGAGGGGCAGCAAGGCACATATTGTATTGTTGCCATCGAGGATAACAAGATGGTTTTTTATCATATTGCATGAATTTATCCCTCTACATCATGTCATCTTGCTTAAGGCGTTACTCTGTTTTCATTAACTTAATACTCTAGATGCATGCTGGATAGCGGTCGATGAGTGGAGTAATAGTAGTAGATGCAGGCAGGAGTCGGTCTACTTGTCTCGGACGTGATGCCTATATACATGATCATACCTAGATACTCTCATAACTATGCTCAATTCTGTCAATTGCTCAACAGTAATTCGTTCACCCACTGTAAAATACTTATGCTCTTGAGAGAAGCCACTAGTGAAATCTATGCCCCCCGTGTCTATTCTCATCATATTAATCTTCCTACGCTTTATTATTGCTTTGCTTTTAGTTTGCCTTTTATTTTACTTTGCATCTTTATACCAAAAATACCAAAAATATTATTTATCATCTCTATCAGATCTCACTCTCGTAAGTGACCGTGAAGGGATTGACAACCCCTTATCGCGTTGGTTGCGAGGAGTTATTTGCTTTGTGCAGGTACGAGGGACTCACGCGTAGCCTCCTACTGGATTGATACCTTGGTTCTCAAAAACTGAGGGAAATACTTACGCTACTCTGCTGCATCATCCTCTCCTCTTCGGGGAAAACCAACGCAAGCTCAAGACGTAGCAAAAGTTAATAATGATAGTGTAACTTATTTGTGGCACTACTGTTTAGGTCATATTGGTGTAAAGCGCATGAAGAAACTCCATGCTAATGGACTTTTGGAATCACTTGTTGCTATCGAACCATGCCTCATGGGCAAGATGACTAAGACTCCGTTCTCCGGAACAATGGAGCGAGCAACAGATTTGTTGGAAATCATACATACTGATGTATGTGGTCCAATGAATATCGAGGCTCGCGGCGGGTATCATTATTTTCTGAACTTCATAGATGATTTGAGAAGATATGGGTATATCTACTTGATGAAACACAAGTCTGAAACATTTGAAAAGTTCAAAGAATTTTAGAGTGAAGTGGAGAATCATCGTAAGAAAAATAAAAGTTTCTGCGATATGATCGCAGAGGTAAAATATTTGAGTTACGAGTTTGGCGTTCAGTTAAAACACGCCACCTGGTACACCACAGTGTAATGGTGTGTCCGAACGTCGTAACTGTACTTTAATAGATATGGTGCGATTTATGATGTCTCTTACCGATCTACCACTATCGTTTTGGGGTTATGCATTAGAAACAGCTACATTCACGTTAAATAGGGCACCATCTAAATCCATTGAGGCGACACCGTATGAACTATGGTTTGGCAAGAAACCTAAGCTGTCGTTTCTTAAAGTTTGAGGTTGCAATGCTTATGTGAAAAAGTTTCAACCTGATAAGCTCAAACCCAAATCGGAGAAGTGTGTCTTCATAGGGTACCCAAAAGAAATTGTTGGGTACACCTTCTATCACAGATCTGAAGGCAAGATATTCGTTGCTGAGAATGGATCCTTTCTAGAGAAGGAGTTTCTCTCGAAATAAGTGAGTGGGAGGAAAGTAAACTTGATGAGGTAACTGTACCTGCTCCCTTATTGGAAAGTCGTTCATCACCGAAATCTGTTCCTATGACTCCTATACCAATTAGTGAGGAAGCTAATGATGATGATCGTGTAACTTCAGATCAAGTTACTACTGAACATCGTAGGTCAACCAGAGTGAGATCCACACCTGAGTGGTATGGTAATCCTATTCTGGAGGTCATGTTACTTGACCATGACGAACCTACGAACTATGAGGAAGCAATGATGAGCCCAGATTCCACGAAATGGCTTGAGGCCATGAAATCTAAGATGGGATCCATGTATGTGAACAAAGTATGGACTTTGATTGACTTGCCCGATGATCGGCGAGCCATTGAGATTAAATGGATCTTCAAGAGGAAGACGGGCGCTGATAGTAGTATTACTATATACAAAGCTAGAATTGTTGCAAAAAAGGTTTTAGACAAGTTCAAGGTGTTGACTACGATGAGAGTTTCTCACTCGTATCTATGCTTAAGTCTGTCCGAATCATGTTAGCAATTGCCCTATTTTATGAAATCTGGCAAATGGATAAACAAAACCGCATTCCTTAATGGATTTATTAAAGAAGAGTTGTATATGATGCAACCAGAAGGTTTTGTCAATCCTATAGGTGCTAACAAAATATGCAAGCTCCAACGATCCATCTATGGACTGGTGCAAGCATCTCGGAGTTGGAATACACGCTTTGATAAGTTGATCAAAGCATATAGTTTTATACAGACTTGCGGTGAAGCCTGTGTTTACAAGAAAGTGAGTGGGAGCACTACAACATTTCTGATAAGTATATGTAAATGACATATTGTTGATCGGAAATAATGTAGAATTATTCTGCAAAGCATAAAGGAGTGCGTCGGTGTCAAAACCGGCGGATCTCGGGTAGGGGGTCCCGAACTGTGCGTCTAGGCGGATGGTAACAGGAGACAAGGGACATGATGTTTACCCAGGTTCGGGCCCTCTTGATGGAGGTAAAACCCTACGTCCTGCTTGATTGATATTGATATTGTGGATGTTTACAAGAGTGGATCTACCACGAGATCAAGGAGGCTAAACCCTAGAAGCTAGCCTATGGTATGATTGTAAGGGTTGTTGTGATTGTGGTCCTACGGACTAAAGCCATCCGGTTTATATAGACACCGGAGAGGGCTAGGGTTACATAGAGTCGGTTACAATGGTAGGAGATCTACATATCCGTATCGCCAAGCTTGCCTTCCACGCCAAGGAAAGTCCCATCCGGACACGGGGTGAAGTCTTCAATCTTGTATCTTCATAGTCTTGGAGTCCGGTTGATGATGATAGTCCGGCCGATGATAGTCCGGCCGATGATGGTAGTCCGGCAATCCGAACACCCCCTAATCCGGGACTCCCTCAGTAGCCCCTGAACCAGGCTTCAATGACGTTAAGTCCGGCATGTATATTGCTTGGCATTGCAAGGCGGGTTCCTCCTCCAAATGATAGAAGATTGTGAACACCAGGATAGTGTCCGGCTCTGCAAAATAAATTCCACATTCCACCGTAGAGAGAATAATAATATATACACGAGTTCATTCTTCTGACGTTTTCCGTGGCACGACGTCACACCACTACCAAGCCATTACTCAAATTGTTTTTTACTTTACCACCTTAGCGCATTTAGCGAAGCGGTTTCCTTGGCACGTCTTGTCGAAGCAGAGATCGTGTTTCCCCTTAATCCCGGATTCTCATCAATATGGGTGTGGGTAACCCAACCGCGCCCATTCGCCACGCCCCCTCTATCGAAGACGAGTCCCAAACGGCCACGGAGACGGCTCTTGGTATCCTCCCTCTTTATAACGGGACCAAGGCTCGTTTCTTTTTCTTCAATCTTCCATCAAATCCTCTCCACGCTCCAAGTTCCAGCACCTAGAGCTCCAGATTCGGCGCTTTGGACCTTCAATGATGTCGGTTCCGACCTCGGGGCGGTGGATGCCCTCCTCCGTTCGGAGGAGGACGTGCTAAGCTGCGGGAGGCCAAGTACTGTCTTCGAGATTTCGCACAGGTTGCTGCCGAAGGGCAGGCCATCCCCACCCCGAGCCCGGCGAGTATGTCGTCTTCGTTTCCCACCTCCGTCGGGTTTAGGCTTCCCGATGGATCCTTTTGTGAGAGGGCTCATGTTTTACTATGGGTTGGAATTCCACGATTTGGCTCCGAAGTCCATCCTCCATATCTCCGCATTTATTGTCGTCTGCGAAGCCTTCCTCCGCGTCACCCCTCACTTCGGCCTGTGGTGAAGACCTTCAATGTGGCGCCAAGATGATCGAGGGCGGCGTCAAGCGGAGTGTGGCGGGCGGCCATAAGTAGGAGGGCCAATGCCCGTGGCCGATGGCTCCTTCAAGAGGAGCTCGGCCTGTGGCAGCAAGAGTGGTTCTATATTACCGTTCGAGGGGCAGACAAAAGCCGCCTCCCTATTCCGCCGGGACCTCCACGACGATTGATATCGTGGGTCAACCAAGGAGCTCAACTGGGGCCGTCAAGGGCGTGCCCCTACTGCAGGGCGGATTCGAGATCTCCTAACGAGGGAGATCGATATGGTGGTGGTGATGCAGGTTATGCTAATTAGGTGTCTCCTGCCTGCAAACGCCGTCCTCTCCGGCTATGGGAGTTCAATCCGGAGGGCCCACGGATTCTTCAACACTTCATGGGTATGACACCCCTGGAGATGTATAACTTATTCTTCGGATCGCAAGAGGTGCGTCCGGAATTGTCCGGAATTGACCGAGGATGCTGGACTAAGCTGCAATCGCCCGGATACTCAAGTAAGTAGTTCCAAGTCCGAACATACCGTTTGTTTGCCTTTCGATGATCCGCCTTATGACCGATCTCCTTCTACACAGGAGTGGATAGCGGAAGCAAAATTATCTGATGTCGGCCCCCCCCCGAGACCGCGCGGATCCGTGCTGGTCCGGATGCTTGAGGTTGCGCCTTCGGAGGAAGGCGAAGGGGAAAGCAGGAAAGCTACTGCCTCGCCTGAGGAGGCTTTTGAATGAGGGGGGATCAAGAATCCCTCCTACCAAGGGGAGAAGAGGACTGCCTCAGAGGACCGGGGAAAAAAGCCCTAAGCGGGGAAGAAATCTTCGCGGAGGGTCCTGCGTCCGGGAGGCCCGGCCGCACAATCTCCCTTAATGAGCCAACCCTCCAACGAGCCGTAAGTAGAAAGAAAGGAGTTTTATAATAAGGGACATCCCTATTTGTGCTTCTGAGGATAACTAAAGTTTTTACCTTGTAGTTTGGATCTCCGTCCTTCGCAGATGAGCTCGTCTTGAGGGACCTTCGTCCGGAGATGATAGAGGCGAGACGCCCCGTCCGGGCGCCGTTGGATAGGGGCGGACGAGCCTGAAGTGTAAATCCACGGAGGGAGCCCCGGGTGTGGCAAAGCTGGATAGTTCGGCGCCAAGCGGTGTCTGGTGAAGGATCTGCTTGAGAAAGTGTCTATCTCGGAAGATCAGCACGCATTGATGAGCATGGTGATTGAAAGGATTTAAATCCGCCCGGCGGGTTGCATGATGCCGTCGGGAGTTCTTGGCGGGGTTTGAGGTACGTAAAATGACACACCTTTTAACAGTTTTGCATATAGAATGCGCCTGTATAGATAGTAGCCCCGAGACTCGGTAGGTTGTCGATATCGACGGCGTCGAGGATCAAAATCACAGAGTTTAAATTCCGTCGTGCCGATGCAGGTGGCGGGTCGTCCGGGGGCCAGCCGGACTGATGGAGTTGCTGAACTAAAGCGGCAACTCGATGTGGCGGATGAAGACATCGCGCTGATCAACAGGCGACTTGATGAGTCGCAAGGTAAGTGTTACTGCGCGGTCACGTGGTAAGGGAGCCGAAGCCAACTCCTTACAATATGTGCGTGAAATGCAGATAGTGCCGCTGCCGTGGAGAGTCTTCGGGCCGAACTTGCTCAAGCCAAGGAGCAGGCGGAAGGAGTAATCTGGCAGCCTCGAAGCGGCGAGGAGTTAGCGGCGAAAGGGCGCGCTGCTGCGGAGCAGGAAGAGATAGCCGAAATGGCTGTGAAGTTAAAAGAGGCTACCGACCGCAATGAGGCTCTTGGGAAGGAGCGCCTAGCGGGGCAAGAAGACCTGCGGAAGGCCACCGCCGAAGCCAAGAATGCCCGCTCTGCAATGCGGGCTATGAAGGAAGAGCTGCGCCAGGCCGGGGAGATTGTAGCTGGCAAGCCTTTTCTGCTGCGCCGAAGGTTCACGGATCCAAAATATGCTCAGCTGGGCCAACTGTGGTGTCCGGAGGACCCTTATATGGACTTATCAGCGAGTGCGGCGGATGCCATTGTGCATTTTCGAAGCCAGAAGGATCACCAGACGGAAGAGCTGTTTTGGTCTCAATTCCATAGTCCGGAGCGTTCACTTCCGCTGACCGATCGCTTGGCTGAGTGGGCTGAGCTAAATAGGTTGTCCGGGCTTGCTATGGCGGATATAGTGACCCATATCCGGCCGGATAGGCCTCAGCCGAAGAGTTACTTTGGCTTATTGCAGCAATTTCTTGGGGCGGTGCCGCATATCAAAGCGATAAGCGGTCGGCCTGCATAGAGGGTGCGCGGATGGCGCTCGCCGTGTGAAGACACATTGGACGAGAGATGGATGCCACCGCTGTTGCGACCCGGGTTCGGATAATAATCGGCTACCCGCCGAGCACTATTTTGGCGAAGTGCTGCACGGTGCTCGTGTAATAGAGTCGCGGTGCTCAAAAATGTTACGTTGAATGAGCGTTTATATGATGTAAAATGATATTTATGATGTAAGCGCCTTTTATACTTGTGCGTTCAAGTAATAGAATATCTCCTTTGCGGCCGTTCATGTATACGTATGTATAACCTGAAAGATGGCGATCGTCGGCTTCAGCCCCCACGCACAAGGTGCGGGGTGTTCATAAAAATAGCGCGTTTTCACACTTAATCCGGCGTCTCGGTCCTGTAAAGGAGGTGGTAGCATAGCAAGCGAGGCAACGGACTATAATGCTTTATCACTTTCACTTAGCCATGGAGTTCGAGGGTGGGGCTACGACATAGCCCACAGGGGCACCGTGCTCTCCGAATTGAGCGCGTATGTGCTGGCGGAAGCGGCCCTTCGTCAGCGGAGGAATCCTAAACATTCCCAAGGTCGATCGAGTGGTTGACCAGTCTCTCGCTGTATCATGACGGTCAGTTTTCGGCTTTCTCTCTTGAGGTGCTCGCCCGGCCGAACTGGGCACTGTCGCAGTAGTTCTCCACGGAGCGCGTTAGCCGATGATCTGAGCGTAAGGCAGCAAAACACGGGGCTGGGCAAACCCAACATTTGACCAAAGACATGATTCGAGCTGATGCATATAAGGCCTAACTCGAGGCGCGAACACTCCGAAGGTGTTCGGTCTTTATAATAGCGGGCAAAACAAAGCCCTAAGCCCCTTGTGTCCAGTGCAGGCAGGTTCTTACAGCGCGCCCGATGCCAAAACGCCAGATCTCCACTCTGGTTATAATGATAAACCAGGGATTATAGCAACAAGAGACAGAAGAAAGGTTTACGTAGGGTCTTAGTCGAAAAGAGTCCTTACAGCGGGTCCCTCTGCGTCTGCGCTGTGTCTCCGTTGTGCCGCATCACGGGCGGGTGTGCACGCTGTTCATCTGTAAAAAGAGAAGAACTTGGTTGGAAAAGAAATCGTGCGAGAAAGTGCATAAAAATTGAAATATAGATTAAGAAAGCTGAGCCTATGCTAGCTCATTATGGCTTATATGCGCAAACCCTTGTGAAGGGTGTGCGGCTAGGTAACCCTAGCTTATTTATTCGGACTCGTCCAGCCGTGTCCGGGGTCTCCGGCGACCCTATGATGAAAGCGATGCCACGTGGACCGGGCATTTTAAGCGTAAGAGACGCGAATGTGGTATTGTATTGCAGCGGACGAGCTTCCGTCGATGGTGCTTGATAGCTGGCTTAAGGGCTGGCGCCACTCCTTTGAAGGAAGTGCGGCTATGCGGTGTAATAGGGTCTATCCCCACTTGCGGATTGTGTCCGGATATAGCAGGTTTAAGTCCTTTGCCGCCGTCCATCAACACCTGCGTTAATTGCAGTCCGTCTATTATGGGATCCGATATCGGGGCAGTCTATCCTGCGCTCCGGATATACGGACTAATCCGGATGGTCGAAAGTGATTGGTTTTGACATCAACCTTGGTCCACTTGGGGTGGATCGTCCGACACTTGTCTTGGCGAGTGCCGTGTTGGCTTTCCGTGTTATCACGTGAAGCAAGTTTACTGTTTTGACTTCTCGAGGAAAGTCCTTTGACTTCGGTGCTCTCTGCTGGTGGGGCTCGTCATTGTCCTCGCTTGGCGTATCGAGGCCTTGTGTCCGGCATTAAGTCTGCGGACTGTTTAAAACAACAATTTCGGTTGGTATGGTTTGCGGGCCTTCCGAAGTCTTGTGGATTTGACATATCCGATCTA
This sequence comes from Aegilops longissima, assembly GCA_021605205.1. NCBI lineage: Eukaryota > Viridiplantae > Streptophyta > Magnoliopsida > Poales > Poaceae > Aegilops > Aegilops longissima. The sequence goes on along the minus strand of CM038682.1, from coordinate 114,684,953 downwards.
AAATTTTGTTTAAATTTGATAGCTCGTCTCTGTTGTCCTTGAGAGGCCGTGTTTTATTGTCTAGCCACGAGCTTTTGAATCCGGCGTTGACCGCGTGCCTGTGGGCTTTTTCTTTATTCGGCGCTGATCTTTCCTGCGCCGTGACTTTCCGTTCCATCTCGATCTCGGATGTACTCGGGTCGCTGGTGCTGCATCTTGCTAGCCAGCTGTCTTCTCTAGCATAAAAGCGCATCATGAGGCTTGTTAGCGCGGCCATTGTTCTTGGCTTCTCTTGGCGAGGTGTCTGGCGAGCCATTCGTCTCGGACGTTGTGTTTAAAAGCTGCTAAGGCTTCCGCGTCCGGACGATCGACTATTTGGTTCTTTTGGTAAGGAACCTGTTCCAAATTCTTGTGCTGACTCTCCGGGCTGTTGGGTTATATGACTCAGATCGTCGGCATCCGGAGGCGGACATAAGTCCCTTGAAAATTTGCTCTAAACGTCCTCAAGCTCTTCCCAACTTCCAGCAGTGTTTTACGGGAGGCTTTTGAGCCAATGCCGAGCTGGCCCTTTGAGCTTGAGGGTAGGTATTTTATGGCGTGGAGATCATCTCCTCTAGCCATGTGTATGTGTAGTATGTAGTCTTCTATCCAGACTCAAAGTGTCTGTTGTGCCGTCGTATGCCTCTATGTTTATGGGTTTAAACCTGCTGGAAATTCATGATCCAGCACCTCTTGATGAAACATAAGCGGGTGTCTGGCGCCCTGTATTGGGTGTGCCGCTGTCTTGAACACTTGTCGTGGTGTGTTACTTCACAGGGTCCTCTTTTTGGCCCGTAGATGGACCTAGTTGGGCCGTCCGTTTTACCAGGATTATAATTGACTTGTGTGCAGCCCGCTTGTCGCTTTGGGCTGTCATCGGCGTCTATCCGGCCAGCGGCCTCTTTATTTTTGTTGTGAAGGCTCGATGGCTTCCTCGTCAAATTCTGGCAGCAACTTGCGCTTGGGTAGCTCTTAGTTTGATGGCCATTGCCATATTTGTCTGCGGTCTTGAATACTTTGCTCCACTTCATTACGGCGTGTCTTACGCTGTTTTGAGCTTCCGTTTAGCCTTCTTCAAACTTCTTGCGGTGGCGACTAGTTTTTTGCGTATGTTCTTATGCTCTGGTGTTGTGGCGGACTGTTGATTGCTCCGTGAAGGGTTGATTATCCGGCTCGTCCTGTTAAATCGTCCGCTGGCTTGCCCTGCTCTATCGCTGGAGTCGTTAGGAAGGCTGCTTTGATCGGCGGGACTTAGGGCGGCGTTGCGTCGCCGTTTGGTTCTTTATCGGCGAGATTATCCTCTGCCGCGTCCGTTGTTCCTCGTTATCGCTTCCCTTGAGGTGTCCACCATGTATATGTCGTATGGCGGTGGTCTTCGGTGTCCTGTAGGCACTGGTTCTTGGGAGTCTCCGGCATCCTCGTCCATACCGTCGATGTCTTGGTCGTGGTCGAGTATGTCGGTTAAATCGTCGGCGGTGGCTCTGAAGTGGGTGGTGGGTGGGATCTGAATTTCTTCGTCATCCGCGTCCCAACCGTCCTGGCCGTGGTTCGGCCAGGGCTCTCGGATAGCGAGAGATGCTTCAATGAATTTATGATATCGCCGAAGGCGAGTCTGAAAAGATGTCCGCAGCGGTGAATTCCATGATCGGCGCCCAATCGGATTCGGCGGGCGGGGCGAGGTTGAGTCGTTGAGTCCGGCACCTCGGAGTCATGGGCTTTATGTGGGACAAGGTAAGTGTTCGGCTCCATCGCCGTAGAAATTGCGGCTCCGGCGGTGTCCAGCCATCCGTCCTCGATTGACGATCGGCTCCGGACTATGAGTCGGGCGGATCCGATCTGCGACCTCAAGGTGCTGTCCGTGGCGAGTTAGGTCATGCCCATCGTGACAGCGGCACGCTTCGGCTGTGGCTCAGATCCGTCGAGATCAAGTCCCGCGGATATCGGCCGTGAAGTTTAAGCTTCAAACCTGACTGACGGCCAGGGCGTAGCTTCGATCTGCTCGGATGGCCAAGCGAGTTGGCCCGCGATCTGAAACCGCCCGAATCTGAAGATCTGTCCGGGAAGAAAGGTCTCACCAGGATCGCGTCATTATCGATTGAAGAGGCCATCACGCCTATCGGTGGCGACACGAGAGGAACTCTCAATGAAAGCACCAATGTCGGTGTCAAAACCGGCGGATCTCGGGTAGGGGTCCCGAACTGTGCGTCTAGGCGGATGGTAACGGGAGACAAGGGACACGATGTTTACCGAGTTGGGCCCTCTTGATGGAGGTAAAACCCTCGTCCTGCTTGATTGATATTGATATTGTGGATGTTTACAAGAGTGGATCTACCACGAGATCAAGGAGGCTAAACCCTAGAAGCTAGCCTATGGTATGATTGTAAGGGTTGTTGTTGTTCGAGTCCTACAGACTAGAGCCATCCAGTTTATATAGACACCAGAGAGGGCTAGGGTTACATAGAGTAGGTTACAATGGTAGGAGATCTACATATCCGTATCGCCAAGCTTGCCTTCCACGCCAAGGAAAGTCCCATCCGGACACGGGGTGAAGTCTTCAATCTTGTATCTTCATAGTCTTGGAGTCCGGTTGATGATGATAGTCCGGCCGATGATAGTCCGGCCGATGATGGTAGTCCGGCAATCCGGACACCCCCTAATCCGGGACTCCCTCAGAGTGTTTGAAAGGAGTTTTTCAAAGAAAGACCTCGGTGAAGCTGCTTACATATTGAGCATCAAGATCTATAGAGATAGACCAAGACGCTTGATAAGTTTTTTCAATGAGTACATACCTTGACAAGATTTTGAAGTAGTTTAAAATGGAACAGTCAAAGAAAGAGTTCTTGCCTGTGTTACTAAGTGTGAAATTGAGTAAGACTCAAAGCCCGACCACGGCAGAAGATAGAAAGAGAATGAAAGTCATTCCCTATACCTCAGCCATAGGTTCTATAAAGTATGCCATGCTGTGTACCAGATCTATTGTATACCCTACACTAAGTTTAGCAAGGGAGTACAATAGTGATCTAGGAGTAGATCACTGGACAGCGGTCAAAATTATCCTTAGTGGAATAAGGATATGTTTCTCGATGATGGAGGTGAAAAAAAGGTTCGTCGTAAAGGTTTACGTCGATGCAAGTTTTGACACTGATCTAGATGACTCTAAGTCTCAATCTAGATACATATTGAAAGTGGGAGCAATTAGCATACCCGTTGACTAAACTTCTCTGTGCAGAGCATTGTTGACATAGAAATTTGCAAAATACATATGGATTTGAATGTGGCAGACCCGTTGACTAAACTTCTCTCACAAGCAAAACATGATCACACCTTAGTACTCTTTGGGTGTTAATCACATAGCGATGTGAACTAGATTATTGACTCTAGTAAACCCTTTGGGTGTTGGTCACATGACGATGTGAACTATGGTTGTTAATCACATGGTGATGTGAACTATTGGTGTTAAATCACATGGCGATGTGAACTAGATTATTGACTCTAGTGCAAGTGGGAGACTGAAGGAAATATGCCCTAGAGGCAATAATAAAGTTATTTATTTCCTTATTCTCATGATAAATGTTTATTATTCATGCTAGAATTGTATTAACCGGAAACGTAATACATGTGTGAATATATAGACAAACAAAGTGTCACTAGTATGCCTCCACTTGACTAGCTCGTTAATCAAAGATGGTTATGTTTCCTAGCCATAGACATGAGTTGTCATTTGATTAACGGGATCACATCATTAGGAGAATGATGTGATTGACTTGGCCCATTCCGTTAGCTTAGCACTTGATCGTTTAGTATGTTGCTATTGCTTTCTTCATGACTTATACATGTTCCTATGACTATGAGATTATGCAACTCCCGTTTACCGGAGGAACACTTTGTGTGCTACCAAACGTCACACTGTAACTGGGTGATTATAAAGGTGCTCTATAGGTGTCTCCAAAGGCACTTGTTGGGTTGGCGTATTTCGAGATTAGGATTTGTCACTCCGATTGTCGGAGAGGTATCTCTTAGCCCACTCGGTAATGCACATCACTATAAGCCTTGCAAGCATTGTAACTAATGAGTTAGTTGCGGGATGATGTATTACGGAACGAGTAAAGAGACTTGCCGGTAACGAGATTGGACTATGTATTGAGATACCGACAACCGAATCTCGGGCAAGTAACATACCGATGACAAAGGGAACAACGTATGTTGTTATGCGGTTTGACCGATAAAGATCTTCGTAGAATATGCGGGAGCCAATATGAGCATCCACGTTCTGCTATTGGTTATTGACCGGAGACGTGTCTTGGTCATGTCTACATAGTTCTCGAACCCGTAGGGTCCACACGCTTAACGTTCGGTGACGATTTGTATTATGAGTTTATGTGATTTGATGTACCGAAGGTAGTTTGGAGTCTCAGATGAGATCGGTGACATGACGAGGAGTTTCGAAATGGTCGAGACGTAAATATCGATATATTGGACGACTATATTCGGACATCGGAAAGGTTCTGAGTGGTTCGGGTATTTTTCGGAGTATGGGGGAGTTACGAGAATACGGGGGAAGAAGTATATGGGCCTTATTGGGCTTTAGGGGAGAGAGAGAGGCAGGTCGCGCGCCCCCCAATGACTAGTCCGAATTGGACTAGGGGGAGGGGCGGCACCCCCTCCTTCCTTCTCTTCCTTCTTCCCCTTCCTTGTCTCCTACTCCTACTACTTGGAAGGGAAGGAATCCTACTCCCGGGGAGTAGGACTCCTCGGTATGCGCCATAGGGCCGCCCTCTCCCCTCCCCACTCCTTTATATACGTGGCCAGGGGGCACCCCATAGACACAACAACTAATCTCTTGATCTCTTAGTCGTGTGCGGTGCCCCCCTCCACCATAACCCACCTCGATAATATAGTAGCGATGCTTAGGCGAAGCCCTACGTCGGTAGAACATCATCATCGTCACCACACCGTCGTGCGGACGGAACTCTCCCTCAAAGCTCGGCTGGATCGGAGTTCGAGGGACGTCATCGAGCTGAACGTGTGCTGAACTCGGAGGTGCCGTGCGTTCGGTACTTGATCGGTCGGATCGTGAAGACGTACGACTACATCAACCGCATTGTGCTAACGCTTCCGCTTTCGGTCTACTAGGGTACGTGGACAACACTCTCCCCTCTCGTTGCGATGCATCACCATGATCCTGTGTGTGCGTAGGAATTTTTTTGAAATTACTACGTTTCCCAACAAACACTACTACTACTTTACTTTATGCTAGTCTGCACTCTTCTAACGCTGCAAGACCGCTGAAGATGCTGAAGATGCTAGTATTCGATAGGACTAGGCTCCCCCCTATATTCTGGCATTCTGCAGTTCAGTCCACAGATACTACCCATTTCATTGATACGGATGCATATGTAGTATAGATTCTTGCTTGCGAGTACTTTGGATGAGTACTCACGGTTGCTTTGCTACCCCTTTCCCCCCTTTCTTCTTCTTTCCGGTTGATGCAACCAGATGTCGGATCCCATGAGCCAGATGCCACCGTCGATGCCTACTACTACGTGGAGACCGCCGACGACCAGGAGTAGTTAGGAGGCTCCCAGGCAAGAGGCCTTGCCTTTTCAATCGTAGATGCTTTTGTGCTGGCCTTCTTAAGGCAAACTTGTCTAACTTATGTCTGTACTCAGATATTGTTGCTTCCGCTGACTCTTGGGTATTCGAGCTTATGTATTCGAGCCCTCGAGGCCCATGGCTTGTAATATAAAGCTTGTATTATTTTAATTTGTGTCTAGAGTTGTGTTGTGATATCTTCCCGTGAGTCCTTGATCTTGATCGTACACATTTGCGTGTATGATTAGTGTACGATTGAATCGGGGGCATCACAAGTTGGTATCAGAGCCAACTGCCTGTAGGTAGCCCCCTTTCCAACTCCTTGGCCAGAGTTGAGTCTAGTCGTTACAAAACTTTTACTAACATGGCTGTGTGGCTTACGGGCCCACGCCACCATTGGGTGGTATTAGGATCTTTTATTCCTTGTCTTTACTCTGGGATTCTCATCTCTCTTCTATTCGGGTTAAAGATTTTACTAACTCTGACATTAGGCCCTTGTCCCCACTTCCTCCCGAAGAGCCCCGACATTATCGATGATCGCTTGCTTCGCTAGAAGATTCTGCAGATACTCCTCGATGTTTCTCGAGACACTATGCCAACTGCCTTGCAGTTCCCGACCATCAATAATCCCCGTGAAGAACATCCTTGCCGCTTGTACCTTCATCACCAGTTGCTCCTATTATTACAAGATACCCCTAGTACTCTCCGTTGTTCCGAGAATCCTTTGTTCCTTCTGCTTTGCAGCTTCTTTTCGCACTGCGGATAATTCACTTAACCAGGGTTTGTTCGTCCCCAGTTGTTCATATGCTTTCCAAAATACCTGAAAATGCTATCTGACCTTTCAAAACCTTCTGCGGCCTATTGCTCTTGATTCTCCTTACTTGCTTGCATTAGGATTAATTCCATATGTCTAGCAATGTTCTTTAAAATTCTTTGTGATTGTCATTCTGTTCCTATGGATTCAACGTGTGTGCGAATACTCGCAATCATCAATTAACCCTTGGTAATTTTCTTTCCGGCTCAGACATACTTCCCGATATGAGCTGGTTCTTGCCCAATTCAGATTTGATCGGGTGCACCTCTAGGTCTATTCAACTTACCCACCTTTTGATCAAAGCCTCTGCTTCTGATCCTTCATTTTGAAATCATAATTCCTTTGTACACAAGCATCGAAGCATTCAGACGTTTCTATAAGCCGATGCCTTTGCATTCTTTCCTTCTTCTGATTGAGTACTGATACGCACATCAGATACATTGAGGACCGCTAAATCCTTTGTTGGATTATTATCCGGCAATGTCCTTCACACTCAAATCTCGTATGCTCTCCCCCTGATACATATTGCCTTTGGTAGATTGTATTCTCTGCTTATTGTCAACCATGCTCTGCTATTGAGCTGATGTTATATGCTACGGAAGTTAGTGGTACAAGTTCCTAAGATGCCCCTATGGGTTGAACCTATGTTTTCCCTAATCCACGTGAACTCGAAAGTTATGCGAGTCATACTCTTCTGGTGCTTCACCATATAAAATTTCAGCACTACAATTTCCTTGAAAACGAGAAGTGAATGAAAGGTTATCCATTGAAGAAGTGGGAGTCGACCTTGAACTTTGTGTTCATGCCCATGGACCTGATGTAGAACTTATCAAGGAAAAGCTTCTTGTGATAATAATAGCCCCCTTGCTATAAGTTCATCTAGTATCTATGTTTGGTCCTTTGCAACTGTGGTTCTGACCATGATTGTTCCCCTATGACTCCATTTCTTGGACAAGCTAAATCACTTGTCTTCTGCAAGTCAATACGCCTGCCCAACCTCTATTATGATCTACCTTCGAGTATTACCCCTGGTATCTCGAGGATATCATGCCATTGCACTACATCTTATGAACTTTTGATGAAGTACTACCTTACCCTATCTTTGTCACTTCATGGGTGCTGGGTTGTTTGTCAACCGAGAACACTGATAAGTGAATCGATCCCGCACTCTGATTCAATAACTCTAAGTAATTTTCATTGCTTACGAGTTTAATAATCCTTCAAGTCATTCCTAGCCTGGTCGACTATATCATTATCATGCCAAATTTTAACTATGCTACCTGGTCCTTCTTCTCGGAGCACAATTTTCGACGATGAGCTAATCTTACGTCGATCTTCCTCGTCATATCATTTTGCCCTGAACAACAAGCTTGATTTCGAGTTTGTGTCATACCCGTCGATCGAGTACATCTTCATGAAATCTCTCGACAAATGTGTCATGATCATCATCAGCATTCTGAGCTCTTCCAGGATATCAATTAAATTCATGATGAGAAATACCATCCTTGCCCCTTGATGATTTGTGTTATCCTCGACAACATTCTTTCCTCCCCCCAACACAAACTTGTTTAGATGTTGTTGTAAATACATCCTTTTTGAGATGTCAATGGATTGTTGCCAGACCCATCGGCCACGTCCTCATCTTTTCCTTGTGAAATGGCACGAGGTGTTCTAGAAATTCCCGATGGATCCTTTGAGTTCCCAAGGCCCAACCTTTATCTCATGACCATGTCAAGGCTATCTCGAAGCATGACTGTGGTACTCCGAACATCTTTAAGAACATTGGAGGTGTAACGCTAAATTTTTCTTGATCACTTATCCAAACACTGTTGTATGGGTAACGTCATGAATTCCATCTCCCCTTACCTAAATGGTAATCTACTTACTCTCCTGATATGGATATCATCCTCTTCTTGTCCTTGAGATGGATATACTCCTGATATTTGTGTTTAGACACATTTTTCTTTCCCTTGTTTTGTTTAACCTTTCTTGCAAGATAACGTATGAGGGCAATGATAATTCCCTGCCTATGTAAAAAACTCGGTGTATAACTCTGTCATTAAGAGACCCTATTACTACCGTTGACAACATTCTGGTAGCCACCGATGCACGAGAACTTTGCCTATTGGTCCGCCTCGTTTTTACGAGCAGTAGGAATATGGTTCTCTTCGTCCCTCGCCCTTGGTACCGACGTTGTTGCCGACATAAGAGACAGGCTATCCTCTGACGTTCCTTGCTAAAATTACCATATGAGATGTCACCACTCTTCCTACTCTTAACCTGCATGGTGGGCCCATAACCCACAGTTCCACAGGATCGAAACCGACTCTCCTACACACCCTTGTTTCAAAAATTTATTCCTCCTGCTTGGCTTCATATGTAATTCGCGATCCACCTTCCAAGAGATCATAAAATCTGGTATCAGACGCAATACTTATTCTCGTTGCTCTGGACCCCCTTTACACTTTGTTTCAGGCATCGAACGATTGCCCACCCGCTCGAAAGTTCCTATTGTACCTTCATATTTTGCTCTCGATATTTTCTTAAGTTTTAACTCGAGAGATACTTCTGCCACTTTCCCTGAAAATGTTCACCAGATAATTAACCCTATAAGGGTCAGTTCTCCCGGAGTTACTCATTACTCCACTTAAATCTTGGGACGAGATTTCTTGTAATGGAGGAGATATGTAACACCTCCGGTGTCATGCTACAGTAATCCCCTGTTAATGGTGCCATGTCATCATGTTACTGTTGCTAATCCTCGCTTGATCCAAATCATAATTCAATTTAAATTCAAATTAAATTCCAAAAATTCAAATCTAGTCAAACGGCAAAAGTTTCTAACGTGCAAACAAAAATGTTCAAAGTGTGGCAAATAATCCTTGGAAATTTGTCATGTTGGAACCAACCTCTTTTGGATTCCCAAAGTGCCCCTGGAAATTTATTTGATGATCCAGGAGCATTTAAATTTGGCCTTTTTCAATTTATAAAAATGCTTGAACAATTCCATTGGCCCTGAAACTTTTTAGGCAACACCACCATGTTGTTCCTGAACTATTTGCTAAATTTCACATTCAACAAAAAATCATTTGACGCCTTGTTTCCATCCAAAACAACAGCTATCCTTTTAATAGAAAAGTAATTAAAAATAAAAGAAAAGAGGAAGACCCCCCTTGGGCCAACTGGCCCAGTTGGCCGCCGAACCAGCCCACCCTGGCTGGCCCTAATGACCCACAAGTATAGGGGATCTATCGTATCCTTTCGATAAGTAAGAGTGTCGAACCCAACAAGGAGCAGAAGGAAATGACAAGCGGTTTTCAGTAAGTTATTCTCTGCAAGCACTTAAATTATCGGTAACAAATAGTTTTGTGATAAGGTAATTTGTAACGGGTAACAAGTAATGAAAGTAAATAAGGTGCAGCAAGATGGCCCAATCCTTTTTGTAGCAAAGGACAAGCCTGGACAAACTCTTATATGAAGGAAAACGCTCCTGAGGACACATGGGAATTATCGTCAAGCTAGTTTTCATCACGCTCATATCATTTGCGTTCGGTACTTTGATAATTTGGTATGTGGGTGGACCGGTGCTTGGGTGCTGCCCTTCCTTGGACAAGAATCCCACCTATGATTAACCCCTATTGCAAGCATCCGCAACTACAAAAGAAGTATTAAGGTAAACCTAACCATAGCGTGAAACACATGGATCCAAATCAGCCCCTTACGAAGAAACGCATAAACTAGGGTTTAAGCTTCTGTCACTCTAGCAACCCATAATCTACTTATTACTTCCCAATGCCTTCCTCTAGGCCCAAACAATGGTGAAGTGTCATGTAGTCGACGTTCACATAACACCAATAGAGGAAAGACAACATACATCTCATCAAAATATCGAACGAATACCAAATTCACATGACTACTTGTAGCAAGACTTCTCCCATGTCCTCAGGAACAAACGTAACTACTCACAAATCATATTCATGTTCATAATCAGAGGAGTATTAATATGCATTAAGGATTTGAACATATGATCTTCGACCAAATAAACCAACTAGCATCAACTACAAGGAGTAATCAACACTACTAGCAACCCACAGGTACCAATCTGAAGTTTTGGGACAAAGAATGGATACAAGAGATGAACTAGGGTTTTAGAGGAGATGGTGCTGGTGAAGATGTTGATGGATATTGACCCCTTCCCGACGAGAGGATCGTTGGTGATGACGATGGCGATGATTTCCCCCTCCCGGAGGGATATTTCCCCGGCAGAACAGCTCCGCCGGAGCCCTACATTGGTTCCGCCAAGGTTCCACCTCGTGGCGGCGGTCATTCGTCCCGAAAGCTTGATTATGATTTTTTCCAGGGTAAAAGACTTCATATAGCAGAAGATGGGCACCGGAGGCCTGCCAGGGGGCCCACGAGGCAGGGGGGCGCGCCCAGGGGGGTAGGGCGTGCCCCCACCCTCGTGGATGGTGGGTGGCCCCCTCTGGTACTTTCTTCACTCAGTATTTTTTATTAATTCCAAAAATAACTTCCGTGGAGTTTCAGGACTTTTGGAGTTGTGCAGAATAGGTCTATAATATTTGCTCCTTTTCCAGCCTAGAATTCCACCTGCCGGCATACCCCCTCTTCATGTAAACCTTGTAAAATAAGAGAGAATAGGCATAAGTACTATGACATAACGTGTAATAACAGCCCATAATGCAATAAATATCGATATAAAAGCATGATGCAAAATGGACGTATCAACTCCCCCAAGCTTAGACCTCGCTTGTCCTCAAGCGGAAACCGATAACGAAAAATATGTCCACATGTTTAGAGATAGAGGTGTCGATAAAATACGGACATGAGGGCATCATGATCATTCTTATAACATCAACATATATATAAATTGTCATATGATTTCTTATGCTCAAGTAACAATCTATTCACAATGTAAAGTATGAGTCAGAAACTTCATTGAGGACTAACAAACTATGATCTCGGTCACTGAAGCAATTGCAATTTATCATAACATCAGAAAGAGCCAATATAAGAGCTTTTCAGCAAGTCCACATACTCAACTATCATTTACTCTTTCACAATTGCTAACACTCACGCAATACTTATGGGTATGGAGTTTTAATCGGACACAGAGAAAGATAGGGGCTTATATTGTTGCCTCCCAACCTTTTACCTCAAGGGTAATGTCAACAATAATAATTCATGCTAACTTGCATCCAATTGGATATATATATATATCAGGATCTTTCCAACATAGGGTGCTTGCCAAAGGATAAAATGTAAAAAGGAAAGGTGAAGATCACCATGACTCTTAGGTATAAGATAAAAGTAAAAGATAGGCCCTTCGCAGAGGGAAGCAGAGGTTGTCATGTGCTTTTGTGGTTGGATGCACGAAATCTTAATGCAAAAGAATGTCACTTTATATTGCCACATGTGATATGGACCTTTGTTATGCAGTCCGTCGCTTTTATTGCTTCCACATCACAAGATCATATAAAGCTTATTTTCTCCACACTAATAAATCATGCATATTTAGAGAGCAATTTTTATTGCATGCAACATGACAACTTACTTGAAGGATCTTACTCAATCCATAGGTAGGTATGGTGGACTCTCATGGCAGAACTGGGTTTAAGGATATTCGGAAGCACAAGTAGTATCTCTACTTGGTGCAAAGAATTTGGCTAGCATGAGAGGGAAAGGCAAGCTGAACATGTTGGATGATCCATGACAATATACTTTATTTTGGATATAAGAAAACATAATCCATTACGTTGTCTTCCTTGTCCAACATCAACTCTTTAGCATGTCATATTTTAATGAGTGCTCACAATCATAAAAGATGTCCAAGATAGTATATTTATATGTGAAAACCTCTCTTTCTTTATTACTTCCTATTAATTGCAACGATGACCAAAACTGTGTTTGTCAACACTCAACAACTTTTATTCATCATACTCTTTATATGTGAAGTCCTTACTCTCCATAAGATCAATATGATCTCTTTATTTCTCTTATTCTTTCCTTTTCTTTACTTCCCTCACGATCATAGCAAGATTATCAAGCCCTTGACTCAACACTAATCTTTATTATATATATAGCTCACGGACTCGATTACATAGAAGGATCATAAAGCAAAACTCAAAACTAGATCATACTAAAACTTTATTGTACTAGATCAAGATATTACCAAAAGGATCGAACTAAGAAAAATGGTAAAGATAGGAGTGTGATGGTGATACGATACCGGGGAACCTCCCGCAAGCTTGGTAGTTGCCAAGGGGGGTGCCCATACCAGATACTCAGTTCTCATTTGCTGATGAAGAAGATGGTGGTGATGATGGATAGTTGCACATCGAGCGCAGGAGGTCCTCCAATCGCGGATAATGCCCTTGAGTGTAGTGATATGCTCCTTCAACAAAATATTTTCACGTGTGAGATACTTATTTTGTATGCGAGCTAACTCAATCATCTTGAAAGCTTCAATCTCCGTTGGGGTAAGAAGATTGTGATGAGGTGGGAGGATGTCTTCGTCTTCCACTGCCAGAGCTTGGTCCTCCATGGCCTTCTTGATCCCATCATCCTTGGTGATCTCCCTGGGTTCTTCTCTCTCTTCAGCTCTATCTTCATTAGCCAAGCATCGTTGCCCTCGTTGTTGGAGGAGGGGGACGACATGATGCCTGGCCTTGACAACTCTGGCAGAAAATAAATCGAAACAAAAACAGAGGATATTTGCGTGATACAGTGGTCAAAACCTTCGGGAGATTATATAATGAAATTTTACCGACCAAAAGAAGTATCTTGCAAGAAAACAGAGTCCGGAGGGCACACGAGGTGCCCATGAGGCAGGGGGCGCGCCCAAGGGGGTAGGGCGCGCCCTCCACCCTCGTGGAGCCTCGTGTCCTTCCGGGACTACTTCTTATTTTCCTATTTTTTAAAATATTTCAAAACGGAGAAAAATTGCCATTAGAACTGTTTTGGAGTTGGTTTACTTAACGTACCTCATACCTATTCCTTTTCGGAGTCTGAAACATTCTGGAGAGTGTCGCTTATGTATTCCTCCGGGGTTACTGTTTCAATAACATTAGTTTCAACATTTATAGGATTACCTGAGATATAATATTTGATTCTTTGACCGTTCACCACCTTCCGATTTGTGCCTTCGAAGTTGTTGATTTTTATGGCACCGGAACGATAGACCTCCTCGATAACGTAAGGACCTTCCCATTTAGAGAGAAGTTTTACTACAAAATATCTTAGACGAGAGTTGAATAGCAACACATAATCACCTACTTTAAACTCACGCTTTTGTATCCTCTTGTCATGCCATCTTTTAACTTCTTCTTTAAACAGTTTGGCATTCTCATAGGCCTGGGTTCTCCATTCATCAAGTGAGCTTATGTCAAATAACCTCTTCTCACCGGCAAGTTTGAAATCATAATTGAGCTCTTTAATGGCCCAATATACCTTATGTTCTAGTTCGAGAGGTAAGTGACATGCTTTTCCATAAACCATTTTATACGGAGACATACCCATAGGATTTTTATATGCAGTTCTATAGGCCCATAATGCATCATCAAGTTTCTTGGACCAATTCTTTCTAGATCTATTAACAGTCTTTTGCAAAATTAATTTGAGCTCTCTATTACTCAATTCTACTTGACCACTAGACTGCGGGTGATACGGAGATGCAATTCTATGATTAACATCATACTTAGCAAGCATCTATTTATATATAAAAAGTAAATGACGGGCTAACCAGAAAATAGATAAATAGACTAGAAATTACCACAAAAATTAGAAATATCCGACCATTCATTTAATAGATATATTTGTTGCAGCCATTAGATTATATTAACAAGGAAATAATTACCCACCATTGCCATCTATTATATATAAAAATTAATTAACGAGCTAACCATAAAAAAGAGAATTAAACTAGAAAAATCCACATAAATCAGAGACATCTAGCCCTTGATTTAGTAAATTAAACAAATGACAACCAATAGATCTTTTACTTAGTTGGGGAATTACCACCTATGCCACCACGGGAAACAAGGAAAAGGAGAAATAAACTAGAAAATTTCAGAATCATCTAGCCGTTGATTTAGTAAGTTAAACAAAGGACAACCAATAGATATTTTATGAAGTTGAGAAATCACCCACCCATGCCACCACAGGGAAGCCTTCTCATCTGCTAAACCTAACTCATGCAGTACACGGTCTCATATGTGATACCTACGTATTCCCTGCCCGGCGGCCGACGAGCGATTCCTCATGGATGAGCCAAGTCCACGTGAAGATGCTCTCTGACCGGCCAGCGATTTCTCATGGATGATCCAAGTCCATGTGAAGATGCTCTCTGGCCGGCCAATAATACATAAGTATTCCCTGCCTGGTGGCTAGCGAGCGATTCCTTATGGATGAGCCAAGTCGACGTGAAGTTTCCCAGCGGTCGGCCAGCCATTCCTCATGGAGGAGCCATGCCGACGTGAAGATCCACAGACATCAAGGTGCACCTTCGGCTAGCGACAGCGGTTCCCTAGATTCCTTACTCCCTAAAATTCTGACGCTCACCCTGATAGGCTCTACTTGCAAATCTATTTAGGCAGTAGCAATTATCTGGATACAAGCTTGATTCGGTACATAAATGGCGGATGAAGAACTAGGGTTCGAAGACAGGTAAGAGTAGGTAGCCGCCGGGTTCGCCTTGATCCTCTGGATACCTCCCTCGCTCCAGCAGCGTCTGCTTAAGTAGTTGGTGGGAGTAGCTGGGCCGCGGTGACCCTGTCCGGCCCACTGACCCGTGGGTTGGCCCGGCGTGGACGCCTGGCCCGGTCGTCGCTGGCCACCTGTGCTCTGGCAGGTGGCCCCGTCTGGTCAGGGACGCTGACATCCCCCTCTTCTTGACGTGCGGCTTGCCCCCAAGCCGCTGCATGTGGAAATCGAGCGCGAAGCGCTTCCTTGTCCTCCCAGGTTGTGCCGGTAGCTCCATACCAGCGCACCTGAACTTGCTCAACGACGGAGCCGCGCCGAGCACGCCAGCGGGATTGCAGCACCTCCACAGGAACGGCAAGCTCATCAGTATTGATAGGCAGAGAAGGCTCGACTGGAATACCTGAGTGCAGGGCTCGCTGGAGTTGCGAAACGTGAAACACCGGATGCACCGATGCCGTCGCTGGTAATTGCAGTTTGTACGCCACTTCATTGATTTTCTTGACGATAGGAAACGGCCCGAAGAACTTGAAAGAGAGTTTGTGATTTGCTCGAGGTGCCATGGAGGTCTGAATGTATGGTTGCAACTTGAGGAAAACTTGATCACCCACTTGGAATTCTCTGAACGACCTCTTCTTGTCGGCCTGGAATTTCATACACTGTCGTGCTCTGTTGAGGTGTTGTTGTACCAGGTACTGCATTGCTCGGCGTTCTTCCAGCCATGCCTGAAGGGATGGCACCGAAGTGCTGGGTGGCGTGGTCACGCCCCAATGCCGCGGTTCATGTCCATACAGCGCCTTGAAAGGTGACATACCGATTGCCGAGTGCGGGGACGTGTTGTACCAGTATTGAGCCAATGCAATCCAGAGACTCCAGCGGCGAGGACAAGCATGGGTGAAACAGCGGAGGAAAGTCTCCAAACACTGGTTCGCCCATTCCGTTTGGCCGTCTGTCTGTGGGTGGTTGGCAGTGCTCATCCTCAGCTCAGTGCCTGCGTATCTGAACAGCTCCCGCCAGAAATGGCTGGTGAACACCGGGTCCCTGTCTGAGACGATGGCTCTGGGAAACCCATGTAATTTGTAAATCTGAGACATGTATAGCTGCGCTACTTTAGCTGCTGTGTAAGGATGAGCCAAAGGAAGGAAGTGAGCAAAGCATGTCCTTTTATCCACTAGCACCAGGATGCAGTTGAACTTCCCAGACTGAGGCATGCCATCGATAAAATCCATGGTGATGAGGTCCCATGGTTGCTGAGGAATCGGGAGCGGTACCAACAGACCTGGAGAAGCAGCTCTGTCGGGTTTGGCTTGTTGGCAAACTTGGCAGCATGCGACATAGTGTTTAATATGCGCCTTCATTTTTGGCCAGGCAAACAGGCGACGAATGCGTTTATATGTGACGGGGAATCCTAAATGACCGCCCAAGGCGCTGTCGTGGAAGGCTGCCATGATTCGTTGCTGTATTGCTGTGGATCCCCCGAGCCAAATTCGGTCACGAAAGCGCAAGATCCCTTGCTGTAGCGAAAACCTTTTCTTCGGATCTTCCCGAACAGCCAACTGTTCCAACAGACGCTGAGCTTGAGGATTGGAGATGTAGCTGGTGACGATATCGTCGAGCCATACTGGCTAGCACGATGTGACAACCGCCAACATCTCTTCTGGTTCTGCTCGTGACAGAGCATCGGCTGCTGAATTTTCCACCCCCTTTTTGTACTTGATGCAGTAACGCAAGCCGGGGAGTTTGGTGAAGGCCTTTTTTTTCCAAGGCGTGGTCAGAAGCTGTTCCTCCAGATGAACTAGGCTGCGCTGGTCTGTGAAGATAATGAATTCCGCATGCTGCAGATAAGGACGCCATTGGTCGACAACAACTATGATGGCCAGGTATTCTTTCTCGTATGTCGATAACCCTTGGTATCGCGGACAGAGTGCTTTGCTCATGAAAGCGATGGGGTGGCCTCCCTGCTGGAGTACTGCGCCCACTCCTTTGTCGCTGGCATCAGTCTCAATCACGAATTGCTTGGAGAAATCCGGAAGTGCCAAAACTGGAGCTGTGATCAGGTGCTATTTCAGGGTTTGGAATGTTGTCTCAGTGACTGAAGTCCAGACGAAGGTAGTTCCCTTTTTCAACAGGTTAAACAGAGGTCGTGCGATCGCACCAAAGTGGTGCACAAACCGGCGATAGTATCCTGCGAGTCCCAGAAAGGTCCGGACCCCTTTAACACTGGTGGGTGATTGCCACTTCGCGACAGCTCGTATCTTGCCGGGCTCCGTAGCTACCCCTTATGGGCTGATTACGTGCCCGAGATATGAGATCTGTTGCTGGCCGAACACGCACTTAGATGCCTTGACCTTCTAGTGGTCTTTCCGTAGCAACGCCAACACCTCTCTGAGATCTTCTTTGTGTTGTTCCAAGGATTTGCTGAAGATGAGAATATCGTCGAAGAAAAGGATCACACACTTTCTGCTAACAGGCTTGAGAGTTGTATGTACTGCGCCGTTGAAAGTACTCGGTCCTCCTGCTAGTCCAAATGATACAACCTTGTACTCGAACTGCCCAAAGTGGGTTTGAAAAGCTGTTTTGTATTCATCACCTTCTGCGATTCGGATCTGATGATATCCTGCACGCAGGTCAAGCTTGGAGAACCATTGCGCACCCCGCAACTCGTCCAATAACTCTTCGATTACCGGAACGGGAAACTTGGCTATGCATGTTAGTGCATTGAGGTGCCGATAATCGACGCACAGGAACCATGTACCATCTTTTTTCTTGACCAAAATGACCGGAGATGAGAAGGGGCTGGTGCTAACTTGAATCAACCCAGCCTTCAGAAGCTCTGCTACTTGTCGCTCGATTTCGTCTTTATGCTCTGGCTTGTGTCTGTAATGTCTGATGCTGAATGGCTGAGCGCCTGGTAGCAGTGGAATGTGGTGGTCACAAGACCGTTTGGGTGGTAGCCCTTCCGGTGTTCCAAACACGTCAGCAAACTCGTCCAAGATTTGCTGCAAACAAGCTGGTGTTGGAGTAGCCTCGGCTTCTTCGCTGTCAGTCGCATAAATGTGTACCACATGAGTGACAGCATTGCTCTTGCACATTCCTTGGAGCTGCCCGCTGTTGATGAGGAAGCATGTTGTTGACGTGGCTTCATGCCCTTGCAAGCTGACGATGCCGGTCGGCGAGCTGAATGCCAGGTGCTTGGCATGCCAATCCACTGTCATTGGGCTGTGAGCTTCGAGCCAGTCCATGCCCAGAATGGCGTCGTACACGCCCAGTTCCAGCACCTTCAGATCCGTGAAGAAATCGTTCCCTTGAGAACACCACGTGCAATTGGGCACCACTGCGGCGCAGAGCATTTCTCCACCGTTAGCGACACGCACGCGATAAGCACGCGGAAGTGGCTACGCGCCTGTTAGTTGATTTGCCAGCGTGGAGTCGACGAAGGAGTTGGTGCTACCCGAATCAATGAACATGAGAACCTCCCGGCCTTGGATCCAGGCACGCAGCTGAAAAGCCTTGGCGGAGACCCCGCCGGAGACGGCAGACTTGGAAATGGCCATCACCGTGTCGTCCGGCGGCGGCAGTTGCATGTCGATGGTGTTGTCGAGGCCGAAGAGGTCGAGAAGTTCTTCCACGACATGAAGTTGGACCGAGGTGGGGCACACGTGGTCGTGCCCCCACCGCTCGCCGCACTTGAAGCAGAGGCCACGGGTGCGGCTGTACTCTCGTAGCGTCTTCAGTTTTGCTGAATCCGCGCGCGCGGTGTCCGTGCCGCGGTGGTCAGTGGCGCCCGCGGTTGTCGCTGGCTTGGGCGGGGGCGGTGGAAGTGGCAGTGGCGTGCCCGGCCGCTGGGTCATTTCAGGTGGTCGGGGAAGAGACCCAAACGAGCCGTCCGCCACCTCCTCCTGCGGCAAGGCTAGAGCGCATGCTGTATCCAAGTCGGGTGGCCGCTGGACGAGGACCACCGCTCGGATGTCCTTCCTCAGTCCCTCCACAAATCGAGTGAGAAAGTAGTAAGGATGAATCGAATCAGAGTAAGAGCTCAAATGATTAATAATGAGTTCAAACTTTTCAATGTAATCCGCAACTAAGGATGTTTGTCAAGATGTTTGCTTGACAGTATAAAACTGGCGAATCAACATCTGATGTCGATCTCGACCAAAACACGTACAAAGTAGAGAGGTAAACGACTCCCAATCAAACTCAGCCAACCGCTTTTGGATCGTTTGTAACCAAACAGAAGCGGTGCCCGTGAAATTGAGGGCGGCCATGGGTACCCAGAAAGCGGCATGTATTCCAAACATAGAGAAATACTGCTCACACAAGGTCTTCCACAAATTCGGGTTCTCCCCCGTGAACTGTGGAAATGCAATGGAGGGATGGGCCTGACCCAGCCCGGCCAGCATCTGACTTGCGTGAGCAAAGGGGGACAGAGCGGAAGGGGACTGGAGGGAATCGGACTGACCGCTGGCCGAGGGCGGTGGTGGTGTCTGAAACGACACCTTCGGCTGCCCCCGTGGTAGGTTGAAGACGCCGTGGCCATGAAGCCCGGGGTGTGGTGTCGCCGCGCCAATCACGGGCCCAATGTGAGCGCCGTGCGTCGCAGGTGGAGGCTGCTGCGGCTCGCGCGCGGCCAGATCCGCTGCACCATCCTGGGGCGACCGTCTTTGCGCCAGCTGCAGCGCGGTCACCACGTCGCTGAAATCCGCGACGCGGCGCTCCAGATCCGGGCGCCAGGTGAGGAGTTCGTCGATCTTGGTCGACGTGATCTGCTGGGCCTTGGTCTGGGTGTCGATCCTGGCCTCCAGGTTAGCCTCCAACTTGTTGAGAAACGCGGAAACGCCTGGATCCATGGCCTCCAAGTGCGCGCGGGCTTGGCGCAGACTTCTGGTTTCGACGAGACTCGCCAGAGCGAGCGGGAAGGGAGGTGGGTGGTCTCCGATACCAGATGATAGACTCTACTTGCAGATCTATTTAGGCAGTAGCAATTATCTGGATATAAGCTTGATTCGGTACATAAATGGCGGATGAAGAACTAGGGTTCGGAGACAGGTAAGAGTAGGTAGCCGCCGGGTTCGCCTTGATCCTCTGGATACCTCCCTCGCTCCAGCGGCATCTGCTTAAGTAGTTGGTGGGAGTAGCTGGGCCGCGGTGACCCAGTCCGGCCCACTGACCCGTGGGTTGGCCCGGCGTGGACGCCTGGCCCGGTCGTCGCTGTCCACCTGTGCTCTGGCAGGTGGCCCCGTCTGGTCAGGGACGCTGACACACCCTCCCTCCAATCATGATACAGATGAAATACGAACGTGAGCATATTACGTTGATGGGAACCAGTCCTTCATGCAAACTGTCATGCATGTATGCTGGCGACATGGGCCAAGACGACTTGCCATCTTCCCATCTGCGCACGCCCCAGCTGATCTTGCTAGGAACAGGTATATGTATGTAACAAGCACCATCTCTTTATTTATACAATACAATATATGATCTTCAACTTTTTATGTTCACTGATTAATCCTTTTTCCCTAGGTATTACATACAAGAGACACAATCAGTGACATAAAAAGAGGTCTGCATGCCACATGCAATTGTTTGATTCACAGTGCTTTCAGAGGTATTGTGCACCACGAGACTATGCCTTTATATATCTCTATGGCAATATGGAAAAAACAAGTGCCACACGCAATTTTAGTACGTATTATGAAGAACAAGTTGTTATGTTGCAAAACCCATATTTGCCTAGATGCACATAGCAAAAAGGAGGGAAAATGGGCACAACTTGATTTCATAAGAAACAGTTTGCATGGTAATACTAATATAGCTGCCAGGAACATATGTGCATGCATTTACTTGATTTCTCTCACAAAGGAAATGCATACAGTTTTGAATTGACTAGATATTACCGGCTGCACCCTTCAGGCAGTGCTATGCACCACGTTGGAGATCCACATCACGATGCCATTGCCCACGCGTGCATGATGCTGAACTAATCGGGGATGGGGCCTGAGCAGAGCAACGAGCCCTCGCAGGAGCACAACACAACAAGGCCATAGGGTTCCATCAGGATTTGGGCGCCTCTGATCAGAAGATTAACATAATTTGCTTTGTCTTGCTAAGTGCATCAGGATGGCATCAAGATTCATTCGAAATCAGCTACTAGCAAACAGAGAAGCACTGCTCATCCAGGAAATAATTTAAGCAGGTTCTTTGCCCCTATGGCCTCACAAGATTTTTGGTAAATTTACAGCTGTCCATGAAAGCAATTGGTTCCTTGCATCCTCCATGTGACAGGTAGAACATCTTTTGACCGCTCCCCCGTACTTCTATATAGTACATCATACTATCTCTAGATTTGTATGTCTTTAATTAATAGTTCAGTTTTATTGCTATAGAGGATAATATATCGCTGTTATGATATGTTGCTTCATACATGCAAATCTAATGTTCATGAATTATCTATCTTTTTGCTTCCCTAGGTAGTAATTGTTCAATGCATTGTTCAGTTTGCGTTTTTATGAATGTGATAAAATTCAGTTGTAAATTCTAATTGGTAAGATGCTAAAGTTTTCCTGTACTTAATCCCTCTAAACGTATTTAACTATTATAAGGAGGCCTATTACAAGACTGTCAGCCACGCGAGTGTCCCTTCCAAGCCGTCTATATGCAGATCTACGCTTCATTGTACATCATGTTCTCCTCAACTCAACCCTCCACTGGTGTTTATCGGGAGGCCGCAAACATATGTGAAAATTGTTTGCTGGATTAGTTTTTCTCATAAGGCGCAGGCCGATCGGGTCAGTATGATGCATGCAATGATGTGTTGTCCAAAGGTACGTAGTTGCCCTCCTAAAGGTCCCGTGCACTTGTTCACAATATCCTTGACAATGGAGGCTGCTCTGTGTTATCAGGACTAATACTACCTGATCTGTAATATTTTGAACATCTGTGTGTTTACGTGCTTGATAGTGGTTAATCCTAGACATAGTTTTGCCAAAATAGTTTATCACCCCACCATATACCATCCTTATCCTTGCATATGTGCCATTTGTTTAACCTTTCGGCTGAGAGAGATAGCTCGGACAAAATTTTTAGTAGTATATCTATATCCAATTGTTTACTTCGTACCCCAATTTTTTAGTCAAATGGTTAATAAACAGATAATTTGTACTCACACAATTCATTGTAATATCAGTGTAAAACCGTGGATGTTACATGCACAACTCCAGAGGCTAACTGTTTTGCAGTTGCATTCTCTATGTGAGTAAATTGGGTTTAGTTTTTTCACAATGATTTTTACTACTTTTCAACATAAAAACAATCAACCAAGATTCCCTGTGTAAGAAAATAACTTATGTTTCATAACAGTACATGATATACCTTTCGTCATATTTTACCATACTCATTTAATTTTGTGAATGTTTCATTATTCGAGAACTAACGACTCTAAGCATATTATCTCTACTGTATTTGTAATTTCACTTGAGGAAATTTTAGCGTTAATCATTCTTTTTTCCAACCTTAAGTATCTTAGATTGAATTCTTGTACTTCGGTACTTTGGTCTATTATGGATCCAAGTGATAATTTTGTCATATTTTGCATACTCATCTAATTTTGTGAGATTTGAATACTACAAATAGATCAATATCTTATGGTCAAACGTACAGAAGCTTCATTATTCTCTAACAATTAACAACAAAGTATGTCTACTGTATTTTTATTTGTATTAGAAAAAATGTTTAGTATCATTCAGATTTTTTTTTTCCAATCACACATTAGCCGTCAGTCTTTAGTACTTTTTTTCTTATCTTGGGTTCAAGTGACAATATCCACTATTTTTTTCTTAAGGTCCAGCTGGCCGCATGTGCCTCTGTGTGTGTGCCAACATCCTACTTTCATCTCATCAATTTAGTCTATTCATTGTGTCACAACAAGTTTTTTTCTAGATACAAACCACTGGTAGAACAGAGAATGCTACTGCTACAAAGCATGGGAAGGAAGGTGTCCGAGTAGAGGAATCGGTGGACGGTTGTGGTCTCGGGTGTTTAAAACCATTCATTCCATGGACTTCCCAATTTTACTCTAAAAATTCAAGCCTAATTTAGCTTGGTACTGAACGAATTTCAGTACGCGTATTCCTAATTTGTAAGTTAACTATTTTGGGAAATACTCCTACAATATCATAATATCATTTTCAGCTAGCACATTTTCATATGAATTTTCACAAATTGGAAGCTTTATCACCCGCAGTGTATGCATCGCAGATGCATACAAACCTAAATTATTGTAGTTTTTCTTCATGTCACCCAGTATATATGTGTGCTTTAGTCTTACGCCTATATTTTCTTAGGCTAGCACAAAGTAAATGATTGGCTATTAAAATTATTTTTGGGATGTTTGCTATTTTGTTGGAACTGCAATAGTTACAAATGAATTAAAGTACTAGCATTATGTCTATAGATCCTCTCTCGCATTCTATATATAGTCAATATGACACGTGCACTAATAATTTGGACATAGAGAGATGTGGTAAAGCAGCATGCACATTCGGTTCAAAAGATGATCTATGTGAGGAAAATAATATTATTTCTCGGTGACTACAATTGTATTTGATATACAAGAAGCTTTATATACATGTAAAACTAGATGATGCCATGCGCGTTGCTGCAATGACTTTGTTAAAAAAATATAAATAGTTGCTAAAAATAATAAAATACTATAATGAAAAGAAAATATAAAATTGAAAATAAATAAAATAAAGTCTTTAAAAGTAGAATAATAACTTTTGAATTACTATTAAAAAATATCATTTCAAACAAAAATGTGAAGAATGACTGACATGCATGTATGATGTGGCAGCGTTACATGCATAGATTAATGCAAAAAAAACAATTGTAAATTATAAGTTCCCAAATGTGGCAGATTTTGCAGGACTTAGTGGGAGAAAATACTTAAATTCATGGCCTTATGGAGACGTCGAGGTGGACACATTGCATGTTGAGAGAATTGGGACCAACTTCTTTAGAATGTAAGATGCATGTATGGAAAGGTGGTGCTCGGTTTTTTGGATGGTACCTACTAATAGATGGATGCATATTGATAAGAACATGAAAAATTGTATAGTTTGTATGCCCAATAAGATATTGTGCATAATGACTTAAAGATTCTCAACATTCTTTCAGGGTCATGAAAGTTAGACAACATAGATTTCACACAAATTTTCATTATAAAACTTTATAAAATTCTAGCCCGCGCATCGAGCGGGCCACTGTGCTAGTTTTACGAAAAGCACCATGAATAAAATGTGAACCACCATCATTCATTAAATATCTAGGGACTCCAAACCTCGGAAAAATAACTTCTTTAAGCATCGTAATAGAGGTGTTATGATCAACACTACTAGTTGGAATAGCTTCTACCCACTTAGTAACGTAATCAACAACAACTAAAATATGTGTATACCCATTAGAGGAAGGAAACGGTCCCATATAATCAAAACCCCAAATATCAAATGGTTCAATAACAAGTGAATGATTCATAGGCATTTCTTGACGTCTACTAATATTACCAATTCTTTGACATTCATCACAAGGAAAGACAAACTTATGGGCATCTTTGAAGAGAGTAGGCCAATAAAAACCGGATTGCAATACTTTATGTGCAGTTCTATCTCCAACGTGGTGTCCTCCATAAGCCTCGGAGTGACACTTGCGTAGGATCTGCTCCAGTTCATGCTCAGGTATACACGGTCTAATAACACCATCTACTCCTTCTTTATAAAGGTGTGGGTCATCCCAGAAGTAATGTCTTAAATCATAGAAAAACTTTTTCTTTTGCTAGTATGTGAGACTAGGTGGTATAATTTTAGCAACAATGTAATTAGCATAATCAGCATACCATGAAGCAGTACGAGAAGCATTTATGATAGCTAATTGTTCATTAGGAAAGCTATCATCAATAGGTAGTGGGTCATCAAGAACATTCTCTAGCCTAGAAAAGTTGTCTGCAACGGGGTTCTCAGCTCCCTTTCTATCAATAATATGCAAATCAAATTCTTGTAGTAGGAGAACCCATCTAATGAGTCTAGGTTTAGCATCTTTCTTTTCCATAAGACATTTAATAGAAGCATGATTAGTGTGAACAGTTACTTTAAAATCAACAATATAAGGTCTGAACTTATCACAAGCGAATACAACTGCTAAAAATTCTTTTTCAGTAGTAGCATAATTCTCTGGGCACTGTCTAGAGTTTTACTAGCATATTGGATAACATTTAATTTCTTATCAACTCTTTGTCCTAAAACAACACCTATGGCATAATCACTAGCATCACATATAATTTCAAAGGGTAAATTCCAATCAGGTGGCTGAACAATAGGTGCAAAAATTAAAGCTTTCTTAAGTATTTCAAATGCTTTTACACAATCATCATCAAAGACAAAAGGAATATCTTTTTGTAAGAGATTAGTCAGAGACCTATAAATTTTTGAGAAGTCCTTAATGAACCTCCTATAAGAACTGGCATGACGAAGGAAACTTCTTATACCTTTAATGTCCTTGGGACACGACATCTTTTCAATATCATCAACTTTAGCTTTATCAACTTTAATACCTATTTCAGAAATTTTATGCCCCAAGACAATACCTTCACTAACCATAAAGTGGCACTTTTCTCAATTCAAGATAAGATTAGTTTCTTCACATCTCTGCGAAACTCGATCAAGGTTGCTCAAGCAATCATCAAAAGAAGTTCCGTATATGGAGAAATCATCCATGAAAACCTCAACAATATTTTCACAAAAGTCAGAGAATATAGCAGTCATACATCTTTGAAAGGTAGGAGGTGCATTGCATAAACCAAAAGGCATACGTCTGTAAGCAAAGGTATCGAAAGGGCAAGTAAAAGTGGTCTTTTCTTGATCCTGTTTTGACACAGGTATTTGAGAGAAACCAGAATAACCATCTAGAAAGCAAAAATGTGTATGTTTAGATAATCTTTCTAGCATTTGATCAATAAAAGGTAAAGGGTAATGATCCTTTTTAGTAGCTTTATTCAATTTGCGGAAATCAATTACCATTCTATAACCTGTAATAATTTTTTGTGGAATCAATTCATCTTTATCATTAGGAACAACAGTAATACCTCCCTTCTTAGGGACACAATGAACAAGACTTACCCACTGACTATCAGCAACATGATATAATATACCTGCCTCCAGAATCTTTAGTATTTCTTTTCTTACCACTTCTTTCATCTTAGGATTTAACCGCCGTTGGTGATCAACAACTGGTTTAGCGTCTTTCTCCAATTTTATTTTGTGCTGGCATAGAGTGGGACTAATGCCCTTAAGATCATCAAGAGTATATCCAATAGCAGCACGGTGCTTCTTCAGAGTTTTCAATAATTTCTTTTCTTCAGGCTCTGAAAGGTTAGAACTAATAATAACAGGATATATCTTCTTTTCATCAAGATAAACATATTTAAGAGTATTAGGTAATGGTTTAAGCTCAAACACGGGATCACCCTTGGGTGGAGGAGGATCCCCTAGGATTTCAAGAGGCAAGTTGTGTTTCAAAATAGGTCCTTGTTTAAAGAATACTTCATCTATTTCCCTTCTTTCATTCATAAACATATCATTTTCATGGTCGAGCAAATATTGTTCTAATGGATCATTAGGAGGCACGACAATAGAAGCAAGACCAATAATTTCATCTTTACTAGGCAATTCTTTATCATGGGGTTGTCTACGAAATTTAGCAAAATTAAACTCATGAGACATATCCCCCAAACCAATAGTAACAACATCCTTCTTGTAGTCTATCCTAGCATTAACAGTACTCAAGAAGGGTCTACCAAATATAATGGGACAAAAGTTATCTTGTGGAGAACCAAGAACAAGAAAATCAGCAGGATATTTAACTTTCCCACACAAGACTTCAACATCTCTAACAATCCAACTGGTGAAATAGTGTCACTATTGGCAAGCTTAATTGTAACATCAATTTCTTCTATCTCAGCAGGTGCAATATCATGCATAATTTCTTTGTATAAGGAATGAGGTATTGCACTTGCACTAGCACCCATATCACATAAGCCATGATAGCAATGATCTCCTATTTTAACAGAAATAACAGACATGCCTACAACAGGTCTATGTTTGTTTTTAGTATCAGGTCTAGCAATTGTAGCAGCTTCAACACAGAAGTAAATAACATGCCCATCAATATTATCAGCCAAGAGATCTTTAACCATAGCAATACTAGGTTCAACTTTAATTTTCTCAGGGGGTGTAGGTGTTCTAGTGCTACTCTTACGAACCACAGCTGAAGCTTTAGCATGATCCTTTATTGTAACAGGGAAAGGTGGTTTCTCAATATAAGAAGTAGGAACAATAGGATCAACATTATAAGTGATAGTCTTTTATTCAACTTTATTAGGTACAACTACTTTTACTTCAATGGGAGGATTATATTTAAACCACTTCTCCTTAGGGAGATCAACATGAGTAGCAAAGGATTCACAGAAAGAAGCTACTATCTCAGAGTCAAGTCCATATTTAGTGCTAAATTCACGGAAAACATCGGTGTCCATAAAAGATTTAACACAATCAAACTTAGGTGTTATACCTGACTCCTTACCTTCGTCGAGGTCCCAATCTCCAGAGTTGCGTTTAATTCTTTCCAATAAATCCCATTTGAGTTCAATAGTCTTCATCATAAAAGATCCAGTACAAGAAGTATCGAGCATGGAGCGATTATTGAGAGAAAGCTGAGCATAAATTTTTTGAATAATAATTTCTCTTGAGAGCTCATGATTGGGGCATGAATAAAACATTGACTTAAGCCTCCCCCAAGCTTGAGCGATGCTTTCTCCTTCGCGAGGCCAAACATTATATATATAATTGCATCACGATGAACAAGATGCATAGGATAAAACTTCTGATGAAATTCCATTCAATCGGTTGTAGTTCCATGATCCCATATCATCACATAGCCTAAACCATGTTAATGCCTTTCCCTTCAAAGATAAAGGGAATACCTTCTTGATAACATCCTCAGGCATACCTGCAAGCTTAAATAATCCACAAACTTTATCCACATAGATTAGGTGCAAATCGGGATGTAATGTTCCATCACCAGTGAAAGGATTAGCTAGCAATTTCTCTATCATATCCGAAGGAATTTCAAAGTAAACATTTTCAGTAGGTTCAGTAGGTTTAGGAGCAAATCTTTGCTCTACTGGTCGGGGTGAAGATACCCCAAACAAGCCCCTCAAAGGATTATGTTCCATAGTAACAAGTGACAGTAAATTTCAGCAACTATATAATTTTTTCCTTACCTAATTCCACCTACCAAAGGCGCTTCACTCCCTGGCAACGGCGCCAGAAAAGAGTCTTGATGACCCACAAGTATAGGGGATCTATCGTAGTCCTTTCGATAAGTAAGAGTGTCAAACCCAATGAGGAGCAGAAGGAAATGACAAGCGGTTTTCAGTAAGGTATTCTCTGCAAGCACTTAAATTATCGGTAACAAATAGTTTTGTGATAAGGTAATTTGTAATGGGTAACAAGTAATGAAAGTAAATAAGGTGCGGCAAGATGGACCAATCCTTTTTGTAGCAAAGGACAAGCCTGGACAAACTCTTATATGAAGGAAAACGCTCCCGAGGACACATGGGAATTATCGTCAAGCTAGTTTTCATCATGCTCATATGATTCGCGTTCGTTACTTTGATAATTTGGTATGTGGGTGGCCTGGTGCTTGGTTGCTGCCCTTCCTTGGAAAAGCATCCCACGTATGATTAACCCCTATTGCAAGCATCCTCAACTACAAAAGAAGTATTAAGGTAAATCTAACCATAGCGTGAAACATATGGATCCAAATCAGCCCCTTACGAAGCAACACATAAACTAGGGTTTAAGCTTCTGTCACTCTAGCAACCCGTCATCTACTTATTACTTCCCAATTCCTTCCTCTAGGCCCAAACAATGGTGAAGTCTCATGTAGTTGACGTTCACATAACACCACTAGAGGAAACACAACATACATCTCATCAAAATATCGAACGAATACCAAATTCACATGACTACTTATAGCAAGACTTCTCCCATGTCCTCAGGAACAAACGTAACTACTCACAAATCATATTCTTGTTCATAATCAGAGGAGTATTAA
Organism: Aegilops longissima; assembly: GCA_021605205.1. Lineage (NCBI taxonomy): Eukaryota > Viridiplantae > Streptophyta > Magnoliopsida > Poales > Poaceae > Aegilops > Aegilops longissima. The sequence goes on along the minus strand of CM038682.1, from coordinate 114,655,651 downwards.
TATGCATTAAGGATCTGAACATATGATCTTCCACCAAATAAACCAACTAGCATCAACTACAAGTTGAAATCAACACTAGAAACCCACAGGTACCAATCTAAGGTTTTGGGACAAAGATTGGATACAAGAGATGAACTAGGGTTTGAGAGGAGATGGTGCTGGTGAAGATGTTGATGGAGATTGACCCCCCTCCTGACGAGAGGATCATTGGTGATGACAATGGCGATGATTTCCCCCTCCCGGAGGGATATTTCCCCGGCAGAACAGCTCCGCCGGAGCCCTAGATTGGTTCCGCCAAGGTTCCGCCTTGTGGCGGCGGTGATTATGATTTTTTCCAGGGTAAAAGACTTCATATAGCAGAAGATGGGCACCGAAGGCCTGCCAGGGGGCCCACGAGGCGGGGCGCCCTGTAGGCGCGCCCCACCCTCGTGGATGGTGGGTGGCCCCCCTCTGGTACTTTCTTCGCTCAATATTTTTTATTAATTCCAAAAATTACTTTCGTGGAGTTTCAGGACTTTTGGAGTTCTGCAGAATAGGTCTATAATATTTGCTCCTTTTCCAGCCCAGAATTCCAGCTGCCGGTATTCCCCCTCTTCATGTAAACCTTGTAAAATAAGAGAGAATAGGCATAAGTATTGTGACATAACGTGTAATAACAACCCATAATGCCATAAATATCGATATAAAAGCATGATGCAAAATGGACGTATCAGGCCCACCTCTCCCTGCTTAACCCCCCACCACCGGAAACCCTAGCCCTTCCCCCGATCCACTTTCTTCGCATGATCCCCTCGTTCCCCTCCTCCCGATCTGGATCGAGATCGGGCAAACCGCCCCGACCCCATCGCCCCCGACACCACCGCTCCGCAGAGGCCGCCACCAGCCGGCGCCGCCCCTCTCGTCCTCCTCCTTGTCAGCTCCGCCCCTGCGGCTTCTCTTCCTCCACTCGACGAGCTCCCTCAACCCGCACCTCTACTTCGCCCTCGCGCCTGTCGACCCGTCCAGTCACCGAACCTCGCCGGCAGGGTCTCTCCGGCTCCCCTGAGCCCCTATGCACCTCGATGTGAGCCACCACACGAGATGCATCCTTCCCCTCTCCCTATGTTCGTGTTTAGCACCGATACCACCACCACCAGTGAGCTCGCCGCCCATGCGATCGCACCCACCCAGCCCAGCGGCCCTGCTTGCTATCAAGGCTCTCGCTCACTGCATCCTGTTGCCATCGCCGCAGCTGTTGCCCGCTAACGCCCAGTCGTCGCTGACCATCGCTGTTGTCGTTTTGGCCCCCAACTGCTGCCACTTGCTCCATCGCACGCACGGCTTCATACTCGTTCGAATGAGCCCGACAGCGGCCCGATCCGCGACATGTGCGCGTTTTCCCATGAGCCCCGTGCAACTTCATCATCTTTTGGCCACCGGCGGCTAAACGCCGGCGCGCCACCGTGTCTGGTCGCAACAAGGTGGACCCTGCAAGATTAGCTGCTAATCTTGATGCTAATGACCCTATGACACGTGGGGCCTCGTAATATATCAACTAAGTTGTTTTAATTAAACTTTGTTAATTACTATGTCACTGTAAAAATGGCCCCACCTCCTAAATAATCCCCATCAGCTGAATTAATATGCTGTTAAAGTTGACAATCACTGCCAACTAGGTACCACTGGACCCAGTTGACGAGTCAACTGCTGAATGGGCAATTGACCTGGACCACCAGTCAGCCTCTACTACCTGGGCAGTTGACTCAGTCAACTAGGCCCACATGTCAGCCTCTGTTGCACAATTCTAGGTACACTTTTGTGTACCCATAACTATTATTTATTTAAATGTTTTCTGGATTAAATTAAATCCAATAATTTGGAAATTTAATTAAATCTTTGAAAATTCATAGAAAATAATCCGTAAATCGGATGAAAATACTTTATACAGGAAAGTTGCTCAGAACGACGAGACGAACCAGAATACGCTCTCCATTCATCTATCACATGCCCCTAGCATAGCGAACATGCAACCTTCCCCCTCTGGTTCGTCTGTTCAAAAAAGCCAAACTTCCGGTAAGCTTTCCCGGATGTTATCCCCCTTCGCCGGTGTCGTGTAGCACCGCGGTAGAACACCCCTAGCTCTGCTAATTGTCTTGTCATGCATAATATTGCACTTGTTTGCTCTGTATTTATTGTTTCTTCCCCCTCTTCTCTCCGGTAGACCCCGAGACCGCTACTGATGCCCCTGCGATCGACTACGTCGACGATGACTCTTCTTCCCTTTTAGCAGAGCTTCCAGGAAAGCCCTCCCTTTGATCATCCCAATATAGCCCATTCCATTCTCTCATGCTTGCATTAGATTTTGCTACTGTTATTATTTTCTCCTATTCTGATGCATAGCCTGCTTTTGTAACCTACTTATTATTACCTTACCTGCTTATCCTAAACTGCTTAGTATAGGTTGGTTAGTGATCCATCAGTGACCCCCACCTTGTCCTTGTTGCCCCTGCTTCATCATCGATGACTCGATCAACGTGATCGATGACCAGAGCCCGACACCTCACATCACATCACGCCCTTTTGTTGCTCGACTCTGCAGAGTTACCATCGAGTGCTGAGGGTGGAACCTCATACATCACTCCTGATGAGATCTCTGTAGTGTAGCTATTCGGTCGTGGTCATCGAGGGTGATTTCATCCTTAACCACTTCTGATACGACTTTGTCATGCAACCCCTCAAGTTTGAACCTCGAGGGTGGTTCCTCTTACGTTCACCTTGATGATTACTTCGAGTGAAATACACTGAGGGTGGTTCCTCGGAGTTTCCCCTTGGTGTTTGGACACACGGATACTTGGACTTTACAACTGTTACTTGGAAAGGCGGATCGGCCCTGAGGGGTAACCACGAGTGATGTGGAGACGGGTTGACCTGGAGGGTACCCAAGAGATGAATACGAGGCGTGGCCGGGCATTCTTAGCTCTTGCCGCAAGTCCTCGAGACGGGGCGACGGGGTCACATCTTTCGCGAGTCTCTCCTTGTGACCGCACTAACAACACACTAACAGTTTGGATATTTGATGCGAGGGGCCTCTAGTCTGATAGCACTAACCATCACGTGGGCATAGTATGGGCGTTCTGCATCGTATGCATCAGCCGAAGCTTAATAGACGTCAGCGACTGAGCGGCGCGCGCCGGGTTGGACTGGTAAGCACCTGCCCTTTTTGAAGGAGGTAGCTAGGTCTGCTCACCGGCTGCATACACAACATGCAGGAGTTCCCGGGGCGATGGCCCATGACTCCTGGGGGCATAGGTTTAGTCTGGCGTGCTTGACCTCTCTATTAAGGCTAGGTCGGGTTGCGGCGTATTGTTAGCCAAGGCCGGGCATGACCCAGGAAAGTGTGTCCGGCCGGAGTTAATCAAGCGTGATGGGTAAGTTGGTGCACCCCTGCAGGGAAGAAAACATATATTGGTAGCCTGTCCTACGGTAACAGACACTTGGTGTTGTATCCCGATTGATACAACTAGAACTTGATACTTGAGATGAGAAATTGATAGTATGGCTCTGGGATTGCTTTCTCCCAGGGGGGTCGGGGAAGAATCTCTAGGCGAGGTTGATAACACTACTACTACTTTACTTTATGCTAGTCTGCACTCTTCTAATGCTGCAAGACCGCTGAAGATGCTAGTCTCCGATAGGACTAGGCTCTCCCCTCTATTCTGGCATTCTGCAGTTCAGTCCACAGATACTACCCATTTCATTGATACCGATTCATATGTAGTGTAGATCCTTGCTTGCGAGTACTTTGGATGAGTACTCACGGTTGCTTTGCTACCCCTTTTCCCCCTTTCTTCTTCTTTCCGGTTGATGCAACCAGATGTCGGAGCCAAGGAGCCAGATGCCACCGTCGATGCCTACTACTACGTGGAGACCGCCGACGACCAGGAGTAGTTAGGAGGCTCCCAGGCAGGAGGCCTTGCCTTTTCGATCGTAGATGCTTTTGTGTTGGCCTTCTTAAGGCAAACTTTCCTAACTTATGTCTGTACTCAGATATTGTTGCTTCCGCTGACTCTTGGGTATTCGAGCTTATGTATTCGAGCCCTCGAGGCCCCTTGCTTGTAATATAAAGCTTGTATTGTGTTGTGATATCTTCCTGTGAGTCCTTGATCTTGATCGTACACATTTGCGTGTATGATTAGTGTACGATTGAATCGGGGGCATCACATAGTGCTAATGGCCCTCTAATACAGACGCTAACAACCTGGGCCCGCACCCTAATTAAGCCGAACTAGTTAGTTTAAAAACCCTGTGAAACTAACAGAGACTGGCCATGGGGCCCCACTGGTCAGTGGACCAGTCAAACCTGCTGACTAGGTAGTCCTAGTTAGTGACAGGTGGGAACCCTGGCCTCCCTTTGACTTTGTTGACCAGTCAACTGGTTAACAATTGACTGGGTTGACTTAGCCCCACTGGACCCACATGTCGTACATAGTGGCTTGCTGTTGCTATGTAAAAAAATTATTGCACTGTTTATTTTTCAAATTAATTTAATTCTAGGATTTTCAAAAAATGTTTAAAACTTTAGAAAATCATATAAAATAATCTATAACTTGGATGAAAATAATTTATATATGAAAAATGATCAAAAAAATAAGACGAATATGAATATGCCATCCACATACCTGTCACATCCCTCTAACACCACAAACATGAAACCTTCCCCTCTGATTCATCTATCCAAAAAATGCCAAACACTGGGAAAACATTCTCATATGTTTTCCCGCTTCCTCTGTAACGTGTAGTACTATGTTAGGTCACCCTTAGCACTGCATATTGCCATGTCATGCATCATGATGCACTTGTTTGCCTTATATTTATTGTTTCTTCCCCCTCTTCTCTCCGGTAGACACCGAGACTGAAGCTGCTGCCGAGCACGACCACACCCCTAATGTGCAGCCACTCTCGGCAGAGTCTCCAAGCAAGCAAAAACCCCTTGATCATTCCTATATTGCCCATTCCTTCTCTCTCATGCTTGCATTAGATTTTGGTACTGTTTTTGTTTGTACCTATTCTGATGCATAACCTGATTTTGTAACCTACTATTATTACCTACCTGCTTATCCTATATGCTTAGTATATGTTGGTTAGTGATCCACCAAGTACCCCTCACCTTGTCCCATTGCCCCCGCTTTATGATCGATGACTCAACCAACGTGGTCGACGTCCAGAGCCCGACACATGACCTCACACCCCCTAGTTGTACGACTCTGCAGAGCTACTATCGAGTGCCGAGGGTGATACCTCGTATAGCACTTCTAGTGAGATCTATGTAGTGTAGTTAACCGGTCATGGTCTACCGAGGGTGATTCCTCCTTCACCACTGCCGAAAACGACTCTGTTGTGCAACACCTCAAGTGTGAACCCTTGAGGGTGATTCCTCCAAGTTCACCTTGACAGTTGCATCGAGTGGAATCCATCGAGGGTGATTCCTCGGATTCCCCCTTGGTGTCATGGACACACGGTTACTTTGACTTTACCCCCAGAACCATGTTAAAGATAGGTCGGCCCTGAGGGGGTACTCGCGAGAGTTACCGTTTCTGTAGGACTGGAGGGACAGGCGGTTGATGGCTCATGTTCGCGTCAGTATTTCCCCGAAGAGGAAGGGATGATGCAGCACAACTACGGTAGGTATTTTCCCTTAGTGATGAAACCAAGGTTATCGAACTAGTAGGAGAACCAAGCAACACTATGTAAACAGTACCTACACACAAAGAACAAATACTTGCAACCCGACATGTAAGAGGGGTTGTCAATCCCTCTAGGGTAAAAGATAGATTGGTTTGTAGTAGATTAGATAAATAGATCTCGCGGAAACGCGAAATAAAATAAATAACAAAAAATTGTAGCAATGTATTTTTGGGTTTTTGGAATAATAGATCTAAAAGCAAAAGCAAAAAAAAAATAGATCTCAAAGGCAAATATGATAAAGAATAGACCCGGGGGCCGTAGATTTCACTAGTGGCTTCTCTCGACAAAAATAGCATATGGCGGGTAAACAAATTACTGTTGGGCAATTGATAGAACTTCAAATAATTATGACGATATCCAGGCAATGATCATTATATAGGCATCACATCCAAGATTAGTATACTGACTCCTCCCTGCATCTACTATTATTACTCCACACATCAACGACTATCCAGCATGCATCTAGTGTATTAAGTTCATGGAGAAATGGAGTAATGCAATAAGAACGACGATATGATGTAGACAAGATCTATTCATGTTGGAATACACTCCATCTTGTGATCCTTAATGGCAACAATCAATACATGTCTTGCTGCCTCTTCTGTCACTAGGAAAGAACACTGCACGACCGAACCCATCACAAAGCACCTCTTCCCATGGCAAGAAAAATCGATCTAGTTAGCCTAACTAAACCAAAGATTCGAAGAAGAAATACGAGACTATAAGTAATCATGCATATAAGAGATCAAAACTCAAATAAATTTCATGGATAAAATAGATCTGATCATAAACTCAAAGTTCATCAGATCCAAACAAACACACCGCGAAATGAGTTATATCAAATAGATCTCCAAGAGACAATTGTATTGAGAATCAAAAGAGAGGGATGAAGCCATCTAGCTACTAACTACGAACCCATAGGTCTACAATGAACTACTCACGCATCATCAGAGAGGCACCAATGAGGATGATGAGCCCCTCAGTGATGGTGTCTAGATTGGATCTGGTGGTTCTGGAACTCGCGGCGGCTGGAATTGTGTTTCGTTGACTCCCGTATGGTTTTTGGACTTTTGGGGTATTTATAGAGCAAAGAGATGGTGCGGGAGGCGGCCGAAGTGGGAACAACCCACCAGGGCGCGCCTGGGCCCCTAGGCACGCCCAGGAGGGTTGTGCTCCCCTCGGAGCCCCCCTCTGGTATTTTTTTGCCCAACAGGTGTCTTATGTCCAGAAAAAATCTCTAAAAAGTTTCACCGTGTTTGGACTCCGTTTGGTATTGATTTTCTGCGGAGTAAAAAACAAGCAGAAAACAACAACTGGCACTAGGCACTATGTCAATAGGTTAGTCCCGAAACACGATATAAAGGTGCTATAAAATGATTGTTAAACATCCAAGAATGATAATATAACAACATGGAACAATAAAAAATTATAGATACGTTGGAGGCGTATCAACATCCCCAAGTTTAATTCTTGCTCGTCCTCGAGTGGGTAAATGATAAAAACAGATTTTTTGATGTGGAATGCTGCCTAACATGTTCATCACATATTCTTTTATTTGTAGCATGGACATATGGACATTTATACAGTTCAAAGCAATAGTCTAGTTTTGGCATGAAGATTTCAATACTCAAGCATATCCACAAGCAACCATGTCTTTCAAAATATCAATACTAAAGCAAGTTATCCCTAGCCCATCGTGCTCAATCATTGACCCATTCATGAAACACACTCACATATTAGCTCCATCCAATGCTCAAGTACGATCATAGTGCCCCTTAGTTGGTGCTTTATAAGAGAAGATGGAGACTCAAATAAAATTAAATTGCATAAAGTAAAAAAGAAAGGCCCTTTGCAGAGGGAAGTAGGGATTTGTAGAGGTGCCAGAGCTCAAAGCAGAAAAATAGAGATAAAACATTTTGGGTGGCATGCTTTTCCTGTCAACGAAAATGATCGAGTAGTTCCCAATACTTTGCATGCTAGATATATCATATGCTGTTCCCAAACAAAAAATAAATTTTATTCCTTTTTCCACCATACTTCAACATTCCACGGCTAGCCGTATCCACGGGTGCCATCCATACCAACACTTTCCAAAGAATTTATTATTTGACAACATAAAGTAAATTCATTTTTCATTTCGGGACTGCGCATCCCTAATACCTTTGTCGTACTCTCGTGCAATGACAAGTGAATAAACACTCATCTTGAGAATAACACATCTAGCATGGAAAAATATCAGCCACCCCCTACCGTTTCATGGGCGGTGCGAGCACACAAAAATGATTTGTTTTGAAAATTAGAGACGACATACAAATTTTCTTAGAACGGCACGGGAATACCACATATAGGTAGGTATGGTGGACTCATATGGCAAAACTGGGTTTAAGGATTTTGGATGCACAAGTAGTATTTCTACTTAGTACAAGTCAAGGCTAGCAAATAGATTGAGAAGCATCCAACCAAGAAATGAAAAATCACATAAGCGAGCATTAAGCATAACTAACACCGAATAATGCACCACAAGTAGGATGTAATTTCATTGCATAACTATTGAATTTCATGCTTCCATAGGGAATCACAAACCTTAACAACAATATTCTTATGAAAGCACAATTACTCACCAACATGACCCACATATCACTATCATCATATCGCAAATCTATTACAAGGAATCAAGTTTATTTTGTCCAATGATCTTCATGAATGTTTTTATTATATCCCTCTTGAATATCTATCACTTTGGGACTAATTTCATATGTTGATTTTGATAAGCTCAAACAAATCTGAGTGAAGAACATGAGCATAAAGATTTTCTTCTCTCAAAATAGTTTAAGTGAAGCATGAGAGAATTTCTCCAAAATTTTACTAACTCTCAAATAAATCTAAGAGAAGCATGAGAGCATTTCTTAGAAAATATTAAAGCACACCACGCTCAAAAATATATTAGTGAAGCACTAGAGCAATTCCATGGCTCAAAAAATTTAAGTAAAGCATAAAGAGCAATTCTATCAAATCATAGCATAATTTTGGATCTCTCAAATAGGTGTGTCCAGAAAGGATAGATGCCACAAACTAAAAAGAAAAACAAGCAAAGACTCATATAATACAAGATGCTCCAAGCAAAACTCATGATATGTGACAAATAAAAATATAGCTCCAAGTAAAATACCGATGGTCGTTAGAAGAAAGAGGGGATGCCACTCAGGGCATCCCCAAGCTTAGTTGCTTGTTCCTCTTTGGATAATAACTTGGGGTGCCATGGGGCGTCACCAAGCTTAGGCTCTTCTTACTCCTCATTCCTTCATCCATCGTGATCTCACCCAAAACTTGAAAACTTCAACCACACAAAACTCAACAAAACCTTCGTGAGATCCATTAGTATAACAAAGCAAATCACTACTCTAAGTACTGTTGCAAAGCCATTCATATTTTAGTTTTGCATTATATCTATTGTATTATAACTTTACCATTGCTTATACCTCCAATACAAACCATAGATTCATCAAAATAAGCACACAACACAAAGAAAGCAGAATCTGTCAAAAAACAGAACAGTCTGTAGCAATCTGAAAACTTTGAATACTTCTGTAACTCCAAAAATTATAAAAAATAGGACAATGTAGGAAATTCAGAATTTTATCATGCTTCTGTGATTTATTAAAATTGTTTTACTGGGCGCAAAAGTTTCCTATTTTTCAACAAGATCAAATCAACTATCACCCAACATGATCCCAAAGGCTTTGCTTGGCACAAACACTAATTAAAACATGAATAACACAATCATATCAGTAGCATAATTGTGCAAACACTCAAGAACGGAAAGAAGAAGGCAAAAGTAAAATTTATTCATTGGGTTGCCTCCCAACAAGTGCTATCGTTTTATGCCACTAGCTAGGCTTAATGCATAGATCTAAGTATTGTCATCTTTGGTTCTAGATCCATAGGATGCCCTCATGATTGATTTATATGGTGTCTTAATTCTTTTTCTAGGGAAGTGTTCCAATCCCTTTCTTAGTGGAAATTGAAATTTAATATTGTCTTCTTTCTTATCAATCACGACATCGATAGTACGTAAAAATGGTCCACCAAGTATGATAGGACAAGACGGATTGCAATCAATATCAAGAACAATAAAATATATGGTCACATAATTCCTATTTGCAAGAATAAGAACATCATTAATTCTTCCCATAGGCTTTTCAATAGTAGAATCCGCCAAGTGCAAATTAAGAGAACATTCTTCAATATCGGTAAGACGAAGCACATAACATAGAGATTTCGGAATTGTGGAAACAGTAGCACCCAAATCACACAAGGAAAAACACTCATAATTTTTAATCTTGACTTTGATAGTAGGTTCCCATTCATCATGTAATTTTCTAGGAATTGAAATCTCTAATTCCAACTTTTCTTCCAAAACTTTCATCATGGCATCTACGATGGGTTTAGTAAAAGCTTTATTTTGTTCATAAGCATGGAGTGAATTTATCATGGATTGCAACACAGAAATACAATCAATCAAAAAACAATTATCATGATTTGTAATCCAAAAGAGTGGGCACATCACTAGTTAAAGTTTTGACCTCTCCAAACCCACTTTTATCAATTTTCTCCCAGATTTTCAACCTCCGAATTATCGAGACGCCTTCTAGCTAAAGTTGACTCTTCTTCAGTCCTTTTTTTCATCAATCTTAATTTTACTAAACAAGTAATCAATAGAAGAAACACCAATCACTTTAAGATCTTCATCATTTTTATGAAAGCAATCACTAGAAAATGCTCTTTCTAAAAATTCTCTTTTAGCTCTAAGTGTAGTGGTTCTTTTCTTAATTTGATCCATAGAAACATATAAAGATTTAATAGATTCATCAAACTTAGGCACATAAATTTTCAACTTGAGGGTTTCTACGTCATGAGAAATTCTATCAATGCTTCTAGACATATCATCAACTTGTTCAATTTTTCTTCTATCGTAGTATTGAAAGCCTTTTGAGCATTGATAAATTCTTTAATATTATTATCAAGATCAGAGGTATTTCTATTATTATAATAAGAAGGATTACCATAGGAATTATCATAATTGTTTAGAGGAATTTCCAAGAAAAGGCCTAGGATTAAAATTACCTCTATAAGCATTATTATTAAAATTGTTTCGCGAGATAAAATCCACATATACGACATCAATATCATGCTCAATCAAAGTAGACAAAGGCACATCATTACGATCAATAGGAGCACTTTCATTAGCAACCAATTTCATAAGAGCACCAACTTTTTCACTCAAAGAATTTATTTCTTCAACTGAATTAACTTTTTTACTATTAGGTGCTCTTTCGGTATGCCATTGTGAATAATTAGACATAATATTATCAAGAAATTTGGTAGCTTCTCCCAAAGTAATTTCCATAAAAGTACCACCCGTGGCGGAATCTAAAAGATTTCTAGAAACAAAATTCAATCCCGCAATTTTTTTGTATGATCATCCAAAGATTTAAACCATGTGTAGGACAGTTTCTTAGCATCAATTTCATTCTTTACCAAGATTGCGTAACATGTTCATGCTCAAGTTGCTTAAAATTCATGATTTGTGTCCTAAGGGAAATATTTTTTGCAGGAAGAAAATACTTAGTAATAAAGAAGCGATACTATTGCGAGGCAAAGAAGAAAATCATTTTTTTGCACGATCTCGCAAATGAAACGGAAATAATTTCAACTTCACAATATCATTGTTGATACCACTTGAGCATGCGTTGGTTTACCCTTGAAGAGGAAATGGTGATGCAGCAAAGTAGCATAAGTATTTCCTTCAGTTTTTGAGAACCAAGGTATCAATCCAGTAGGAGACTACACGCAAGTCCCTCGTACCTTCACAAACAAATAAGAACCTTGCAACCAACGCGATAAAGGGGTTGTCAATCCCTTTAGGCCACTTGCAAAAGTGAGATCTGATAAACATAATAAGATAAATATTTTTGGTATTTTTGTTGTATAGATTGAAAAGTAAAGATTGCAAAATAAACGGTGACAGAAATAGCTAGTTGACTAGAGATTAATATGGTGGAAAATAGACCGGGGGCCATAGGTTTCACTAGTGGCTTCTCTCAAGATAGCAAATTCTACGGTGGGTGAACAAATTACCGTCGAGGAATTGATAGAAAAGCTGCATAGTTATGAGAATATCTAGGCATGATCATGTATATAGGCATCAAGTCCGCGGCAAGTAGACCGAAACGATTCTGCATCTACTACTATTACTCCACATATCGACCGCTATCCAGCATGCATCTAGAGTATTAAGTTCATAAGAACAGAGTAATGCATTAGGCAAGATGACATGATGTAGAGGGATAAACTCAAGCAATATGATATCAACCCCCTTTTTATCCTCGATGGCAACAATAAAATGCGTGCCTTGTTGCCCCTGCTGTCACTGGGAAAGGACACCGCAAGATTGAACCCAAAGATAAGCACTTCTCGCATTGCAAGAAAGATCAATCTAGTAGGCCAAACCAAACTGATAACCCGAAGAGACTTGCAAAGATATCAAATCATGCATATAAGAATTCAGAGAAGAACCAAATATTGTTCATAGATAATCCTGATCATAAACCCACAATTCATCGGATCTCGACAAACACACCCCAAAAATAATTACATCGAATAGATCTCCAAGAGAATCGAGGAGAACTTCGTATTGAGATCCAAAGAGAGAGATGAAGCCATCTAGCTAATAACTATGGACCCGAAGGTCTGTGCTAAACTACTCACACATCATCGGAGAGGCCATGGTGTTGATGTAGAAGCCCTCCGTGATTGATTCCCCCTCCGGCAGAGCGCCCGAAAAGGCCCCAAGATGGGATCTCATGGGTACAGAAGGTTGCGGCGGTGGAAATAGGGTTTCGTGGTGCTCCTGGATGTTTTCAGGGTATATGAGTATATATGTGACACTCCAAAAAAAATATTCTTTTGCCTTTCTTCAAATTTTTTGTTGGATTTGAAGAAGGTCTTCTAAACCCTTCCAAAAATCTCTCTCAAAAGCTTTTTCCCTTTAGCAAATATTTTATTTTTTGCATCTCCTTCAACTCTGCTGTCGGGGAGGCTGATCGGACCCACGAACACCTATGGGGCCGGCGGACTGAGCCCCTTTCGGTTCAGTGGGGGGCGGAGGTCGCACGAAGAGCAGATCGAGGCGAAGCACACGAGCAGTTTACCCAGCTTCGGAGCTCTCCGGAGAGATAATACTCCTACTGCTGCTTGTCTGATTATATTGTGTTCTTGCTAGGGAGCGCTGAGAGCTACAAGACCTAGCCTGAGTGTTCTCTGGTTTCGAATGAACCGACCCCCTCTCTACGTTGCACATGGGCCTCCTTTTATATGCTCAAGGGGTCACCGACAGGTGGCAACGTAGACCAGGAAAAAAGGGAAATGAGTTGCGGTTGGTACAGCTACTTGTACAGTGCATCCTACCTAACCCTGACGGCAGGGGACAAAGGCATTAAATGCCCGTCTAAGTCGACTAAACAGTGCAGAAAAGGACCGTCAGAGGCGCCACCGTTCGCCACGATGGCCATCTTGTCTGCACCGCTTGCCACCGCGCCCCGCTGGCTGCACAGCCTCTTGCCACGCGCGCCTGGAAATGTCCCATGGCGACACGTTGGTGGATGAGCTGGAGCGGAGGAACGGAGTGGTAATCTACCGCGGCAAGCACCTTGCCGCGGTTGTTGCCTTGTCGCGTCCGGAAGCTTGTCGCTCACCGGGCCTTCCCGGCAAGCTCCTCTTGCCGGGGTCTTGTCTTCTAGGTGCTTTGAGTGGCCTTCCCGGCAAGCTCCTCTTGCCGGGGCCTTGTCTCCTTGGCTTAAATACTTTGTTCTTGAATGGCTCCAAAGGAACCACGGAGGACCTTGGCGGTCACCAGGCAAGCCCTGCCGCGGGGTGCTGCAACTGCCCGTGCACGAGTTCGGGATACTAGGGGACCCCTACTCTAGTACACCGACAGGAGCCCCCGGGCCTGGGCCACACACGGTGCCGAGCGCTGTTGGGCCAGGCCCAAAACAGTGCACGGGCACGCGCGGCTTAGGTCACGCCGTAACTTGCTCCGGACCCACCACGTCCCCCACGAACAGCACGTGTCGAACGCGGCGTCGTGGGAGAGATCGTGGGGGGGGGGGGGTTTCTTTATTCGGAAAAGCGGAACGTCCTCCCCCTCTCCCTCCTTGTAAACAGGGGAAACAGGGGCAGTTCGCCCACCTCGCCATTTGCTGTCTAATCTCGAAAACCACCACTGCTCCCCCCTTCTTCCCAGTGTTCAGAGAGCAGCGCCGCCCCCATCGCCACCAGCGCCACCAACGCCGTCGGTCTCCCCCACCGCCTCCGCCATGGCTCCGAAAGCCGACAAGGGGAAGGGCGTGAAGTCGGCCGAGGCGCAGCGGCTCGCGGCGCTGCGAAAGGAGCGGGCCATCTTCCCCCAGCTCGCCGCAAGGGAGCTGAGGGAGAACTACTACCTCTTCTGGTCGACGGAGACGCGAGCGCATCCGCGCACGAAGGTACTCCCAGTCGCTGCTTCGGAACTAGCCCCAACTGGGTACCCTTTCTTCGCATTGTTCTTCTATTGCGGGCTCTGCCCGCCCTTCTCTGAATTTTTCTGCGATATCATGAACACCTACGGGTTCCGCCTCCTTGACGTCACCCCAATGCTGTCCTGACCATGGAAGTTTTCGCACATCTTTGCGAAAACTTTGTCGGAGTCCACCGAAATGTAGCCCTCTTCCGCCACTTCTTCATGCCCCGAGTCGAGAGAGAGAGCCACTTGCCGAGGAATCGCTTGGATCTCAAGGATCGGCAAGAAGGAAGCCTATCTGGAAGGAGAGCTCCGCAGCAAGTGGGAGGAGTGGAGGGCAGATTGGTGTTGGATTGTAGAGGAGAACCCGCAGCCCTTTACATGGCGCCAAACCCCAATAGTGCTTGGCAACGATTGGAGCAACTTGGCGCGAAAGATGCTAGATTGAAGATTGCCGTCACCCGGATCCTGCGCCTCAGGCTTGCCGGACTCACTGTAGGCGCCGTTGGCGCAGATTTCCTTCGCCGCTGCATCGCCCCCTTGCAGGAGAGGAGGAGGCCTGCTTGGGAGTTCCGGAACGCGGCGGATATCATGAGGCTGCGCCCGGGCCTCAACTTCAATTTCACCGTCTTGGAGTTGGATGCGATGCTCCTGGAGCTGTTCAAGCACGACGCCGATCATCCCGAATGGTTCAGGTTGCCGAGGGGAGTCGTTCCATTGTGCAACAATTCCTCGCTCGACCGCATCCGTGCAATGATGCCGTTGTGCGACTCGCATGGAATTGCTCCAACCTGGCAAGAGCCTGCAGATGACGTTGTGCGGGTGTTCTTCGACAGCTTGGAAGAAGTGCCGATCCGTCCCGATGAGCAGAAGGGCCTCACCCGCGACACCACTGACGACGAGATGCAGCGCATCGCCACTAGGCTGGAGGAGGCGGCAGCAGCTGCTGCGGCTGGCGAATTCGGGTTCACCGTGGAGGAGGCAGAGGCAGCAGAGGCGGCAAGCCTTGTCGAGCGAAAGGAGTTTGCCGGCGAGGAGGAGCTTGCCGAACCTGAAGCGAGTCAAGCGAACCCGCCGGGGCTTCCTCCCCACCACCTAGCAGCTTGCATGAACGGAGCCCCAGCTCCACCAAGAAGGCGTCTCCGCAAGGCTGGAGACAAAACGGGGCGGCAGACGGACCAACAGCCGCCCATGCACGCAGCTTCCACCGCAGCAAGCACTGCTGCCGCGGGAGCACCTCACGCCCGCTGCGGCAACCTGGGCGGGACCTCCTGTGCCACCGCTGCTACTCCCGCCAAGCGATCAAGGGAACCCACTCCTCCGCCTCGTCGCACCGGGGGTGAGCCAGAATTTGATCTCTCCGCGCTCAGCTCCGACGAAGAAGAAGAAGAGTAAGCCTTTGTGTTGTACTTGTATTTCTTCAATTTTGTTGCTTTGTCTTGTATCTGATTTTCTTCATTCTGAACTCTTTCCTTTCCAGGACGCTGGCTCAGAGAGCGTCGAAGAGAGCCAAGACCCCGGTGGTCGTCATCGAGGACGATCCCCCCACGGCAGCAGGAGGCGCGTCCGAGACCACCTTGCCGGACGCGGCAACTCTTCCTCAAAGCAGCCCCCAGCACAGCTCCCAGCATAAGTATATGGTTTACTCTTTACTGTTGGGCGTGCACGGGTGCTCTTTCTTGACTGATATCTGACTGTTGGTTTGTGTAGGAGCAGAGCAGCCTCACCAAGAGTGCCCGGAAGCCGCTCCGGACGCGCCATCTAAGTCGACTACACCGGCAAGGGAGGATCCCCCGGCAAGGGAGCGTTCTCCGACAAGGGAAGCTTCTCCGGCGAGGGGTAGTTCTCCGGCAAGGGATAGCGCCAGCGACCCTCCGGTGGTTGAGACCGCGGCTGCAGATCCCATCACAGGTAATCCTCTTGCCTGAAAATCTCCCTTGGGTCCTTTTTCTTCTTATTTTCTTTTTGAACATTTGCTTGACTGTTCTTTCTTTTTCTGGTCGTCAGATCCATCCGCCGTAGAGCCGATGGAGACTGAGGTCGCCGACGAGGAGGACGCCTGGCTTAATCTTGGCAACGCCGCCGCCGAGGAAGAAGCCGGCGCTGGCGAGCCCGCCGGCGAGGAGGCCGCCAAGGCTGCCGCCGCAGAAGCTGGCGAGGGGTCCGGCGATCGCATTGACGGCCCCGAGGCCGCAAGAGCGCCAGGCGCTACACCGACCGTCGATCCCTCCGCTGCCGCCAGCGCGCCAGTTCAAGAGCCCCAGCCCGGCGCCTACTTGAAGGCCGGCGATGGCGTCTTCATCAAGCTCCCCTGGGCGTCGAGCTCCAGGGCTCCGGTTGAAGGGGAGACCTTTGACGAAGAGCTGCTCGCCTCTGCTGGGCTGACGCTGGTCGACGCGCCAAGCAGCAGCAGCGGCGAGTCTGAGGAGGAGCAGCTGTTGAGGAAGCTGCTGTCGCTCTACTGCGCCCGACAAGCCAAGCTGGAATCCCGGGAAGCGCTTGTCGCGAAGGTGGGAGCAGACATAGAGAAGCGCGCGGAGGAGCTCCGGGGCACCAACCAAGAAGCTCTCCGGTCCTTGGCAGAGGAGCGGGAGCGACTCGCCGAGGAGCGCACAACCTTCATCCTCAAGAAGGCTGAGGTTGAGGAGCGGCAGCGGCTTGCTGCCGAGAAGCTGTCTGCGCAGGAGGGCGAGCTGGCGCAGCGGAAGATCAATCTTGACAGCCATGAGGAGGAGCTTGCCGCGCGCGAGCAAACATTTGGCGGGGCCCTCAAGGAAGCAAAGGACGCTGCCGCAACTGCCGAGGCCGCCAAGAAGGAGCTGGAGACGAAAGTGACGCAATTGGAGGCCAATCTCCATAAGAGCGGCAAGGAGCTTGCTGCACTCAAGCACGAGCGCGAGAAGGACGCCTACACTCTTGGCGAGCTGCAGGGCCGTCTCGCCGAAAGGAGCAAGGAGCTCAGCGCTGCTAAGGACTCCAAAGCAGATCTCGAGCTGAAGCTGACCACCTTGATGCAGACGCTGGACGGCGCCAAGGAGCGGGAGGTGGCCTTTTTGGAGAAGGTCAAGGCCGACGAGGCGCTGTTGGCGAGTGCTACTACCGCCCAGAGCACCTTCAGGGAGAATGTGGAGCACTGGACCGAGGGTCTTGTGAATGTTGCCGCCGCCATCGACAAGGAGTTGGCGGAGCTGGGGATGGTGGATCTTGGATATTCCTCCGACGAGCATCTCCAACCCAGCGCCAAGCTCAGCTTGTTCTTCAAGGGCGTGGTGACGGCTCTTCAGCGACTCCGGGAAGAGATCCCAAAGCAGCTGGCCGAGGAATCGCGCCGGATCTGCGAGGAGCTCTCGAAGGTGCTGATGAAAGTAGCCTTCATAATCTAGGCCTCAACCTCACCGCGTCCTCAAGTCCCTGCCGCCGGATGCTGATGTGGAGGCACTCAAGGCCCTTGTCGCACCCATTGTGGACAAGGTGGGTAAAATCAAGAGGGTTGATGGCGACCGCGTAGATTAGGCCGCCAATTTTATCTTTTCCTTGTCGCTGCTGGTCATGTTAGGAGAACAATCTATTAGAGCTGCGACAAGTTATTTTGTAATATAAGTCTATCTCGGGCAATGATTGCAATGTTATTTCCTTTACTTGATTCTTTCCTTTGTATGTTTTTGCCCTACGCTTTTAGGGAACTTGTCGGCGCGGGCACCTTTGCCACGAGCGCTGAGTGCGGAACATCAGTAGCCTGCTGGCGGTGCCGCTTCCGACAAGCAACCTTGTCGCCACTAGTTGCAGCTCACTTAAATTGTTGAGCGGACTCGAAACAAAATAAGGGCGCAACTAGCTACGAGTTGGTTCCTTCGCGCACAGGTTTTCCATACAAAGTACGGTCGTTCGAGGAAGATAACTTAAAAATTTAAAAACTGATTGCTCAAACTTTGGCAACTTAGCTTTTCTGTCGTTTGCTTCCTGGTAAGGCCAAATTTCCTCGAGCAACGCTTGGTCCAGACCATTATCTTCTCCTTCCCCCCCGGCTAACTTGTGTGTGAGGGAACCTTCCCTTCTTTAGGAAAGAGAAAGAAGAGAAAATAAAGTCATGGAGCCTTGCGGCTCGTTATTGCTTACCGGGTGTAGGTGCTGCACAAAGTGTCAGATAAAACATGCAATAAAATGATGAAAGCATGAAATTGACAAATTGTGCAAAACACATGAGCTTTACTTATGCACGGGATCTGCGCCCGGCTTTGTACAAAGGATTACATGCAACATCGGCAAGACTTGTACAAAAAGTGGTTGCCGGAACAGGTTCCGACAACTGCGCCCTACGGGTAAAACTTACGAAGATGCTCGATATTCCAGGAGTTGCTCACCGGAATGCCATCTTCGGTCTCAAGGCGAACAGGGCCAGGCCTAGTGATTTGTTTCACCCGATAAGGGCCTTCCCACTTCAGCGTCAACTTGTGGGAATTCTTGGCGGACTGAACGCGCCGAAGAACAAGGTCGCCTTCCTCGAGACTTCTGGCATTAACTTTGTGGCTATGGTAGCGGCGCAAAGCTTGCTGATAACGAGCAGCTCGTACAGCGGCCTGAAGACGGTCCTCCTCAAGGAGCAGCGCGTCATCTTGTCGCAGCTGCTCTTGCTCAAGCTCATCATAAGTGAGCACTCGAAGTGATCCGAATACGAGTTCTGTGGGGAGAACTGCCTCTGCTCCATATACTAGAGCGAAAGGTGTCTGGCCAGTGGCTCAATTTGGCGTCGTCCTGATCGACCAAAGAACCACCGGCAGCTCCTCAATCCAGTTTCTTCCGCACTTGTGCAGCCTGTCGAAAGTTCTGGTCTTGAGCCCACGCAGCACTTCAGCATTTGCCCTCTCCGCTTGACCGTTACTTCTCGGATGAGCAACAGAAGCGAAGCAAACCTTGGCGCCAAGATCTTGGATGTACTGCATGAAGGTGCGGCTCGTGAATTGTGTGCCGTTGTCGGTGATGATCCTGTTAGGAATCCCGAAACGGCAAACAATCGACCTGAAGAACTTGACTGCTGACTGTGCTGTCACCTTCCTCACTGCCTCCACTTCCGGCCACTTTGTGAACTTGTCGATTGCAACGTACAAGTACTCAAAGCCCCCGACTGCTCGGGGAAAGGGGCCGAGGATGTCGAGCCCCCAGACCGAAAATGGCCAGGATAAAGGGATTGTCTGGAGAGCTTGAGCTAGCTGGTGTATCTGCTTGGAATGGAACTGGCACGCTTCACACTTGGTTACTTGTGCAGTTGCATCCTGGAGGGCTGTTGGCCAAAAGAAACCTTGCCGGAAAGCTTTGCCGGCAAGTGCTCTTGCGCCAATGTGGTGACCACATATGCCTCCGTGTATCTCTCGCCAACAGCTTCATCCATCTTCCCGTGAATACACTTCACTTTCACACCGTTGAGTCTTCTTCTGTACAGTGTGTTGTCGACAAACTGGTACATACTTGACTGCCGGGCTACTCTTTCCGCTTCTTCTTGCTCTTCGGGAAGTTCTCCTGTCTGAAGGAAATGGACAATCTACTTCGCCCATGCTGGAGCTTGTGGCTCGACAACAAGGACTAAAGGCACATCTGCTGCTGCGGGAACATCCGCTTCTACGGCAAGAACCTGCTGCTCAGCCGGAGCTTGATGTTCCCCGACAAGCTTGCCAGAGCAAAATTTGTCGGGAGCGTCTACTTTAACGAAACAAACCCTAGGGCTTGTCGGAGCAGACTGCTCCTCAGCACTCTTGGTGTTGATCTTGGGGACCTTCTTGGCGGCGGCTTCGGGAAGCTCTGCCGAAAAATAGTCACCAGAAATCAACTTCCTCTTCTTGTTCTGTCCAGTTGATGGCGTTACAGTCGGCTGAGTCAGCTAGAGCACAAAAATCCCTGGTTCCACAGGTAACTTGAGTGCGGCGCACTTTGACAGGCCATCAGCAATATCGTTCTGAGCTCTTGGAACATGTTCCATTTGTAGGCCGTCAAAGTGCTCTTCTAGCTTTCTCACTTCATCAACATAGGCTTCCATCAACGGACTCTGATAATCCTTGTTCACTTGGCGAACGACAAGCTGCGAGTCACCCCTGACAATGAGCTTCTTTATCCCAAGGTCTACTGTGATCCTGAGACCGGCAAGCAAACCTTCATACTCTGCAGTATTGTTTCTTGCTTGCTCCTTGGGAAAGTGCATCTGGACTATGTACTTGAGGTGCTCTCCGGTGGGCGCGACAAGCAGCACGCCAGCACCGGCACCTTGCAGCAAGAAGGCACCATCAAAGTACATCAGCCACTCTTTGCTTGCTTCCTTGACGGGGATGCTCGTTTCTGGAATTTCTTCATCTTGCGTTGGCGTCCATTCTGCTATGAACTCTGCCAATGCTCTGCTTTGGATAGTTGAAGTGCTTTCAAACTTGAGGCCAAAGCTCGACAGTTCCAGTGCCCACTCGACAATCCTGCCTGTTGCCTATGGATTTTGCAATATCCTCTTCAGCGGAAAGCGAGTGATGACTGTTATCTCATGTGCTTGGAAGTAATGGCGCAGCTTTCTCGAGGCCATGAGGAAGCCGAAAATCAATTTTTGCACACCAGAGTACCTTGACCTAGCCCCCTGCAGAAGGGAACTGACAAAGTAAACTGGGCGGTGCACCATCCTTTTCTGCATCTTCTCGCACGCCTGCGCAGATCCATCCTTGTCGGGACCAGAGCTTGCCGGTGAAGCCCCCTGCTTGTCGCTGGACGTATCTGCCATGGTTGCCGGCTCATCATCCGTCTCCCTCTCCGCTACTAACGCAGCACTAACCACTTGATTGGTTGCCGCTATATATAGCAGCAACTTCTCTTGTGGCTTAGGTGCGGCAAGTATTGGAGTGGAGGACATGTACCTCTTTAAATCCTGCAGCGCAGCCTCCGCTTCCGGAGTCCATTTCATTGGACCTGCCTTTTTCAAAATTTTGAAAAACGGCAGGGCGCGCTCAGCAGATCTAGAGATAAACCTGCTGAGAGCAGCTACGCAACCGGCAAGTCTTCGTACATCCTTGACGCGCTTTGGTGCTTCAATCTGCTCAATGGCCTTGATCTTGTCGGGATTGGCTTCAATTCCCCGCTGAGACACGAAGAACCCGAGAAGCTTGCCGGAGGGGACTCCAAACACGCACTTCTCGGGGTTGAGCTTGAGGTTGATCTTGCGCATATTTGCAAAGGTTTCATCTAAATCTTGAATCAGAGTTGCTTTATCCTTGCTCTTGACCACTATGTCATCCATCTAGGCTTCTACATTTCTGTGTATTTGCGGCTCAAAAGCGTCATGGACTACTCTTGCAAATGTTGAACCAGCATTCTTTAAACCGAAAGGCATCCGTACGAAACAATATGTGCCACATGGGGTGATGAATGCGGTTTTCTCCTCATCCTCTTCTGCCATGAAGATCTGATGGTACCCTGAGTATGCATCAAGAAATGAAAGCAAATCACATCCGGCCGTGGAGTCAACAATCTGATCGATGCGTGGCAAGGGAAATGGGTCTTTGGGACAAGCTTTATTAATATCGGTAAAGTCGATACAAAGCCTCCATTTTCCGTTTGCCTTACGCACGACTACAGGATTGGCCAACCACGTAACTTGCTGCCAAATGTCACGGGCAACGTGATTTTTCCCTTCGGCTTGCTCCTTCCCGGATTGATTCCTTGGAATGTGCCTGTCTCTTCGAGCTCGCCATTAGGGATCTGAAGCTTCTGGAGTACCGCGGAGGAGATCAGGTTCAAGCCGGCCCCGCCGTCAACTAACATCTTAGTGACCTTGAGGTTGCGGATAGTTGGTGAAACCAACATCGGCAAGCACCCGACCGCAGTGATGCGATCAGGGTGGTCCTCAATATCAAAGATGATAGGCGTGCTGGACCATTTCAGAGGTTTGCGTGACTTGATGGATGGTTCTGCCGCATTGACTTCCCGCATCCACTGCTTTAGTTGGCGGTGTGAAGTATGCAGAGAAGCACCACCGTCAACGCATAGGACCTCTGTGGCTTTCTGGAACTCCTGCTCGTCGGTCTCATCATCTTCCATGTCTTCATCGTCGTCGTCATCTTCATCCTTGTCGCGGCCGCGAGGAGGTCTGTCTCCTTGCCGCTGCTTGGCCTTGCCGTGGCGTCCTCCCCGGCCGGGGCGTTTCTTGCTAGGTCCTCCAGCACCTTCCTGAGCTTTCTCCTTGTTGCGCCGCTCGTATTCAGCCTTCTGCTGCTCAACAAGCTGCTCGACCTTCTTGCAGCTCTGGAGGTCATGGCCCTTGGTGCGGTGGATCTTGCAAGATCGCTTGTTGGAGCCGCCACCGCTTGTCGGCGACCGCCACAGCCCTGGCGAGTTAGTGCCAGCGGCAATCTCCTTGCCGGAGCTGCCAACTTTGGCTTTCTTGGCGCCACCTCCGCTTGCGGACTGCTCGACAACCAGCACATCTTTGCCTTTCTTTTTCTGTTGCTCGCCGTCGGCTTTTCTTTGCCGGGTGGATCCTCACTATCGAGATCCTGCAGCTTCAGATTCTCTCCGGGAGTCTCCTCCTTCCTCAAAGACGTGCACACTTGTCGGCCAGGCATATAGCTCATCGACATCTCTGATCTTGCACATCGCCATCTCCTCCCGCATCCTGCGGTTTCGCACGTTCTGATGGAACGCGCTGATCACTGCGGCAGGGTGGACATCTGGGATGTTGTGCTGTACACGGCTGAATCTCTGAATGAACTTGCGCAGGGGTTCTCCTTCCTTCTGGGCTAACAGATGAAGATCGCTCTCTTGGCCATGGGGCTTGTGGTCGCCTGTGAAGGCGCCGACAAACTAATGGCATAGATCCGCCCAAGAGGATATGGAGTTGTCCGACAAGTGCATGAGCCAAGATCTGACATTGGGCTTGAGTACCAACGGAAGTAGTTGGCCAGATCTTGTCGCCTCGCCCCGCCTGCTTGCACCGCAATGGTGTATATGCCGAGGAACTCGACGGATGCGCCTTGCCGTCGTATTTCTCTCGCACGTCGGCTTGAAATTCTTCTTGCTGGGCCATCGGACTTGCCGCAGCTCACGAGTGAACGCAGGGCAACCTATCACAGACGTCAAGTCGCTGGTTCTTCGGGCGCATGCATGTCAACAGAGGGCCCAGCGCGCTGGTCGGATTGACGTCGCGCTTCTCTTCGGCGCTCGATGCGAGTTCGAGCGTCTTCTTGCTGCCGTTCGTGAAGAACTTGGCACTGATCACGACAAGCTCGTGGGTCCGATGACGCGGTGGAGTCGCTGTCGAGGTGGATCCGGCGAGTCGGCGATCTTGGCCTTCGGGGTGGAGAGTGCATGGTGGTTGCACCCCCACAGGTTTCGTCGCCACTGGCTCGTGCCTTGTCGCCTTGCCGCGGCAGCGATGTAGTCGGTTGCCGTGGAATGTCGCCGTTGGCAAAGCCGATGAGACTCTGGATGGTGGCCCTCCATTCATCGACCATGTCGGCTGTTGGAGGGTAATCTAGGAGCAGTTGAGATCTCGCCAAAGCTTCTGCTGGAGTGGCGGGTGGTAGTGGCGAACGGCGCGAGGAGCGGGATATGCTCGGACTTCTAACTATGTTAGTAGGAGCAGTATCCCGTCCAGGCGACCGTGCCTCGCTCGTGCCAGCATGCTGGCGTGCACGCTGGTCTTGAGGGCCTCGGGATCCACCAGCTCGATCTTGATCCAACGAGCATATGGTATTGTGAATACCATGACGCCGTCGGTCCCGCGCCTCCTGAGATGGGCGCGGTGCGTGTACGGATGCCGAGGTCTGCGCGGCCTTGTCCTTGGACTTGGCAGCATCATTAGCTCCCTCGCCGGCGCCCGTTCTTCCGCCGGTGTCTACCCCACCACCCATTTGCTCCGGTGATGGTGGGATCGACATGGACGGCTCCGCTGCCGCCGAAGCCTTCTTCTTCGGTGGCATGTCGATGAAGATGATGAAGATGTAGCTCGTGTGAACGCCGGATCAGGTTCACACAGCCTCGACGCTCCCCTACCTGGCGCGCCAAAGATGTCGGGGAGGCTGATCGGACCCACGAACACCTATGGGGCCGGCAGACCGAGCCCCTTTCGGTTCGGTGGGGGGCGGAGGTCGCACGAAGAGCAGATCGAGGCGAAGCACACGAGCAGTTTACCCAGCTTCGGAGCTCTCCGGAGAGATAATACTCCTACTGCTGCTTGTCTGATTATATTGTGTTCTTGCTAGGGAGCGCTGAGAGCTACAAGACCTAGCCTGAGTGTTCTCTGGTTTCAAATGAACCGACCCCCTCTCTACGTTGCGCATGGGCCTCCTTTTATATGCTCAAGGGGTCACCGACAGGTGGCAACGTAGACCAGAAAAAAAGGGAAATGAGTTGCGGTTGGTACATCTACTTGTACAGTGCATCCTACCTAACCCTGAAGGTAGGGGACAAAGGCATTAAATGCCCGTCTAAGTCGACTAAACAGTGCAGAAAAGGACCGTCAGAGGCGCCACCGTTCGCCACGATGGCCATCTTGTCTCGCACCGCTTGCCACAGCGCCCGCTGCACACAACCTCTTGCCACGCTACCGAAAGGTCCCATGGCGACACGTTGGTGGATGAGCTGGAGCGGAGGAACGGAGTGGTAATCTGCC
Organism: Aegilops longissima; assembly: GCA_021605205.1. Lineage (NCBI taxonomy): Eukaryota > Viridiplantae > Streptophyta > Magnoliopsida > Poales > Poaceae > Aegilops > Aegilops longissima. The sequence continues at coordinate 114,630,737 of CM038682.1, read as the reverse complement.
GCGGCAAGCACCTTGCCGCGGTTGTTGCCTTGTCGCGTCCGGAAGCTTGTCGCTCACCGGGCCTTCCCGGCAAGCTCCTCTTGCCGGGGTCTTGTCTTCTAGGTGCTTTGAGTGGCCTTCCCGGCAAGCTCCTCTTGCCGGGGCCTTGTCTCCTTGGCTTAAATACTTTGTTCTTGAATGGCTCCAAAGGAACCACGGAGGACCTTGGCGGTCACCAGGCAAGCCCTGCCGCGGGGTGCTGCAACTGCCCGTGCACGAGTTCGGGATACTAGGGGACCCCTACTTTAGTACACCGACATCTGGTGTTTGGTTATTAAATTTTTCTTCTGATTGCCCTCTTCTCAAAATTTCAAGAAAAATCTTTGGCGTTTATTTTGTTTCAAAAAGGAACTCTAGGAGTTTTGCATCTTCTCCAAATATTGAAATCCACTCATGATTTTACCATGCACCACATGGTAAAAATCTTCCCAAAAATCTCTCCTTCCACTTTGGGCAATCCAAACATTCTGTCTCAACAAGTTCAACCCTTTTCTGAATTTTATTTCATTTATTTCTCCTCCCAAATCTTTTCTGTCCATTATTTTGAGCCTAGGAGATTTGCAAAGCAAGTACCTAAATGCATTTGAGCTTTGACCTCAAACCAACTCCCCTGGATAGTCCTTGGTACCCACAACCTAGAACAATCAAGATCCACTCCTCTTCTTTTCAAAAATTTCAAATTTCAGCCTCTGCAAGTTTGGACCAGATTTGTCAAATTTGGTGAAATTCATATCTTCCCTGCTCCAAATATTCCACAAAAATTGAGGCAGCCTCTAGATGCAATGAGAGGCCCCTCCACCAAAAATCAGCTCAAGCAGAGCCTCCCTCATACCAAAAACATTCTCATCGAACACCGACCTACACTGCTTCAAAGACACTTTCGAGATTCGAGAGAAGTTCGAGATTCAGGTCGCTTCTCTTCGTCAGACTTGATCACGCTGCCACAGGCGCTCGCACGATGCACACGGCCTCTTCCCCTGGCCAGCACCCCAAGACGCACGCTTGGCGATTCTCAAGGCGTCGGTGGCGACGAGCATCGCCGGTGTTGGAAGCTTCTGCGGTGGCCGCGCCACCCGTGGCGGCCAGAGAGGGCCCGAGCCCGCTCGCCGCCCATCGCCCCTGGCTCTCCGCGTGTCCCTGCCTTGCCAGCGCACACCCGTGGCACCGTCGCCGTGGCACGGCAAGCACAGAGCGTGCTCCCTGCCACCAACGGGCCCGCGCCGCCCCGTTCCGTCGAGCACGCCCTAAGCAACTAAACCCCGACTTGTTTAACACCTAAACGGAACCAGTGAACCCTCACGACGGTGCAAACCCCCTGAACCTCCCCGATCAACGCCCTGCGCCACCGTAAACTCCGCTAGAGAACCCCGTTCTCGGCAACCGCCTCGGGCCAGCTATATATAGCACCCCCGAGCGCGCTCTCGCCCCCGCACACCTCCACCACCTCACTAGTCCTCGCCAAGCCCCTAGAAGGGCCTCGAGGAGCTCTTCTTCCTCGGCTCCGGCCGCCTCGTTCCGCCTCGGCCTCCACCTCGATTCACTCCGGTGAGGTCGTCCCCGGCGCCCAAATCCCGCCAGCTACCCTCTCATGCTACCACGAGTCTAACCCCCTCCTCAATTCCTCCTCCGCATGGCACTCTCCGACGAGACCCGACCACCAACCGCCGTCCGCCGGGCAGGAGCCGCCGTCGACCTGGTGCTCGCGGTGACCACCACCATCACCAACCGATGCGGAATGACGCCTGAACACGGAGGTACCCTCCGATCTTCACTCGCCGCCGGGATCGCCACGGCGACCACATGACTCTCGGCGCCGACGAGCCCGGCCCCTCTCATTTTTAAAATTTAAACCTGACGGGTGGGACCCGCCCGTCAGCCTCTCTATTGTTTTTTCTGAAACATTTTCTGAAAGCGTACTCTGGCAAATACGCCTTCTCCTCTGAACCGTTTTCCTGCGCTTTTCTGTTTAAGCCCCTAAGAGTTTTCTGTTTCATTACAGATGGGTCCTTGGACCAAAACCCTTATAACTTTTTAACAGAAAGGAATTTTTGAGTGATTCTTTTTCTGTCCTCTTCAAATTTTTGTCTAGTTTTTTATCATATTTATTTGAAATTTTTTTGGATTAACTTTCTGTACCCTATGGTATTTACGTTAGCGCGTGTATTTTGTGTACCGTAGATACCGAAGGAGGTGACGGAACCGCAAACTTCACCGAGCTAGACCCCGACTACTCCGAACCAGGCAAGCAATGTTTGAACTTTTGATATGATGAGTGTTTGGGCATGTTTGCATTATTTTGTATCATGCAACGTTCATGAGCATTTCGGTGATAGTTTATCTCGTAAGAGTTGAGGCAAATGAGTTCGGTAAAACCATGAGTTGTTGGAAACATGTTGCATGGCCATGAGTTGACATGATTATGGGTAAGATGGCAGTGTTGTAGCATGCCAGGATTATGCCAGATCGTTGACCCTGTGTCAACATAAATCAGTCAGATTCCCGTCCATCTCCCCTTTCGTACTACCACCTGTTTCCCGCAAGGGATACGGCTTAGTAAGTTGCAAACCACTTCCTGGTCCACACCAAATCGAGAGGCCGGGGATGAAGGTTCCATGGCCCTGGATTAAAGCCTTTCATCCGGTCAGGGGGCATGGGTGTTTCCGGTTGGGACCGAGAGGGGGGCACCCCTTAGAGCGCGCGTATATAAATTTGAATCCCTTTCTATTCGAGATTGTGATCTCCCTGTCTCAAAGTTTTTCTTAAACGCTGTCTAGGGTGATTCCTGGCAACGTGAGGTATGATGGGTGTGTACTAGCTAGTTGTGTTTCCTCCGATATACCGTAAACGGAACTAGTCCTTCGTGACTACAGAAATCCGTTGGCTGTGGACAAAATTTGGTACAAACTCTGCAGAGTCAAAATTCTTGAATTCATCTTATTCATGTCCGAGTACCGTGTTCATCTTATCTTGTCAAGTGTCAGTCTCGGTGACAGAAACTCCTGATAACCATATGAGTGTATATGTTTATTTCATGTGAATGGACTAACCCGCTTATTGTCTTGTCATGAATATTTTCCGTGAGCACCATATCTTGTCAGTTATGAATAATGAATTATAAGCCCTTTCTGCGATGTCGCCGACGTCCGATCGCTGCATTGTTATTATTTACTTTTGTTATAAGCCCTTTCTGCGATGTCGCCAGACGTCCGATCGGCATTGTTATTATTTATTTCATTATAAGCCCTTTCTCGATGTCGCCAGACGTCCATCGCTGCATTGTTATTATTTACTTTTATTATAAGCCCTTTCGTGATGTCGCTCCGACGTCCATCATGCACGCATGTATTTTCTTTCAATATAAGCCCTTTTGATGTGTCGCTTAGACGCCCGACTGTGGCATGTTTTACTTATTTGTCCACCCTTCGAGGCGTCGCTTCAGACACCCGATCGGTTTGGAGATTATCTTCTTTGGGTTTTCGAGCGGACTACCGCCGATTCCCTTTTGACTTACTTTGCTACTGATTTAATTGCACATTGTTAAAATTAATCACGTCGCATTCATGCATACATTTGTTATATCTTTTGTCCGAACTGTCTTGCGAGTACTTTCAAAGTACTCACCTGGCTTGTTGATTTGGCCAGATGCTGACGAAGGCGATCTCATGGATGAAGAGTTCGATAGCGAGTCCGACGCCTAGAGGAATCCCAGTCAGTCTCATGCGACCCCCTGGATTAGTCATTGTGATATATCCGCTTCCGCTACCCAAATAAATTCATCGAGCCTCACCTCGACGCTCGATGAGCCGCCAGTGCAGTAGACTTATTAACCACCTCACTGTGTTATGCCACCAACCACTCATATCTCGAGTCGGTAGTATTTCCAACCCACACCATTGTGTCATATCCGCCAACCTGTATAATTATTGGCATGTTTGTAATAATTGGTTGGGCATCTTCAGTCCAACCCTGTAATATTGTAATGCTACTGGCTTATTGTATCAAAGTTTTGTCTACCGGTATGGGGGATTTTCCTCATATTGGACTTCATAGGTCGGTTGTTCAATAAATATTTTTATTGAAAAACCGGTCGTGACAATATATAGGTGAAGGAAGTAGGTCGGTGGAGCCACGAGGGGCCCACAAGGGTGGGGGGAGCGCCTCCCTACCCCGTGGCCACCTCGTTGCTTCCTTGACGTCCACTCCAAGTCTCCTGGATTGCGTTTGTTCCAAAAACAATCCTCGCGAAGGTTTCATTCCTTTTGGATTCCGTTTGATATTCCTTTTCTACGAAACACTGAAATAGGAAAAAAACAACAATTTGCACTGGGCCTTCGGTTAATAGTTTAGTCCCAAAAATAATATAAAAGTGCATAGTAAAGCCCATTAAACATCCAAAAGAGATAATATAATAGCATGGAACAATAAAAAATTATAGATATGTTGGAGACGTATCAAGCATCCCCAAGCTTAATTCATGCTCGTCCTCGAGTAGGTAAATGATAAAAATAGAATTTTTGATGTGGAATGCTACCTAACATAATTCTCAATGCAATTTTCTTTATTGTGGCATGAATGTTCAGATCCAAAAGATTCAAGATAAAAGTTCAATATTGACATAAAAATAGTAATACTTCAAGCATACTAGTCAAGCAATTATGTCTTATGAAAATAACATAGCCAAAGAAAGCTCATCCCTACAAAATCATATACTTTGGCCATGCTTCATTTTCGTCACACAAAATGCTCCCATTATGCATAACCCCGATGACAAGCCGAGAAATTGGTTCATACTTTTTAATGCGCTTCAGCCTTTTCAACCCTTACGCAATACATGAGCGCAAGCCATGGATATAGCACTATGGGTGGAATAGCATATGATGATAGGGGTTATGAGAGAAGACAAAAAAGGAGAAAGTCTCACATTGAAGCGGCTAATCAACGGGCTATGGAGATGCCCATCAATTGATGTCAATGCGAGGAGTAGGGATTGCCATGCAACGGATGCACTAGAGCTATAAGTGTATGAAATCTCAAACTGAAAACTAAGTGGGTGTGCATCCAACTTGCTTGCTCACGAAGACCTAGGGCATTTGTGGAAGCCCATCGTCGGAATATACAAGCCAATTTCTATAATGGAAAATTCCCACTAGTATATGAAAGTGACAAAACAAGAGACTCTCTATCATGACGATCATGGTGCTATTTTGAAGCACATATGTGGAAAAAAAGATAGTAGCATTGTCCCTTCTCTCATTTTCTCTCTTTTTTGGCTTCTTTGGCCTTTTTTTATCTGGGCTTCTTCGGCCTCTCTTTTTATAGTCTTTCCTCATAAGGGACAATGCTCTAATAATGATGATCATAACACTTTTGTTTACTCATAACTCAATGTTACAAATCGATACTAGAACAAAAATATGACTCTATGTGAATGCCTCCGGCGGTGTACCGGGATATGCGATGAATCAAGAGCGACATGTATGCAAAAATTATGAAAGTGGCTTTGCAACAAATATGATGTCAACTACATGATCATGCAAAACAATATGACAATGATGGAGCGTGTCATAATAAACGGAACGGTGGAAAGTTGCATGGCAATATATCTCGGAATGGCTATGGAAATGCCATAATAGGTAGGTATGGTGGCTATTTTGAGGAAGATATAAGGAGGCTTATGTGTGATAGAGTGTATCGTATCACGGGGTTTGGATGCACCGACAAAGTTTGCACCAACTCTCAGGGTGAGAAAGGGCAATGCACGGTACCGTAGAGGTTAGCAAATTGCGGAAAGGTAAGAGTGCGTATGATCCATGGACTCACATTAGTCATAAAGAACTCATATACTTATTGCAAAAGTTTATTAGCCCTCGAAGCAAAGTACTACTATGCATGCCCCTAAAGGGATAGATTGGTAGGAAAAGACCATCGCTCGTCCCCGACCGCCACTCATAAGGAAAGAACTCAAAGAACACCCCATGCTTCAAATTTGTCACACAACGTTTACCATACGTGCATGCTACGGGACTTGCCAACTTTAACACAAGTATTTCTCAATTTCACAATTAGCCAACTAGCATGACTCTAACATTACCACCTTTATATCTCAAAACTATTATCAAGTATCAAATTTATCATAGTTTTTAATGCACTCTATATGAAAGTTTTTATCATACCCATCTTGAATGCCTATCATATTAGGACTAATTTTATAGCCAAAGCAAATTACCATGCTGTTCTAAAAGACTCTCAAAATAATATAAGTAAATCATGAGAGATCAATAATTTCTATAAAATAAAACCACCACCGTGCTCTAAAAGTTATAAGTGAAGCACTAGAGCAAATTTATCTAGCTCAAAAGATATAAGTGAAGCACATAGAGTATTCTAATAAATTCTGATTCATGTGTGTCTCTCCCAAAAGGTGTGTACAACAAGGATGATTGTGTTAAACTAAAAAGAAAAGACTCAAATCATACAAGACGCTCCAAGCAAAACACATATCATGTGGTGAATAAAAATATAGCCTCAAGTAAAGTTACCGATAGACGAAGATGAAAGAGGGGATGCCTTCCGGGGCATCTCCAAGCTTAGGGTTTTTCTTGTCCTTGAATTTTACCTTGGGATGCCTTGGGAATCCCCAAGCTTAGGCTCTTGCCACTCCTTATTCCGAAATCCATCAAATCTTTACCCAAAACTTGAAAACTTCACAACACAAAACTCAACAGAAAATCTCATGAGCTCCGGTAGTATAAGAAAACAAATCACCACTTTAAGTTACTGTAATGAGCTCAGTATTTATTTATATTGGTGTTAAACCTACTTTATTCCAACTTCTCTATGGTTCATACCTCCCGATACTAGCCATAGATTCATCAAAATAAGCAAACAACACTCGAAAAACAGAATCTGTCAAAAACAGAACAGTCTGTAGAAATATGTATCAAACGTATACTTATGTAACTCCACAAATTCTTAAATAAACTGGTGGACGTGAGGAATTTGTCTATTAATCATCTTAAAAAAAATCAACCTAAAATCACTCTCCAGTAAAAGATGGCAGCTAATCTCGTGAGCGCTAAAGTTTCTGTTTTTTTACAGCTAGGTCATAAAGACTTTACCCAAGTCTTCCCAAAGGTTCTACTTGGCACAAACACTAATTAAAACATAAAACTACATATAAACAGAGGCTAGATGAATTATTTATTACTAAACTGAAACAAAATGCAAGAAACAAAAAAAAATCGGGTTGCCTCCCAACAAGCGCTATCGTTTAACGCCCCTAGCTAGGCATAAAAGCAAGAATAGATCTAAGTATTGTCATCTTTGGTATGCAATCCATAAGTGGCTCTCATAATAGATTCATGAGGTAATTTAATTTTCTTTCTAGGAAAGTGTTCCATGCCTTTCCTTAGTGGGAATTGGAATCTAATATTTCCTTCTTTCATATCAATAATTGCACCAATCGTTCTAAGGAAAGGTCTACCAAGAATAATAGGACATGTAGGATTGCAATCTATATCAAGCACGATAAGAACTACGGGCACATAATTCCTATATGCAACAATAAGAACATCATTAATCCCTCCCATAGGTTTCTTAATGGTGGAATCTGCAAGATGCAAATTTAAAGAACAATCATCAAATTCACGGAATCCTAGCACATCACACAAAGTTTTTGGAATTGTGGAAACACTAGCACCCATATCACATAAAGCATAGCATTCATGATATTTACTCTTAATTTTAATAGTAGGTTCGCACTCATCATAAAGTTTTCTAGGGATAGAAACTTCCATTTCAAGATTTTCTTCATAAGATTGCATTAAAGCATCGACGATATGTGTCGGCGTTCTGGGAACGGAGGTCCCCAGACTTGCCTGCCTGCGGCCTGCGGCGTGGCTCGAAGGAGGCCCAGGACGACCCACCTTCATCAACGCAAGCTCAAGACCCTCGCGAGGGGCCAAGTCTCGCGGGGCAGACGACAAGGAGCTTCCTCAGGCACGGCCTCGTCAGGCTGGCTCATGAGGAGGCGGAGAATTCAAGGCAGGGTACCTCGCGAGGTGCCCATGATGCAAGCCATGATTTACCGAGGGCGCCATCGGGCGCCAACCCACAGATGTCCTCCTTTCCTCTTTGGTGCAAAGGGAGCAAGCGCAGGCGAGAGCATCAAGCAAAGGCATCCATTTCGGTGCAACAAGACCAAGACCAGCCCAACGGCAGGAAGGGAGTCATTATGGAGCCCAAGCAGGCGTCATCACCAGAGCCTTTGGCAGGCGAGGACCAACTTTAGTCAGGATAAGTGTACCCGCCGTTCCCCTTCAAAATGGCCAATTGTTGGCGCCCTTCCCGCTCAATATTTGGGAAGAGGCCCAGGGCCTTCGCCTATAAATAGGAGTAGCCACCCCCAGGGCAGGGGATCCAAGATCGGAATCCTTATCAAGAAACGAGTAGCTAGAGCGACTGGACCCCACCTAGCAGTTCATCGCATCCGCCAAGAACAGACCCTCGCGAGGCTGTTCTTCCTTGTATTGATCCTCATCAGCCCAAGAGGCAATCTACCCCACCACACACTGGAGTAGGGTATTACACCATAATGGTGGCCTGAACCAGTATAAATCTCGTGTCTCTTGTGCTATTCAGTTTAGTAGTTTAGGTCCCAGCGATTCGGCGAGGTGCGAGACGGTGGAGGGTTGGACCTCCGCGCGCACCCCAGTGTTCGAACCTCAAGGGTCTGCCGGAACCCGAAACCCGACATTTGGAGCGCCAGGTAGGGGTGCGCCGGAATCTGCCTTTCGTCGCCTCGTTCTTCCCCGACCACCGCAACCATGTCTGACGCCCGTCGGGCCCGCGCCGAGCGCCGAGCCACCCTCGCCTCCCATGTCGCCAGACAGCTCCGCCGGCGGGCGCCCTCGTCGTTCCCGTCACCTGCCGTCAACGCCGCCACCGGCCCGGCGGGGAACGAGCAGCAAGCATCATCCAAAGCACCCGTCCATGAGGCGGGACGGCCGCACCGCCACGCCTTCGCTCACCCCCGCTGGTTCTTCGTCACGCGCGCTTCGCGCGCCATGGAGGCCCGAGCTGCACTCATCGCGCAAAGCGAAGCTCTGCGCTACCGCCCGCCGACGACGCGTCTCGAAGAATGGCTCGACCGAGTCGCCGAGCTCGCCCACGCTGCAGAGGCGCCCCGCACCGTCCGCCTCGCTGCACTGCATCGCGCCTCGCTGGGCGGCGAAGCTCCTCGGCGCCAGCCGCCCTCAAGAAGGCGCCCTGGCCCAAGGCGAAGCGGCCTGGCGGAACCCGCCCGCCAGCGCCGGCGTGGCAAGAGCAGAGCTGTCAAGAAGTTCTCGCCCACGAAAGCTGCCCGAGCGCCCCCGCCCAGCTGCCAGACCTCTGCACTGCCCCCAGCCGCAGCGCAGGAGGCCCACAAGACCAAGCTCTCTGTCGCCCGAGGCCCCCAGCGCCACGGCGCGGCTGCTGCCGCCTTCACCTCCGAGCTGCGCAGCGTCGCGCGGCCCGCCAAGTTCAAGCCAGACCTGCCTCCTTGCTACGACGGCACAACTGACCCTATGGAGTTCCTCCAGCTCTACGAGCTGGGCAACGAGGCTGCCAACGGGGATGAAAAGGTCATGGCGAACTGGTTTCCCATGGCGCCAAGGACGGAGCCCGCACGTGGCTCCTGAATCCGCCCTGTGCACGATCTCTTCTGGGCCGAGATGCGCACCCGCTTCATCGCCAACTTCCGTGGTATCGCGACCGCCACCGCCGTGAGCGACATGCGCCGAATCAAGCAGCAGCCAGGGAAACCCTGCAAAAGTACATCCAACGCTTCAACAACGCGCGCCAAGATCCCCAGGGTAACGGAGGAGGCCATCATCTCTGCCTTCTCCGACGGCGTGCGTGACGTCCAGATGAAGGAGGAGCTGGCGATGCATGAAGACCTGCACCTCCTTGAGCTGTTCAACTTGGCGACCAAGCGCGCCAGGCTGAGGAGGGCGCCTCCCTCCTCGAGCTGCCTGCCGCGATCCCAAGAGAAGAAGTCCAAGGCCAAGGACGTGAAGCACAAGGGGCTGCCGACTTGCGGCCGAACCGCACACCAAGCAAGGCGTAGATCGCCCGAGTCCTCCAAGGGCAGTCGGTATCTGCGGTACCACGACCTCCACACCCACAACACCAATGAATGCCAAGAGCTCCGGGCAGACGCTGGGAAGGAAGTCGGCAGACGCCCGAGCGCAGCGACTGGGCTACGGCCGAGGAGGAGGAAGGAATGCAGACGCTGGGAAGATCATGGCCCGCGCTTAACGGTGGCGCGACCAACCTCGCGAGGACCGCTGGCAAGATCCGCCATGAGGGAGGCTGGAGGGATCAGCCTCGTGAGGATCGCCCGCAGGGGAACGCAGGCCTCCCTCCGCTGCCGCTGCCGCCAAGGAGAAATGAGGACCATCATCAGGACGAGGGGGCTGGGGGCTTCCAGGAACCGCGTGCGATCGCCTGCATCCTGGGCGGAGCTCAAGCCCCAGCCTCTTAGCGCATCTTCAAGCAGTTCACCCGCGAAGTGAATGCAGTCCTCCCCAAGCTCGAGGTCACGCGCCTCTCGGGATGGTCGGCGGTGCCATCACGCTCAGCTCAGGGATCAGCTCGCGCGCGCCACAGCCGGAGTTCTCCGATGCTTTGTTCCCCAATCATTGGCAACGGCTGGTCACCAAGACCCTCATCGACGGTGGGGCAGGACTCAACGCCCCGTCCGTGGAAACATTCAACAATCTTCGCGCCTTACAACAGGTTCAGCCAACCAAGCCTTTCTCCGAGTCACCGACGGCTCCACGGTCCACATCGGGCAGGTCCGCCTTCCTGCCACCTTCGGGCTCACGACAACTACCACACCGAGCTCATCGACTTCGACGCCGCCCACATTCGCCAGCCGTATAACGCCATCCTCGGTACCGGCGCATTAAATTCATGGTCAGAACTCCACCACGGCCACAACGCCCTCAAGATGCCAGAAGCGGCGGGTCATCACGGTGCCTTGTGAAGAGAGAGACGCAGTGTGCTCCTCGGAGCGAGCCTTCAGCCGCGATCGCTAGAAGACCTGCACCACAAGCAGCAGGAGGCCTCCCGAGGCCGCACTCCAAGAAGAAGAAGACAACGACCGTCCGGCTCCTCAAGAGGCAGGCCCTCAGGCACGCGCCCGGCCAGGGGAAGCCTCCTTCCATCGCATAGGAAAGCACGCCCGACGCCCTACTCAGGCCGGGCTCGGGGGCTCTCCCCTGGAGGGCCGCCACCTCGCCAAGGTCACGAGGGAGGCGCTTGGGCACCACATGGAGGCGCAGCCAAGCACGCTTCCCGCAAGCAGGAGCAAGGCAAGGAGGGCCGAACCCTCGGGAGTTCGCCGCAAGGCCATTCAGAACTATAAGAGTCAAGGGTCATGAGGGGCGACGCCGCCACTCACTGTGGCCCCCATCTAGGCGAGGATGGTGGGTTGCGCTGCTGCATCGACATACCGGGCTCAACCGAGCCAGGCCTCAAGAGCGCCTGCCTCGCGAGTGGGACGCTGCGCTGGCCCGCCCCACACCACGCGCGCATGCCTCATGGCTCGCTAAACGCGGTTGCGCGCACCAAATCTCATGAGGGCCATCCCGAGGCTCGAGAGGTCCAGCACGCCGCAGCCCCGGGCGGAGATGGAGATGGCCCCGAGGAGCCGCCAGCCCCGGATCCTCCCGAGGCCCCGGCCTGGGGCTCGTGAGGATCGGCCCCGCAGCCCACCGAGTCTGCTACACCAACACCCCTTCGTCCCCAACATCACCAGGTGACATCTTTAAGTTTTGTTTCCGGCTGGGAGCGCCTTCAGGGCCACATTATTCCCAGGCCGCATGGGTCCGTCCCTGCGGCATGTATCCCTTTTATTTCATGTCATTAGCCTATCCTGTTGGGGGCGCCCCTCTGGCTGCATCATCCCCAAGCTGCTCGGGCCTGTCCCAGCTGCATGTATCCTTCTTACGTCTTCCTTAGGATTATGCTCTCGATCCACCATGCTTGTTATTTGGTGCCTTTTCCTGGGTGACGGAATCTTGCATGTTAAAGGGGGTGCCCGAGCATCGCGACTCAGTGGCTCCTACCGCTCTCCGCCCTCACCCTCTGGTCTTGTCCATGGCATCGCGACCTGGCTTGCCAACCGACGGCCGAGACCAGCCCGAGAGCCGGACCCGAGGATGTAGAGTTTCCTCATCTAACCCAGCTTGCGCTTAAAGGGGGACGCTCGAGCATCGCGACTCAGGGCTCCTACCGCTCTCCGCCCTCACCTCTGGTCTTGTCCATGGCATCGCGACCTGGCTTGCCACCGACGGCCGAGACCAGCCCGAGAGCCGGACCCGAGGACGAGTTGCTGCATCTAACCCAGCTTGCGCTAAAGGGGGGTGCCCGAGCATCGCGACTCAGGCTCCTACCGCCTCCGCCCTCACCTCTGGTCTTGTCCATGGCATCGCGACCTGGCTTGCCAGCCGACGGCCGAGACCAGCCCGAGAGCCGGGACCAAGACGAGAGCACCGCATCCGCCAAATTTGCAGTGAACACACTCAAGATAAGGCCAGAGCCAGCGCAACCCGCCTTGAGGTAGAGCCACGTGAGCCTGCTGGGCTCATGGGTGCCCTAACACACCTCGCGAGGCCTCTCGCGCCTCTCCCAAGCAACTAATGGCAGAACTAACGATCGCCACGGCGAGCTCTTGTTCCTTTTGTGGTGAACCTGCAGGGTCCCTCCAAGGAGCACGAAACGACCTCACCACGCAATATCTTGCTGGCCAAGGCACGGACCTAGCGCCGCACCAGGAAGCATTGTCCTGACCCTCGAGATAAGTCACCCTCCGGACACACTAGTTATCGCAACACCATCCCCACACTCAATGCAACCCCGTGTCAGCAACGTCGCTCTCCTTTCTCACCGAATGATGGCTGCTTGAGCGCCAAGGGGGACCCCCTGAGCATCGCGACTCAGGGGCTCTTATCGGACCTCGGGCCGCTCACCTCCTGGCCTTGACCACGGCATCGCGACCTGGCATACCAGCGACGGCTGAAGCCGCCTTGGGACTGGGACCTGTCGGTGCAGAGCATCAGGCCCTCGTGAGGACTGAAAGGAGGAAACTGAGCTAGAATGGAATGAGCATCTCGCACTGCTTCATAAAAAGGATTATATTGACGGATGGAGCTGCAAACATCTTACAAGCCCCCGTGGGGTATATTCTTGGCCCCTCGCAGGAACAAAAGGCGCGCATCCTAAGGAATCCTAACTACGGGGGCATCGCGCAGATGCCATCACCAACACTGGGCCGCCTGTCCGCGCCAACCCCATCCAGATCAGGGCGGCGACGACCGACGAGCCCGCCCTGCCCGGGCGCGCAGGCTCGAGGCTCAGAGCTGTCGCCGCTCGCCTCCGCGCCGCAAGAGCTTGGCGGAGTCGCTGATCCTCCGGCGCTTCACACCGAGGACCGCCAAGGAGCGATCGGCCGCCTCTGCCTCACCGCAGCGGGACCTTGACCGCCTCCTGTGGCAGCACTCCAGCCGACGACCCTCCGCGTCAAGACCTTGAAGGACACCACCGGCACCATCGACCAGTGGATCGTGAGGGCGCCTCGTCCTGCAGACCGGGCGACCTCGCCCCAGCCTCGAGTCATGAAGACCTCGCCGGGCAACTACGCGACCTCCGCCTTGTCGCGAGGGTGCCGTGAGCCGGCGTGTTGCAGCCAGAGTCCCAGGGGTTCCTTCACGGACGACGGAGGCGAAGAAAGGAGGAAGACAAATCCAAGATTTAGGAGGCGTGGCGACGTGAAGCACGAACTCCCGCAGGAGCCTCGGCGTGGACTCTGTGGGGAAGACGACACCTTCGTGACCCGCCGCATCGCCGGGCGGCGCCGCTCGTGGTGCCCAGCGCCGCCTCCTTCAGAGCCGCCGATGGCGCGCAGACAAGGAAGAGGGAACCCTGGTGGCGCCGCCGCACCAGGCATGGGCGCCTCGGCGCAGCGCCTGCCCCGACACCAGAGGGCAAGCCGCTTTTTTGGGGGAGCAGGTCAGATCCTCTTGAGGAGCCTTTCCTTCTCTTCCGTGGAGAATCGGGCGGATTGGAGCCATGGCAACCGACGAAACGAGGAGGAGGAGAAGTAGAAGGATAGACCGAAGGGCGCGCGCCGTTCTGCATTTATAGCCGGGCGAAGGCCAACCGCCGCCTCCACGATCACCGTAATCATGACCGACTCGCATGCAGGACTTGTCGAATCCGGTGGTTACCGAGGCATCGGGGGAAGCAAAGCGCACGCGCCCAATCAACCGCCACGTGTCGCCCAAGGCCGCAGGCTGTTAGGGCCCGCGACGCTCGCAGACTTGCCCTTTCGCCTCTCGCTGGCTAAGTTCGGGCGCGCCATGGGCCCGGGCTACTGTCGGCGTTCGGGAACGGGGTCCCTGACATGCTCGCTCGCGCCTCGCGGCGTGGCTCAAGGAGGCCCAGACGGCCCATCTTCATCGACGCAAGCTCAAGACCTCGCAGGGGCCAAGCCTCACGGGCGGACGACAAGGAGCTTCTCGTGCACGGCCTCGCCAGCTGGCTCATGAGGAGGCGGAGAATTCAAGGCAGGGTACTCGCGAGGTGCCCATGACGTAGCCATGACGACCGAGGGCGCCCGGGCCGGGCGCCAGCCCGCAAGCAGGTCCTCCTTTCCTCTTTGGTGCAAAGGGAGAAAGCGCAGCGAGAGCATCAAGCAAAGGCATCCATTTCGTGCAACAAGACCAAGACCAGCCCAATGGCAGGAAGGGAGTCATTGTGGAGCCCAAGCAAAGGCCATCACCAGAGCCTTTGGCAAAGCGAGGACCAACTTTAGTCGATAAGTGTACCCGCTGTTCCCTTCAAAATTGCCAATTGTTGGCGCCTTCCCGCTCAATATTTGGGAAGAGGCCCAGGCCTTCGCCTATAAATAGGAGTAGCCACCCTGTGGCAAGTGGATCCGAGATCGAATCCTCATCAAGAAACCAGAGCTAGAGCGATCGAACCCCACCTAGCAGTTCATCGTGATCCGCCAAGAATGCACTCGCGAGGCTGTTCTTCCTTGTATTGATCCTCATCAGCCCAAGAGGCAATCTACCCCACCACACACAGGAGTAGGGTATTACACCACAATGGTGGCCTGAACCAGTATAAATCTGTGTCTCTTGTGCTGTTCAGTTTAGTAGTTTAGGTCCCAGCGATTCGGCGAGGTGCGAGACGGTGGAGGGTTGGATCTCCGCGCGCACCCCAGTGTTCGAACCTCAAGGGTCTGCCGGAACCCGAAATCCGACAATATGTTTGGTAAAAGCTTTATTTTGGCTATAAGCATGAGGAGAATTTAACACAGATTGGAACAAGGAAATACAATCTATTAAAGAACAATTATCATAATTAAATTCCTTGAAATCCAAAATAGTGGGTTTATTGCTACCTAAAGTCTTGACCTCTTCAATCCAACTTTTACCAATTTTTGCATCAAGATCTAAAAACTCTGAATCATTGGGACGCCTTTTAACTAAAGTTGACTCATCTCCAGTCCCATCTTTATCAAGATTCATATTGGAAAACAAAGATTTAATAGGAGACACATCAATCACTTTTAGATCTTCATCATCATTATTATGGAAACTAGAAGAACACGTTCATAAAGCAATCCTTTTTTTGCACGCATCCTAGCGGTTCTTTCTTTGCACTCATCAATGGAAATTCTCATAGATTTGAGAGACTCATTGATATCATGCTTAGGTGGCATAGATCTAAGTTTCAAAGAATCAACATCAAGAGAAATTATATCCATGTTCCTAGCCAACTCATCAATCTTAGGCAATTTTTATTCAAGCAAGGCATTGAAATTCTTTTGCAAAATCATAAATTCTTTAACACTAGTCTCAAAATCAGAGGGCATCTTATTAAAATTTCCATAAGAGTTGTTGTAAGAATTACCATAATCTTTAGAGGAATTGTTAGGGAACGGCCTAGAATTAAAGTTTCCTCTATAAGCGTTGTCGGTGTCAAAACCGGTGGATCTCAAGTAGGGGGTCCCGAACTGTGCGTCTAGGCAGATGGTAACAGGAGACAAGGGACACGATGTTTTTACCCAGGTTTGGGCCCTCTCGATGGAGGTAATACCCTACTCCTGCTTGATTAATACTGATGATATGGGAAGTACGAGAGTAGATCTACCACGAGATCAAGGAGGCTAAACCCTAGAAGCTAGCCTATGGTATGATTGTTGTTGTTGTGTCCTACGGACTAAAACCCTCCGGTTTATATAGACACCGGATAGGTTAGGGCTACACAGAGTCGGTTACAATGGTAGGAGATCTACATATCCGTATCGCCAAGCTTTCCTTCCACGCCAAGGAAAGTCCCATCCGGACACGGGACGAAGTCTTCAATCTTGTATCTTCATAGTCTTGGAGTCCGGTCGTGATGATAGTCCGGCTATACGGACACCCCCTAGTCCAGGACTCCCTCAGTAGCCCCTGAACCAGGCTTTAATGACGACGATTCCGACGCGCATATTGTCTTCGGCATTGCAAGGCGGGTTCCTCCTCCAAATACTTCATAGAAGGTTTTGAACACCAGGATAGTGTCCGGCTCTGCAAAACAAGTTCCACATACCACTGTAGAGAGAATAACTTTTTGCACAGATTTGCTGACGTCTTCCGCGGCGTGACATCACACCACGGCCAGGCCTTTATATGAATCGTTTTTTACTGTTCCACCTCAGCGCGTTTAGCGAGGCGGTTTCCTTGGCACGTCTTATCAAAGCATAGATCGTGCTCCCTTATTCCGGGATTCTCATTAATACGGACGTGGGTAACCCATCCGCGCCATTGATTACGGCGCTTGGGAGATAAGCGAGTTTTACCAGTTGGTGGGGACGATAGCTTCGTCCGTCCATATAAGGGATAAGGATCCACCTTTTCACCCACGCCTTCTTCCTCCTTTGCTCATCCATTTCACAAGACTCGAGCTCCAGCGCCTAAGTCCGCACATCCCACCTCAACCTTTCTCCAATCATGTCAGAGCGGAGGCAGGTGGATGGCCTCTATCACGGAGGGGCACATCACAAGATCAAGGAGGCCGGATACTTGTCCGGCGATATATGCGACAAGCTGCCCGACGAGGGGCAGCTCATTCCAACCCCCAGGCCCCATGAGAGGGTGGTGTTTCTCCCCCACTTCCTCCGCGGACTAGGTTTTCCACTTCACCCATTTGTCCGGGGGCTCATGTTCTACTACGGCATGGACTTCCATGACCTGGCCCCGAATTGCATCCTCAACATCTCAGCGTTTATCGTCGTGTGCGAGGCCTTCCTCCGCATCCAGCCCCACTTTGGCTTATGGCTGAAGATCTTCAACGTCAGGCCGAAGGTTGTGGGCGGCCGTCAAGCGGAGTGCGGAGGCGCCATGGTTGGCAAGATAGCCAAAGTCCTATGGCTCGAGGGCTCCTTTGTGGAGACAATAAAGGGGTGGCAATCGGGGTGGTTCTACATCACCGAGACACGCGACCCCGAATGGGTGGCGGCCCCCGAATTCAGATTTGGCTTCCCCACACGGCTCTCGTCATGGAAAGAGACGGGCCTGACTTGGGGGAATTCGGACGAGACATCCGGACTCCAAACATGCGTCAGAAACCTGGTGGGCAAGAATCTCAGGCTTGTCAACGTAATCCAGGTGATGCTCATCTGCCGGATCCTCCCATGCCAACAACGGGCCTTCAATTTATGGGAGTTCGATTCGGCACAGCACTCGACTCTAAAAAGGCTCTTCGACACTACGTACGAAGATGCCTGGAAGGGGCTGTTCAAGGGCGCCGAGGCTCCCTCATCCGCTACTGAAGATCGCGGGTACAGCTCGCAATGTCCAGCCGTCGAGGTAAGTTATTTTGCCCTTTACGGGACTCTTTTTTCATAGATTGACTCTATGTGGGATCTAAAAAATTCCCTAATCTTTGACAGGACTGGCTGAAGACGGCCGGACAGATTAACTATCCATCCTTTGCCGGAAGACCCAACGGACGCCCAATTGACGGGGCTGCTGGCTCCAGCACCCCGTGTGGTGCCGGAGAAGAAGTCCAAGAAGGAGGCCATGGGAACTCGAAGGAGCTCCTGACGCCAGGTGCTGTCAGATTCTGAAGCAGAATCTTCTCCCGAGGATGAGGAGGAGGAAAATTAAGCTTCTCCCCCAGCGGAGGAGGAGAGGAAAAGGAAGGCCGCCCCGACTGGGGAGGCCGGAGGGTCCAAGAAGGGAAGAACCCTTCCTCCCGACTTCTCCACCAACGTTGACAGCGACGAGGAGGATTGGCCGACAAGGGCCAAGCCCCTGGCGAGATCGTAAGTGTCCGGATGCCCATGACTTTTTATTATTGCATAATATTCTTTAATGTCGAAAAATCGTGCAGCCCTCCCAAGAGCGATCTAGCCGCTTCGACAAGCGGGTCCCTGGGTTTGTTGGAAATGGAGAGTACTTCGCTTCCGACCGCATCCTCGCCCCACACTGCGGACGACGCCGAGGTGGCGCCCCAAGGGGGGCCTGGTTGAGAGGAGATGGCACAGGAGGCGCCACAAGGCGACCTCCCGGACTCCAGGCGCGCGGGGGGCAAGACCCCCAGGGGCTCTAAGCCCAACCCTTGTCCGGACTCCATGCTGGAACCTTCAAGGTTCCGAGTCCGCAAGCGGTCCTTCGTAAGAAGGGAAGACGCCGTGCCTCCGGCCCAACCGAGGCACCGGATAGCATCGGAGGCGCTTAATAGCGCCCATAGAGGAGGAGCACCGCACTGCATGAGTGCGTGATCCGGACAGTTCAGTCCGCCAAGAGCGGGCTGACCAAGCTCTGCACCAGCCTTCTAACAAAGCTTTGAGGTAAGTTTAGAATATGTAAAAATATTACCACATAGACAAGAGTTCTGATGCTTAGTTCGGTGTTCGGAAAGAAAAGCCGGACTAAGGATCTAAATAGATATACGCAGGAGTCTAACATAAAGATGTCAATATGGGAATGCAGGCTGCGCTGCTGACCTCTGCCACACTGACTGTGGAGGTCAATGCACTGAAGCAGAACCTCGAGCGGTCCGAGAACGACCTCGGACAAACCAAGAAGCAGCTCGAGGACAAGGAAGGTAAATAATACCTTATAAGAAAAATACCTTATAGAAAAGGTTTTGCTGCCAAAAATAACAGGATAACATGGTACTGCAGGGCCACTTAACGAGGTGGCGACCACTCAAGGAAGCGGTGTCCGTGGCCGAAAACAAAGCGGCTGCGGAACGCACCGAGCGAGAGAAGGGGGAGGCGCAGCTGGCCAAGGTTCAGCAAGAGCTCCAAGCTCTCGTGGAAAAACACGAGAGTTTGGAGCGTGACTCGAAGACTCGAGAGTCCGAGCTCGCCTCGGCTCTTGAGAGTGCCAAAGCTGCTAAGGCCGAGGCCCAAAGAGCCCTCCAGGAAATTGAATCATTAAATAAGATAGCGGCGGGTAAGGCATTCTTTATGCAAAGCAAGCACGTGAAAGTGAATTACCTGTTACTTACCCGGATTCAGAGCTCTCCAGGAGCGTTCGCAGATTTCCCCCGTAGTGTGTCTGATGCTGCCACATTCTACCGCGCCAAGGAGGGGAGCTCAACGGAGAAGGTGTTCTGGTCTCAGTATACTGAGGCCGGACATCCGGTGCCCCTGAGCGACCAGCTGAAGCAGCTGGTCGAGCTCCACAAGGTTGCCGAACAGGCCATGAAGGGCCTTGTAGCGCGGCTGTGGACATTGGAGGCCATACCTGGGAGCTACTTCGGCTTGGTGCAGCGGCTGGTGGACGCCTGTCCACGAATTGAAGTCATCAAGCGCTCCGCTCTGCATCAAGGTGTCCGTTGGCCCTTGCCCGTGCTCAAGTGCACTGGGTAAGCTGGATGCGGAGAAGCTTGTGACGGACGGGCCACCAAGGGCAAGGAGCATCGCACACCAAATGTAGTATGAGGGTCTTCAAGGGTGCTCACCGAATAGCGGATGAGTGCTCCAAAGATGTAATTTTTGAATAGACTCGCATTTGTTATCCTGTATGCTGAAAACTTGTTCATATGCGCTAAGAAACCCTTGTTAATTTAAAATATTACCTTCTTTGCGGCCGTTTATCAAATTTGAGAGATGGCAAGTCGTTGGCTTCAGCCCCATGCCACGAAAGTGGGGTGTTCGGATAAACTTGAGCACTCTTGTTCCCATTCTGGGTCCATCTAGGAGGTGCCCAACGCAACTAACAAGGCAACCGGACTTATAATGCTTGAACACTCTCACTTAGCCATAGAATTCTATAATTTTAAATTTCGCGAAGCCCCTAGTATTCGAAGACCGAGTTCGGGCGCTTATCCACGCCTTTGGCCGGACAACTCCGGTTCCTCGCTCTCAGCCGCATAAGTCTTTATGACCCAAAAACCTCTCGAACAGCGATCGCTCTCGCCTATCATGACGGTCAGTTTTAGCTTTCCATCGAGGTGCTCGACCCAGCTCAACTGGGCACAATCGCAGTGGTTCTCCCGATGCTACCTTAGCCGATATAACGGAATGTAAGGTACCAAAACACGGGAGCCGGGCAAACCCAACTATTGACCCAAGACATGATTTGGAGCCGATTCATATAATGCTATAAGTTCGGGGTGCTGCACTTGTGAAAGCGTTCGGACTTATCACACCATAATTTTGGGGTACTTAAGCCCCTGGTGTATTAGCCGTACCAAAGTGTACGGATGCAACATGTCATGAAATGAACATATATATAGATAAAAAAGAGTAAAATAATAGGCAAAAGCTATGCATTGTTTACTAAAAAATGTACTGCGACGAAAGCAGAACGATACAAATAGTGCGATAAGCAAGGAATGGGACTATCTAACATGTCCCCCTCCAGGGTAAGCTGTGGGATGGTATGTAAAACAGGTATAATGCTTGTAATAGGGACCACCTGAACATTCGACGTAGCTTTCTGCTTCCCTGGCTGTTGCATCGTGAGTTCGGCGATTCTAGTGCCGGACAGGACTTCTGGAAAACGGAGTCCTAAGAGTGAGAAAAAAGGAAAAAAAGAAAAAGGAATGACCCGATCGGGAGCCCCTGGTGCGGTCGAGCCGCATTCTTGGCGTGCCGTGGTCGTGCCCCTCCCCATATGCCCATGGTATCTTCAGAGCGTAGTTGTGTACGCGTAGTACTGTCTTCGCAACTTCGCGAGGGCTGGGGTTGGGGCCGGATTGCTACGCTGCTTGAATCGTGCCAGCGGTCTTGTTGTAGGTTACCCGGCGCGCTTGGCAGTGTCCGGAAGTTTAGTGGCCGGACTCGAGAATTGCCGCGAGAGGCTGGTTTGCACCTCCGCCGAGGGTCGCCGTGTGCTCTCCGCTCGAGAGAGCGCTCGTGTTTCCATTGACCGTGATTACTCCTCGAGGGCCTAGCATCTTGAGCTTGAGGTATGCGTGGTGCGGCACCGCATTGAACTTTGCAATGCGGTACGTCCGAGCAAAGGCATGATAGCCGCTATGAACGGGACTATGTCGAAGATTAATTCTTCGCTTCGAAGTTATCCGGGATCCAAGACCACTTCGAGTGTGACCGAGCCCGCATAATTGGCCTCTACACCCGGTATGACGCCTTTAAAGGTCGCCTCTATCGGTTTAATCCTTGAGGGTCTATGCCCATTTTGGGCATCAGATCCCGATAAAGCAGGTTCAGGTTGCTACCGCCATTCCATCGTGACTCGGTGAGGTGAAATCCAATAATTGGGTCAAGAACCAATGCGGCGAAACCGCCGTGACGGATGCTAGTGGGGTGGTCCCTTCGATCGAAGGTGATCGGGCAGGAAGACCATGAGTTGAACTTTGGGGCGACTGGCTCCATCGCATATACGTCCCTTAGTGCGCGCTTCCGCTCCCTTTAGGGTATATGGGTTGCGTATATCATGTTCAAAGTGTGCACTTGTGCGGGAAAACCCTTCTGTCCTCTATTGTTCGGCGGCCGGGGCTCTTCCTCGTCGTCGCTATGCAGACCCTTGTCATTGAGTTCGGCACTTAACTTGCCTGCTTGCTTGAACACCCAACAATCCCTGTTGGTGTGATTGGCTGGCTTTTCGGGGGTGCCATGTATCTGGCACGATCGATCGAGTATTCGGTCCAAGTTGGACGGGCCCTGGGTATTTCTTTTGAATGGCTTCGTCCGCTGACCGGGTTTAGAGCCTCTGAATCCGGCATTGACGACCGTATCTTCAGCATTATCGCCGCACGCGGCGCTTTGTTCTTGTTGCGACGCGACCTGCCATTGCTGTCCTTGGTATCCGAACTATCAAGGTGTTTGGCCAAGTTGTTGCTTCGAGCTAGCTAGTTGTCCTCTCCCGCACAAAAGCGGGTCATGAGGGTTGTGAGGGCTGCCATAGATTTCGGCTTTTCCTGTCCTAGGTGCCGGGCAAGCCACTCGTCGCGGATGTTATGTTTGAAGGCTGCAAGGGCCTCTGGATCCGGACAGTCAACAATTTGATTTTTCTTTGTTAGGAACCGTGTCCAGAATTGCCTGGCCGATTCTTCTGGCTACTGAATTATGTGGCTCAGGTCATCGGCGTCGGGTGGCCGTACATATGTGCCCTAGAAGTTATCAAGGAATGCAGCTTCCAACTCCTCCCAGCAACCAATTGATTATGCTGGCAAGCTGTTAAGCCAATGCTGAGCTACTCCTTTAAGCTTGAGGGGGAGGTATTTGATGGCATGTAGATCATCACCGCGGGCCATGTGAATATGGAGAAGATAATCCTCGATCCAAACCGCAGGATCTGTGGTGCCATCATATGATTCGATGTTTACGGGTTTAAAGCTCTCAAGGATTTGATGATCCATTACTTCATCTGTGAAGCATAGTGGGTGTGCGGCGCCTCTGTATTGGGCTATATCACGACGTAGCTCAAATGAGCTTTGTCTATTGTGTTCGCCCCGCCGAGTTTCTCAGATCCGGCGTGACGGTAATCATCCCGCCATTACGCCCGCGCGATCCGTGGATCGATCTTGTATGTTTTTCCTTATCCTCCAATATATCTCGCAAGTCTGACGCGTTTTCCCGTGCCCTGGTATTTTTGGAATGGCGTCGGGGTACGGCTTGAACGGAGGGTCTAGAGACCTCTCTATCTCGACCACGGGGTGGCCGGTATGCCATGTCGTGCGCTGGTGACTTGGGTGCTTCCCCCTCTAATCGAGGCAATGGCCTGCGTTTGGGGTAGCTTTCGGAGGGGCGCTCGAGTTCATACTCTTCGGCTTCGAGGACTTCAGTCCATCTGTCTAAGCTGCTGCCGCTTTTTCTTGAGGCTGTTTGCCGTGGCTATAAGCCTGCGTTTGAAACGCTCCTGTTCGGCGGGATCCTCATGCACGACAAATTCGTCGTCGTCGAGGCTTGCCTCATCTTCGGAGAGAGGCGCATAATTGTCATCCTCGACCTTCTTTCGCCGGACTGTCGTGGCGGACTTGCTTCTCCTCCTCCCGCGCCGAGTCCCGCTGAGGGGTTTTTCGCACTATCCGGTGTTATTATCTCCGCGGGAATCACCGCTTTTGCTGTGGCGGATTTAGAGCGCGCCACTGATGTCGGCGCTCGCTGCTTCTTGGAGGGTCATCCTCCGTTGTTCCATAGTCTTTCCCATCTTTTGGGATGTCCACCATGTATATGTCGATGACGAGGTGGCCTTCCAGCGCCTCGTAGGCGCTGGGTCTTGGTCGCCTCCGCATCGCTATCCATACCGCCGATGTCTTCGGAGTCGAAGTCGAGCATGTCGGTTAAATCGCCGACAAGGGCTATAAAGTGGGTGGTGGGTGGGCGTTGAATTTCTTCGTCGTCCGCATCCCAACCTTCCTGACCGTAATCCGGCCAGGGCACTCCGGACAAGGAGAGAGACTTTAGTGAGTTCAGGATGTCGCCAATGGGCGAGTGCTGAAAGATGTCCGCGGCGGTGAACTCCATGACCGGCGCCCAATCGGATTCAATTGGTAGGGGCGCGGAAGGTTCAGAGTCCAGAGAGGAGTCCGGCACCTTGGAGTCGAGTTCTTCGCAAAGCGACAGGATAGAGTTCGCTCAATCACTTTGAGAGATTGTAGCCCCGAGGCGGTGTCCAACCACTCGCCCTCGATCGAGGAATCCGCCCGGATTAAGGGTCGGAGCGGTGCCGGTGCGCCTCCGTGACACTGCTCGCTGCAGAGCTAGATCATGCCCATCGAGACAAGGCGGCACGCTATTGCGGCTCGAATCCGTCAAGATCAAGTCTCCGCGGATATCGGCCGATAGTTCAAACTTCCAAATCTGACCTGATGGCCAGGGGCGAAGCTTCGATCTGCTCCGATGGCTGCTTAATTGGCCCGCAGCAAAAGCCGCCAATACGTAAGATCTGTCCGGGAGAAAGGTCTCAACCTGACTGCGCTGTTGTTGATGATCGAAGGAGCCATCGGGCCTATCGGTGATGACACAGAGGAACTCTCAATGAAAGCACCAATGTCGGTGTCAAACCGCGGATCTCGGTAGGGGGTCCCAAACTGTGCGTCTAGGCGGATGGTAACAGGAGACAAGGGACACGATGTTTTTACCCAGGTTCGGGCCCTCTCGATGGAGGTAATACCCTACTCCTGCTTGATTAATATTGATGATATGGGTAGTACAAGAGTAGATCTACCACGAGATCAAGGAGGCTAAACCCTAGAAGCTAGCCTATGGTATGATTGTTGTTGTTGTGTCCTACGGACTAAAACCCTCCGGTTTATATAGACACCGGATAGGTTAGGGTTACACAGAGTCGGTTACAATGGTAGGAGATCTACATATCCGTATCGCCAAGCTTGCCTTCCACGCCAAGGAAAGTCCCATCCGGACACGGGACGAAGTCTTCAATCTTGTATCTTCATAGTCTTGTAGTCCGGTCGTGATGATAGTCCGGCTATCCGGACACCCCCTAGTCCAGGACTCCCTCAAGCGTTGTTACCAACACTGTTCCTACCAACAAAGTTGACATCCATAGATTCATTATTATTCTCAATCAAAGTAGACAAAGGCATATCATTAGGATCAGAGGAAACACTCTTATTAGAAAACAATTTCATAAGTTCATCCATCTTTCCACTCAAAACATTAATCTCTTCTATCGCATGAACCTTTTTACTAGTAGATCTTTCGGTGTGCCATTGAGAATAATTAACCATAATATTATCTAGGAGTTTAGTAGCTTCTCCTAAAGTGATTTCCATAAAAGTGCCTCCCGTGGCCGAATCTAAAAGATTTCTAGAAGCAAAATTCAATCCAGCATAATTGTTTTATATAATCATCCATAAATTCAAACCATGTGTAGGGTAATTACGTATCATTAATTTCATCCTCTCCCAAGATTGTGCAACATGCTCATGCTCAAGTTGCTTAAAATTCATAATATCATTTCTAAGAGAGATGATCTTAGCGAGAGGAAAATACTTAGAGATAAAAGCATCTTTGCACTTAGTCCATGAATCAATACTATTTTTAGGCAAAGAAGAGAACCAAGTTTTAGCACGATCTCTAAGCGAAAAATGAAAATAGCTTCAATTTAACAATATCATTATCCATGTCTTTCTTGTTTTGCATATCACACAAATCAACGAAGTTGTTTAGATGGGTAGCGGCATCTTCACTAGGAAGGCCAGAAAACTGATCTTTCATAAGAAGATTCAACAAAGTAGCATTAATTTCACAAGATTCAGCATCGGTAATAGGAACAATCGGAGTGCTAATAAAATCATTATTGTTGGTATTGTAAAAGTCACACAATTTAGTATTGTCTTGAGCCATCGTGACAATCAATCAATCTAACACACAAGCAAACAAGAGGCAAGCAAAAAGAAACGAATGGAAAAGGGCGAATAAAATGGCAAAGGTGAAGTGGGGGAGAGGAAAACGAGAGGCAAATGGCCAATAATGTAATGCGAGGGATACTAGTTTGTGATGGGTACTTGGTATGTCTTGACTTATGCATAGATCTCCCCGGCAACGGCGCCAGAAATCCTTGTTGTTACCTCTTGAGCATGCGTTCGTTTTCCCTTGAAGAGGAAAGGGTGATGCAGCAAAGTAGCGTAAGTATTTCCCTCAGTTTTTGAGAACCAAGGTATCAATCCAGTAGGAGACTACGTTCGAGTCCCACGCACCTACACAAACAAATAAGAACCTCGCAACCAGCACGATAAAGGGGTTGTCAATCCTTTCACGGCCACTTGCAAAAGTGAGATCTGATAAAGATAATAAGATAAATATTTTTGGTACTTTTGTTGTATAGATTGAAAAGTAAAGATTGCAAAATAAACGGCGACAGAAATAGCTAGTTGACTGAAGATTAATATGATGGAAAATAGACCCGGGAGCCATAGGTTTCACTAGTGGCTTCTCTCAAGATAGCAAATTCTACGGTGGGTGAACAAATTACTGTCGAGCAATTGATAGAAAAGCGCATAGTTATGATAATATCTAGGCATGATCATGTATATAGGCATCACGTCCGTAACAAGTAGACCGAAATGATTCTGCATCTACTACTATTACTCCACACATCGACCGCTATCCAGCATGCATCTAGAGTATTAAGTTCATAAGAACAGAGTAACGCATTGGGCAAGATGACATGATGTAGAGGGATAAACTGAAGCAATATGATGTAAACCCCATCTTTTTATCCTCGATGGCAACAATACAATGCGTGCCTTGCTGCCCCTGCTATTACTAGGAAAGGACACCGCAATATTGAACCCAAAGATAAGCACTTCTCCCATTGCAAGAAAGATCAATCTAGTAGGCCAAACCAAACTGATAATTGGAAGAGACTTGCAAAGATATCAGGTCATGCATATAAGAATTTAGAGAAGAACCAAATATTGTTCATAGATAATCTTGATCATAAACCCACGATTCATCCTATCTGGACAAACACACCGCAAAAAGAATTACATCGAATAGATCTCCAAGAGAATCGAGGAGAACTTAGTATTGAGATCCAAAGAGAGAGAGAAGAAGCCATCTGAATAATAACTATGGACCCGAAGGTCTATGGTAAACTACTCACGCATCATCGGAGAGGCCATGGTGTTGATGTAGGATCCCTCCGTGATCGATTCGCCCTCCGGCAGGGCGCCAGAAAAGGCCCCAAGATGGGATGTCATGGGTACAGAAGGTTGCAGCGGTGGAAATAGGGTTTCGTGGTGCTCCTGGATGTTTTCAGGGTCTATAAGTATATATAGGCGAGGAAAGTAGGTCGGTGGAGCCACGAGGGGCCCACGAGGGTGGGGGGCGCGCCTCCCTACCTCGTGGCCGCCTCGTTGCTTCCTTGATGTCCACTCCAAGTATCCTAGATTGCGTTTGTTCCAAAAACGATCCTCACGATGGTTTCATTCCGTTTGGATTCCGTTTGATATTCCTTTTCTGCGAAACATTGAAATAGGAAAAAAAACAACAATTTGTAGTGGGCCTTCGGTTAATAGGTTAGTCCCAAAAATATCATAAAAGTGCATAGTAAAGCCCATTAAACATCCGAAAAAGATAATATAATAGCATGGAACAATAAAAAATTATAGATACGTTGGAGACGTATTAATTGTCCACATCTTTTTTCTTTTGCATATCGCATAATTCTACGAATGTGTTAAGATGGGATGCGGCATCCTCATTAGGAGTACTATAAAATTGATCTTTCATAACAAGATTCAATGAAGCGGCATTGATATCACAAGACTCCGCACTAGTGGCGGGTGGAGCAATCGGAGTGCTACTAAAATCATTATTATCGGTTTTGGAAAAATCACATAACTTGGTGTTTTCTTGAGTCATCGTGACTACGCAAACAAGATTGCACACAAAAACACATTTGACGAGAAAACGGCGAACGAAAAAGAGGGCGAATAAAACGACAAATTTTCATGAAGTGGGGGAGATGAAAACAAGAGGCAAAGAGAAAATAATGTAAATTGCAAGGAGATGAGATTTGTGATTAGGAACCTGTTAGATGTTGATGATGTCTCCCCGGCAACAGCGCTAGAGATCCTTTCTTGATGGCTCATGTCCACGTCAATATTGCGCCGGAGAGGAAGGGATGATGCATCACAAGTATGGTAGATATTTCCCTCAGTGATGAAACCAAGGTTATCGAACCAGTAGGAGAACCAAGCAATAGTATGTAAACCGTACCTGCACATAAAGAACAAATACTTGCAACCCGACTCGTAAGAGGGGTTGTCAATCCCTCTCGGGTAAAAGATAGATTTGTTTGTAGTAGATTGGATAAATAGATCTCGCGGAAATGCGAAATAAAATAAATTGCAGCAAGGTATTTTTGGGTTTTTGGAATAATGGATCTGAAAGCAAAAGCAAGTAAAAATAGATCTCAAAGGCAAATATGATAAAGAATAGACCCGGGGGCCATAGATTTCACTAGTGGCTTCTCTCTCAAAAATAGCATACCACGGGTAAACAAATTACTGTTGGGTAATTGATAGAACTTCAAATAATTATGATGACATCCAGGCAATGATCATTATATAGGCATCACGTCCAAGGTTAGTAGACTGACTCCTCCCTGCATCTGCTACTATTACTCCACACATCAAGCGCTATCCAGCATGCATCTAGTGTATTAAGTTCATGGAGAAATGGAGTAATGCAATAAGAACGATGACACAATGTAGACAAGATCTATTCATGTAGGAATAGACCCCATCTTCTTATCCTTAATGGCAACGAGCAATACGTGTCTTGCTTCCCCTTCTGTCACTGGGGGAACACCGCACGACCGAATCCATCACAAAGCACCTATTCCCATGGCAAGAAAAATCGATCTAGTTGGCCTAACTAAACCAGAGATTTGAAGAAGAAATACGAGACTATAAGTAATCATGCATATAAGAGATCAAAACTCAAATAACTTTCATGGATAAAATAGATCTGATAATAAACTCAAAGTTCATCGGATCCAAACAAACACATCGCAAAAAGAATTACATCAAATAGATCTCCAAGAGACTATCATATTGAGAATTAAAAGAGAGGGAGGAAGCCATCTAGCTACTAACTACGGACCCGTAGGTCTACAATGAACTACTCACGCATCATCGGAGAGGCACCGACACTAGTAGAAAAGGGGGCAATGGTCCAGGCCGGGTCAGCCCATTAGTCCCGGTTCTGCCACGAACCGGGACCAATGGAGGTATTTGTCCCGGTTCGTGATCCCAGGGGGCCGGCCGGGGCCTCTTGGGCAGTCTCGGTTCGTCTGGCCCTATTGGTCCCGGTTGGTGGGACGAACCGGGGCCAATGGCCTCGCTCCTGGCCCACAACCATTGGTCCCGGTTGGTGGCTTGAACTGGGACCAAAGGTTCCCTTTAGTCCCGGTTCATGCCACCAACCGGGACCAATGAGGTGCCTATATATACCCTCACGAAGAGCAGAGCACACTGCTCTGTTTTTTCTGGCCCGAGGGGAGAGGGCTTGGTGGTGCTCTAGCTCACCTCCTATGCACACAAGGTGTTCATGGAATGCCCGAGCCACACTACTTAAGCTTTCTCCTCTCCAAGCTCCATTTTCCTCAATATTTGTCTAGGTTTAGCGGTCCGTCACGCCTGTCCCCATCTTCACCGCCGTCGATCACCCGCGCCGATCTCATCGCTGGCACCACCGTGGTGAGCCTCTTGTTCTTATCTTCTTTCTGAAAGGAAAAATATTCTTACTTGTTTGTTTAGATAGATACTTGTATTATTTTCTTACTTTTATTATTGCATCTTATATAGTGCGATGGTTTTGGTATCCGCCCGCCGGCCCTCGCCCCTCTATGATTCGATGTGGTATATATTATCTTTTCATAACTATTGGTTCATTTATTGTTTATGAAAATTATGCCGACCAACGTGACATATATTTTTATTTATCTAGGAGGTTGTTGAACCGGAAATTCCAACCGACCCTATTGTCGAGAGGTTAAATTTAGTTGAAGAAGAAAACAATTTCTTGAAGGAAAAAATAAAAAAACTTGAGGAGAAGATGATATTGGAGTTGCATGTTGCGGATGTCGTCGATGATCACAAGATCAAGATGGATGCAATGCGCTTGAAGATTAGAAAGATTAGAAAATATGCCATTCATACCGAGGCTTGGTATCGTTATGCCGTTGGATCAGTTGTTACCTTGGTTGCGATCATGATCGCATTTGTTTTCGCATTGAAATGTTTTACATAGTTTCAATGTATGGTTTAATTAATTTAGATGCTCTGCAGAGCTTTATGTTGTTAGATGAGAACTATGTATATACTTTGGATTTTATGTGATGATGAACTTCTATTAATTTGGTCACTTAATTATTTATTCATGATGTTTTGTAATGATTTTTGACACACTTAATTATATATAATGCACGCAGATGAACCGGCAATGGATGTACGGTGACAGACACACCTCCGAGTACATTAAGGGTGTGCATGATTTTCTCGAAGTGGCCGAGGCAAACAAGCAGAATGGTTTTATGTGTTGTCCATGCCCTATATGTGGGAATATGAAGTCTTACTCTGACCAGAAAATCCTTCACACCCACCTACTTTACAAGGGTTTCATGCCACACTATAATGTTTGGACGAGGCACGGAGAAATAGGGGTTATAATGGAAGACATCGAAGAAGAAGAGTACGATGAAAACTATGTGCCCCCTGAATACAGTGATGCTACTGAACATCAAGAGGAACCAGACGATGTGCACGATGATGCTGCAACGGGCGAAGCTGCTGAAGATCAAGAGGAACCAGACGATGTGCCCGATGATGATGATCTCCGCCGGGTCATTGTCAATGCAAGGACGCAATGCGGAAGTCAAAAGGAGAAGCTGAAGTTCGATCGCATGTTAGAGGATCACAAAAAAGGGTTGTACCCCAATTGCGAAGATGGCAACACAAAGCTCGGTACCGCATCGAATTGCTGCGAGGAAGGCAGAGAATGCTGTGCTCGATAAAGGATTTGAGAAGCTACTGAAAATATTGAAGAAGCTTCCAAAGGATAACGAATTGCCCGACAGTACATACGCCACAAAGAAGGTCGTATGCCCTCTAGGATTGGAGGTGCAGAAGATACATGCATGCCCTAATGACTGCATCCTCTACCGCGTTGCATACAAGGATCTGAACGCATGCCCGGTATGCGGAGCATTGCGGTATAAGATCAAACGAGATGACCCGTGATGTTGATAGCGAGCCTCCCAGAAGAGGGTTCTGCGAAGGTGATGTGGTATGCTCCTATAATACCACGGTTGAAACGTCTGTTCAGAAACGGAGAGCATGCCAAGTTGATGCGATGGCACAGTGAGGACCGTAAGAAAGATGGGAAGTTGAGAGCACCCGCTGACAGGTCGCAGTGGAGAAAAATCAAGAGAAAGTACTGGGATGAGTTTGCAAAGGACCCAAGGAACGTATGGTTTGCTTTAAGCGCGGATGGCATTAATCCTTTTGGGGAGCAGAGCAGCAATCACAACACCTGGCCCGTGACTCTATGTATGTATAACCTTCCTCCTTGGATGTGCATGAAGCGGAAGTTCATTATGATGCCAATTCTCATCCAAGGCCCTAAGCAACCCAGCAACGACATTGATGTGTACCTAAGGCCATTAGTTGAAGAACTTTTACAGCTGTGGAATGGAAACGGTGTACGTACGTGGGATGAGCACAAAAAGGAGGAATTTGACCTAAAGGCATTGCTGTTCGTGACCATCAACGATTGGCCCGCTCAAGAACCTTTCGTGACGCATAAACAAGGGATACCACGCATGCACGCACTGTTTACTTGACACCGATAGTATATACCGAAGCTGCAGGAAGAATGTGTACCGGGCCATCGCTGATTTCTTCCGACCAACCATCAATGTTGAAAGAAAGGCAAGCATTTCAAAGGCGAGGCAGATCACCGGAAGAAGCCCGCCATGCGTACAGTGATCACGCACTTGCTATGGTCAATGATTTACACGTTATCTTTGGAAAGGGTCCCGCGGACTAGCTGTTCGAATGACGCCGAGAATCACGCACCCATGTGGAAGAAGAAATCTATATTTTGGGACCTACCCTCTCGAAATACCTAGAGGTTCGCTTCTTGATCGACGTGATGCACGTGACGAAGAACCTTTGGGTGAACCTGCTAGGCTTCTTGGGCGTGTATGAGAAGACAAAAGATACACTGAGGCACGGAGGACCTGCAACGCTTGCATGAAAAAGAGGGCATGCCTCCAAGCAGATGAAGGTCCCGCCACTACGCTTCTACGAAAGAAGAGAAAGAAATCTTCTTTGAATGCCTGCTCAGATGAAGGTCCCGACCGCTTCCTCGTCGGATATAAAGGAATAATAAATATGCCGAGAAAAGTTCCGAACCTAAAGTCTCATGACTGCCATGTGATTATGACGCAACTGCTTCCGGTTGCATTGAGGGCGCTTCTACCGGAAAACGTCCGATTAGCCATTGTGAAGCTATGTGCATTCCTCAATGCAATATCTCAGAAGGTGACCGATCCAGATATCGTACCAACGCTAAGGAGTGATGTGGCACAATGTCTTGTCAGTTTCGAGCTGGTGTTCCCACCATCCTTCTTCAATATCGTTGACGCACGTCCTAGTTCATCTAGTCGACGAGATTGTCATTCTGGGGCCCGTATTTCTACACAATATGTTCCCCTTTGAGAGGTTCATGGAGTCCTAAAGAAATATGTCCGAATCGCGCAAGGCCGAAGGAAGCATCTCCACGGGCCATCAAACAGAGGATGTCATCGGGTTTTGTGTTGACTTCATTCCTGGCCTTAAGAAGATTGGTCTCCCTAAATCGCGGTATGAGGGGAGACTGACCGAAAAGGCACGCTTGGAAGGGACTCAATAATATGCAGGACGGATATTCTTGGTCTCAAGCACACTACACAGCTTCTACGTAACTCTACCTTGGTGACCCCGTATGTTGATGAACACAAGAACAGTCTGCGCCCAAACACCCGGAGCAAAGGCGACGATCGGATTACATGTGAACACATCAGGACTTTCAGCAGTTGGCTGGAAACACGTCTCAGAGGTGAAAGCACTGTTTGTCATGAGCTGTACTTG
Organism: Aegilops longissima; assembly: GCA_021605205.1. NCBI lineage: Eukaryota > Viridiplantae > Streptophyta > Magnoliopsida > Poales > Poaceae > Aegilops > Aegilops longissima. Next base: position 114,597,569 of record CM038682.1, on the reverse strand, counting down.
TTGTCCAGGGGACCATCTTCGACTATAATGATTTGGAAAGGATACGAGATAAATGGGAATACATTTTACACGATTGACCAAGATCAAAAGAGCACCGACCAAAACAGCGGTGTCCGCTTTGATGCAGCAACCGAGAGGGGAAACGACATATATTATGGTTACATAGTGGACATACGGGAACTTGACTACGGAGTAGATTTTAAGGTCCCTTTGTTTAATTGCAAATGGGTCAATCTATCAGGAGGCGGGGTACAGGTAGACCCACAGTACGGAATGACAACAGTGGATCTGAAAAATCTTGGGTACACTGACGAACCGTTCGTCCTAGCCAATGATGTGGCACAGGTTATCTATGTGAAGGACATGTCTACCAGACCGAGAAAAGAAAAGATAAGGAAGCTTAATACATCATACGATGAGCCAAAGCGCCACATAGTTCTTTCTGGAAAAGGGACATCCCGGGAGTGGAGGGCAAGAGAGACATGTCTCAAGAGTATGAAAAGTTTCATGAAGTTCCTCCTTCAAAGTCAAGGCTGACCCAAGCATCCCGATAAACGATGAAGATTATCCATGGTTACTGGCGCAATAAGAAAATGACACAAGCGAAGAAAAAGTGAAGACTTTCTCCCGCAACTATTATGATGATACCATGCCAACTTTGTAACAGACGAGTATGATACCATTGACCCAAGCCATGTGTGTGAAATTATGATACCATGCCAACTTTCAACTTTTTCAGAGTTCATTTGAAATGCTTTAATGTCTTATGTTTCGGCCCTCGTAATACCATTAATCCCGGTTCGCTCCTTGTCAACTATGTTCTCACCAAGAACACTCAAGAGAGCAGCCACGTGGGCCATTGGTCCCGGTTTGTCTGGACCTTTTGGTCCCGGTTCCACGCACGAACCGGGACCAATGCGCCTCGCCCCTGGCCCATGACCATTAGTCCCGGTTTGTGCCACAAACCGGGATCTAAAGGGTTGGTCCTCGTTGCGGTCAGAGTTTAGTCCCACCTCTCCAACCGAAGGGCCCTCACACCGGTTTATAAGCCCGTCCCTCTCTGCCTTGTTGAGCTCCTCTCAAAGTGAAAATAGATGCCCCTATACAGGGAATTTGACCTAAATTCATAGTGAATTTCTCTGAAATTCATAGAAATTTATTATGAATTTAGGTTGAATTTCTCTATAGGCGCATCTATGTTTATTTTTTAGTAAAGTTAATCACAAACTTGTGATTCACACAAATTTCAAAGAATTCAAATTTTAACTATTCAAATTTGAAAACTAATGGCACTAACATAAAGTTTATAATTTTTCTAAAACTAATGGCACTAACAGAAAGTTTATAATTTTGCTGACCTAAAAGCAAAAAGAATTAAAAATAAAGCAAAAAAAGAAAATAAATAATGAAGAAAACAAAACAAAAAACTGAAAAAATAAAATATAGCAACAATAAGTATTTTGTTGTAAGTAGAAATAAAATAAGATAAATAAAGCAACAAAGAATTTAAAAAGTGTTTTCAAATTTGAAAACTAATGGCACTAACAGAAAGTTTATAATTTTTCTAAAACTAAAAGCAAAAAGAATTAAAAATAAAGCAAAAACAAAAGAAAATAAAAATAGCAACAATAAGTATTTTGTTGTAAGTAGAAACGAAATAAAATAAATAAAGCAACAAATAAAACAAAAAACAAAAAAGTGTTTTCAAATTTGAAAACTAATGGCGAATGAAAGTTTACAATTTTTCTAAAACTAAAAGCAAAAAGAATTAAAAAATAAAGCAAAAAGCAAAAGAAAATAAATAATGCAGAAAACAAAACAAAAAAACTGGAAAATAAATAAATATAGCAACAATAAGTATTTTGTTGTAAGTAGAAACAAAATAAACTAAATAAAGCAGCAAAGAAAAAACAAAAAAAGTGCCACCTACTGGGCCCCCACGACCTGAATACGACTAGAAACCCTACCATGGGCCAGGATTCAGGCCCGCGGGAGGCCCGGTAGGCCCACAGGCACACATTGCACGGTTAGGCCCGAAAGCCTGCTTTAGAGAGGAGCTCGAGAGGGAAGGCGCACCGCACCTTATAAACAGGTGCGACTCTCTCTCAGCTAGCGAGGTGGGACTAAACTCCCACCACCACGCCGCTGCAGGTTTTGGTCCCGGTTGGTGGCACCAACCGACTAGTAGATTGGTCGGTTCAGTGGCACAAACCGGGACCAATGCCCCCTTTAGTCGGTTGGTGCCACCAACCGACCAAAGGTCGCCGCTTCCGCCCTTTGGGCTGCTGAAAACAGGCCTTTGGTCCCGTTGGTGGCACCAACCGACTAAAATGCATTGGTCCCCGCTTGTGCCACTTAACCGACCAATGGCTTTGTTATATAAGCAAAGACTTAGCCTTTTTCGTTTAATCTCTGCAGTTGCCCGTGCCGACGACGCCACCAGGTTGCCCGATTCACACCCGCCCGACGCCGTCGCCGCCCCGTCGCCGCCCGCCCCACGCCATCACCACCCGCGCACGCCGCCCGACGCTGTCTCCACACGCCACCCTCGCCGTCGCGGTCACCTCCCAGCTGCCCAGACGCCGTCGCCGCCTGCCTCTGCCTCGCCGTCGCCTCTGCCTCGCCGCGCCCCAGCTGCCCCGCGCCGCCGTCGCCTCTGCCTCGCTTTGGTCAGTGCCGGCACCGCCCCCCTCTTCCCCCTGTTTTTTTTGCAAATATATATATATGTTTTTCCTGATTATATGTATATGTCTGAGTATATGTATGTGTGTATATCTGTTTATATGTCTATTTTTAGATTTTTGTTTTTCAATTTTATAAAAATGTATATATGTATGTATATATGTTTTCTGTGTATATATATGTTGATGTATATATGCAAAAGATAGATTTTAGAAAAATAGTATTTTTCTGTTCAGAGATTTTTTGGTGATATTGATTATTGTAAATATGCAATTGTTTGTATATTCATATGAACAATGAATTAGGCAAAACATTTACTTTTTTTTTCTGAAATTTCTATTTGAACATTATTTAAAAAAACAAGGAATACTACTTCATGTATTTTTAAGAAGGAAGAAGAAGAAAAAGAATGAGAGGAAAAAGGAAATAAGAAGAGGAAGAAGAGGAAACCAATACTACTTCATGCAAATGTTTGTTCATATATAATGTAGATGTCTATGTATGTATGGAATGATATCGATGGATGTATGTATATAGAACATTCGTACAAAATATGACGAATCCGATATGACCAATGTCCCCCTCTGGTTAACTCGGGAACACTAACTCTCTCGGAGAAACAAATGTTATCGGGGAAAAAAATGTTATCGGGGTCGAGAGTCGTCGAACATGAGAGGAAGAAGAGGATAAAAAAAGAAGAGGAAGAAGAAAAAAAAGAGGAGAAGAAAGAATAGAGGAGTTCTTCTCCTCTTTTTTTTTCTTCTTCTTCTTCCTCTTTTTTTTATCGGGAACGAGGGTCATCGAGGGTCGCCGAGCAGTAGAGGAAACCCTAATTAAATAGCAAGTATCGTCGGTGTGAGATACATGTGGCCGTCGGTGTCGGACACTACATCCACGTCCCACAAGTGATGCGGGCGTCGATGCCCACGTCACTTGTGGGACATAGATGTATAGTGTTCAACGCCGACGCCTACGTCTCATTCTTTTTTTCTAAAATTTCTATTTGAACATTATTTTTACAAAAACAAGCAATACTACTTCATGTATTTTAAGAAGGAAAAAAAAAGCATATTATTTTCCCATGTACGTATGTCGTCGTTGTCGATATACCCCCTCCCGAACACGTGGGGGGGGTCGATATTACCCCCTCCTTGAAGCGTTCTCGAGGCCACCCCTAACCCTTGAAGCGTTGTCGAGGGCCACCCAAAACCGTAGAGAAGCAGCGTCGAGGCCACTAATTAATATGATTCCTTATTGTGATTAGCTAGCTAGTTCTACGTTTGCCACTAATATATCCATCTGTCATGTTTGAATAATAATTGCCATGTTGTAAATATTTGTAGAAACTATGGACACCCCCCGAGACGAAGCACATGAAGCGTTGTTGATGGACATAATCGCACAAGGAAGTGATGCCGTCTGCTCGTTGATGTTTCTCAATGACACCGATGGTCTGGAAGGAGAGGGTGAAGAAGCAGCTGGCTATGATTATGATGGCTCCGATGACCCAATGCCGGTGCAAGAAGTAGACCGTGAGGACGGCTCCGGTGACTGAACCGAGTCCGGCGAGGTATATATATTAGTTAAGCCTGTGCCGACTAGCTAATTGATGCATTCATTGTTTCGGTATATACACATATTAATTAACTCTCGTCTTTGTTCTTTTTTCTAGCCCTCCGGATCGAGCACTACTTCGGTAAAGAGACGAGGCCCGAAGAAAAAGTTGAGCTCGGATGAAAGGTTTGAGATCGTAGCAATCGCGCGCGATGGCTAACCGATTGAACCCATCCGGACAAAGAAGGCATTTGTTGCTCAGTGCGGGGTTCTGGTTAGGGACAAGATCCCGATCAGCATCCAGCAATGGTATAAGCCTAAGAACGAAGACCCTGAGGTGTCTTATGTCAATGATTTGCAGAAAAATGATCTTTGGACTGAGCTGAAGTCAAATTTCACCCTACCGCCAGAGGATGATCCGGAGAAGCCAGTTAAAGAGCAATTAATCAAGTCTTTTGCTCTTAAGAAGATGGCAGACCAATTCAGGAATTGGAAGAATGACCTGAATAGGTTTGTCGATAAAAAAGAGACACCATAATTCAAGGGCAAATATGAGAAGATCAGAGATGACTAGCCCGCTTTTGTGGCCCACAAGACATCGGAAAAGAGTAAAAAGATGTCGGCGACAAACAAGCAAAATGCTGCAAAGAAGAAGCTTCACCATCGCACGGGGTCAGGTGGCCACCTCATAGCCCGGCCTAAGTGGGCCCAGGCTGAGAATGATCTGCTTGATAAAGGGATCGAACCAGAGACAATGAACTGGCCAGACCATTGCTGGACTTGGTTCTTCGGGGCTGGCGGAACCTTGGACCCTGTATGAGGGAAGTGCATTTGGACGGACGATCAATTGGACATACCAGTCAAGAGGCTTCAACAATATATCAAAGCAGCGCAGCAAGGGACGTTCGTTCCTGCATGAGAGAACGACAAGCTCACAATGGCCCTCGAATCTCGAGCACCTGGACGGACACGAGGCACGCCAGTTCGCTTCATGGAAGGCTGGGTTTCGGACGCAGCGGTTACAAATGCCAGGAGAGGAGGAAGAAAGTGCAGCAGACCGAACTGCAGGCGCTGCATGCAAGGGTACAAGCAATAGAGGAACGAGAAGCAAATCGCAGCAAATGACCTGCCGAAGCTTCCCCCGAAGCTACCCCACCATCTCAACGGAGAAGCAGCGTGGCTTCCACCAAGCTGCTTCAGCCGGAGCATGCCTTGACGGCTCCTGCCAGCTATCCCGTGGATCCTATCATGGAGGCTCAAAATTGCCACCTTATGGCGCAATGGATGAATTTGAAGGTCAAGGCGGCTGTTGGCTCTGTTTATCCTACTGAATCCGGCGCAACTTTTCACTGACGGCCGATTCCAGAAGGATATGCTAGGGTGATGGTGGATGAAATAACAGAGGGATTTGAGGACCTCCTGCTTGACCACCCTACCGGTGAAGGGGAGACTCGGCTGGGTTCTGCTCTGAAGACTCCATGCCTATGGCGGAAGGATCTCATCAACCTTCCGAACTGGACGCCTCCGCCTCCTTCGGCGAGTCAGGGCACTCCGCCTCCTCCACCGCCTCCTCCTCCGGCGAGTGAAGATCAGGGCACTCGGCCGGCTTCTTCTCCGGTGCGTGGCGGCACTCCGCCTCCTTCTCCGCCTGCGCTGGCGCGCCCGAGCAGCCAGCCTCCTCCTTCTCCGCCTCGTCAGCAAGGGCGGAAGAGACCCGTCGCCGCTCCGGCTGCTCCGACGCATCGTAGTCCTTCTACTCCGCCTCGTAAGCAAGGAAAGAAGACATCCGCTCCGTCTGCTCTGCCGGTGTCCAGCAGTATAGCCAAAGGCGGGAGGACATACAGATTCGGTCCTTCTCTGAAGACTCCAGAGAAGTTACCATACGAGATGACCCCGGAGGAGAACGCGAAGATCGCGTGAACCGAAGTGAAGGACTGGTTTCAAGGGTTGAAAGCACAGAGACATCCACCTCCGGAGGAGAAGGTAGATCTGGTGAAAGCGAAGCGCACTCTGGCTCCCCTGACAAAACCACCCAAGTCTCCGCCGAAAGGCAACTATGAGCGCATTATTGGAAAGGCATTTGCCGAAGCGGAGAGGTCGGGAAGTACTGTCAGTGATCAAAGGATGAAAGAACGACGAGCCGGGAAACAAATTGCCTAGCTCGGCGAACAAGCGAAGCAATCATGCCCCCTGCTCAAGGTGCCTGCTAGCGACATCGTTGATCCGAGGATGGTGCTCGGTTATAGCAATCCTGGAGATTACCTGTCTGACGATGTACATTATGATTTCTTGGAGGTGCAGATACAAAGATACGAGTATGGGAAGCCTCTCGTCAAAGATGAAAGATCTCTATCAACGATGATGCGAAGATTGCATGATTGGTACATGAAAACCTGCAGAGAGTCTGAGGGGAGGAGTACTTTGTATGTGAGAGTTAAAAAGGAGGATGAACTTGTTGGAATTGAACTGTTGCCTGTTCCATTTGAGGAGTTCTTTCAGATTTTCAATCAATTGGCCCTCGATAAAGCAACGGTCACTTGCTACTGTCTGCAAGTAGTACAACTTCTATCATTAAGTCTCTCTATATAACTCAGCTCTTTCATTGCATGTATTTATAATTATCCTCACTATATTATGCAGATTGAAGATCACCTAATTGAAGAAAAGACAAGTGGGTGATATTGGGTTCATTAACACATATCTCATAGATGAAACTGAGGTTAAATATCATGCCGAAAATACCGAGGGCAACTTGCTATGATCGTTGGTAATAAATAAACACAAAGATATAATACTCTTTCCTTACAACTTCAAGTGAGTGTTACTGTCTTGTGGCATATTTGGTTTCCCTTATTAGTCCAGGTTATAGTAATGTAATATTGATGAGTTATGCATGCGTGTGCAACTTACACTATATTCTCCTAGAGATTAAGCTTGAGCAGGGAGTAGTAACTGTCTTAGACTCGAGACGAAAAGATCCCAAGGAGTATGCGGACATGACTGAAATGCTCGAGAAGTAAGTTAAATCGATCATTATCCACCATATCAGCAACTTTGTTCATTTCTGATATCAAGTAATTGTTTTCTTTGTATGGCAGGGTTTGGAGAAAATTCACCAAAAAAGCTACGGGACTGCCGAAGAAGCTGCAATTTAGACACCCGAAAGTAAGTACTATAGTAGCATCTTCCACGCATCTCCTAGTGATTCAAGCGCTAGTTTCATAAATACCATTTAGCATGATTGCTAATTATCAGTTTGATTGACCTCTATTTCTTGTAAAGTGGTTGTGGCAGGAACAAGGGAATGATTTCTGTGGATACTACATTTGCGAGTCCATCCGCCACACGACCTGTGAGCGGGGCTACTCTGACAAACAATATGAAGTGCGTAAATAACAATATTCACAATTTTATTTTATTACCATCATTTGTGTTGAATTTCATTCATTCATATATATATATATATATGTATTGACCCCCTTCTTAAAATTAGATGTTTCGGATGCGGGATGAACTCCTAGCACCAGATTGCATGCGAGCAATTCAAGAGGAATTGGCGGCATTCTTTCTTGACCACGTGATCGCTGAAGACGGAGAATACTATGTGGGCCACGCGTCCGTATGTTAGGAGATTATATTTGTAAAAGATAATTATCGTATATATGTAGCCGGTAGTGTCGGATAGATATACGAGAACTTGTTGTTCGACCAATCTCTCGGAGAAGGAGAGGTGGTCGATATCACTTCTCTCTGTATGCATATATGTTCATGACGATCTTCTGTTTCCTTCGTTTGCTTACTAGCTAGCTAGCGTGTCTAGCTACTCCTCTCGATACGTATGTATAGTACGTAGCGTCGACCAAGCACAGACAAAAGAGAGGACACTTCTCTCTATTAATTTGCTAGCTAACACAATATATGAAACACCTAAATTAACCCCCCAAAACCCCCAACCCCCCCTCCTTTCAAAAAAAAACAAAAACCCAAGCCATAGAAATGCTGACGCGTGGATGCCTATTGGTCCCGGTTGGTGCCACCAACCGGGACCAAAGGCCCTCCTGCTGAGCACGGCGCCAAGCCACGTGGAGGCCCATCTGTCCCGGTCGGACTGAACCGGGACTAAAGGGCCCGCATTAGTATCGATTCTTTAGTCCCGGTTCAGGAACCGGGACTAAAGGCCCTTACCAACCGGGACAATAGGCCCTTTTTCTACCAGTGCAATGAGGATGATGAACCCCTTCGTGATGGTGTCTAGATTGGATCTGGTGGTTCTTGAACTTGCGGACGGCTGGAATTATGTTTTGTCGACTCCCCTAGGGTTTTTTGACTTTCGGGGTATTTATAGAGCAAAGATGCGGTGCGAGAGGCGGCCGAGGTGGGCACAACCCACCAGGGCGCGCCTGGGCCCCCAGGCATGCCCAGGTGGGTTGTGCTCCCCTCGGAGCCCCCCTCTGGTACTTCTTTGGCCCAACAAGTGTCTTCTGGTCCAGAAAAAATATCCAAAAAGTTCCGTTGCGTTTGGTACTGATTTTCTATGAAGTAAAAAACAAGCAGAAAACAACAACTGGCACTGGGCACTATGTCAATAGGTTAGTCCCAAAAAATGATATAAAGTTGCTATAAAATGATTATAAAACATCCAAGAATGATAATATAACATCATGGAACAATAAAAAACTTATAGATACGTTGGAGACGTATCAGCGGTACCACCTCGGTAGAGGTGGACCTGAGTTCCTGATAGTCTCTTGCGAGTCGGGTTGACCGTGAGGGTACCCACGAGTGATGTGGAGTCGGATTGACTTGGAGGGTACTTGCGAGATAACTACGTGGCACGACTGGGCATTCTTAGCCCTTGCCTTAAGTCCATGAGATGGGGCGATGGGACCACATATCATGGATCATTATTCGTTACCGCGCACTCCCAAGACACTAATGGTTTGGATATGTTATCCGAGTAGGCCTCTGGCCTTTTCGCAGTGACCACCACGCGGGAATAAGTATGGGCACTCTGCTTCATACGTTTATCTGAAAGCTCTTTGGACGTGTGGCACCCTGGCTCAGAGAGAGTGGAACCCCCCGTTGATACGTCCATTTTGCATCATGTTTTCTTACTGTTATTTATGATGTTTTTATCCATAATAATGCTTTTTTGGAGTAATTCTAATGCCTTTTCTCTCATAATATGCAAGGCATACACAAAGAAGGAGAATTCCGGCAGCTGGAAATCCAGACGTGGAAAAGCTACATCAGGCCACCTATTCTGCACAACTCCAAACAACCTGAAACTTCACGGAATTTTTTTATCAAATATATGAGAAATTTTGGAGCAAATAACTACTAGAGGGGGCCCACCAGGTGGGCACAACCCACCTGGGCGTGCCAGGGAGCCCAGGTGCGCCCTGGTGGGTTGTGCTCACCCAGGCCCACCTCCGGTGCCCATCTTCTGGTATATAAGTCATTTTGACCTAGAAAAAAAATAAGGAGAGGACTTTCGGGACGGAGCGCCACCATCTCCAGGCGGAACATGGGCAGGAGCACTGTTTCCCTCCGGTGGAGCGATTCCGCCGGGGGAACTTCCCTCTCGGAGGGGGAAATCATCGTCCTCATCATCACCAACAACTCTCCCATCTTGGGGAGGGCTATCTTCGTCAACATCTTCAACATCACCATCTCATCGCAAACCCTAGTTCATCTCTTGTGTTCAATCTTGTTACCGGAACTATATATAGATTGGTGCTTGTGGGTGAGTAGTAGTGTACATTACATCTTGTAGTTGATTACTATATGGTTTATTTGGTGGAATATTATATGTTTAGATCCAATATGCTATTTAATACTCCTCTGATCTTGAGCATGATTATCATTTTTTAGTTACTTTTTTTCTTGAGGTCACGGTAGAAATCATGTTGCAAGTAATCATGTGAACTTGATATGTGTTTGATATTTTGATAGTATGTATGTTGTGATTCCCTTAGTGGTGTCATGTGAATGTTGTGACATGACACTTCACCATATTTGTGCCTAAGAGAATGCATTGTGGAGTAGCAATTAGATGATTGGTTGCGAGAGTGACAGAAGCTAAAACCCCAGTTTATGCGCTATTCCGTAAGGGACCAATTGGATCCAAAAGTTTAATGCTATGGTTAGAATTTATTCTTAATACTTTTCTTGTAGTTGCGGATGCCTGCGGGAGGGTTGATCATAAGTAGGAGGTTTTTTCAAGTAATAACAACACCTAAGCACCGGTCCACCCACATATCAAATTATCAAAGTAACAAACACAAATCAAACCAACATGGTGAAAGTGACTATATGAAATTCCCGTGTACCCTCAAGAACGCTTTGCTTATCATAAGAGACCATTTTGGCTTGTCCTTTGCCTCAAAAGGATTGGGATACCTTTCTGCACTTTTTCTACTACTATTGTTACTTGATCGTTACAAATTACATTGCTATCAAACTACTCTGCTAATTATAATTTCGGCACTTGCAGACATTACCTTGCTGAAAACTACTTGTCATTTCCTTCTGCTCCTTGTTGGGTTTGACACACTTACTTATCGAAAAGAGCTACAATTTATCCCCTATACTTGTGGGTCATCAAGGCTATTTTCTGGCGCCGTTATCGGGGAGTGAAGCGCCTTTGGTAAGTGGAATTTGGTAAGGAAACATTTATATAGTGTGCTGAAATTTATTGCCACTTGTTACTATGGAAAACAATCCTTTGAGGGGTTTGTTCAGGGTATCTTCACCTCAACCGGAACCACAATTAGCTACCCCTAAACCTACTGCACCTACTGAAAATTATGAATATGAAATTCCTTCGTGTATGATAGAACAACTGCTAGCTAATCCTTATGCAGGAGATGGAACCGAACATCGTGATATGCACTTGATATATGTAGAACAAATTTGTGGATTGTTTAAGCTTACAGGTTTACCCGGAGATGAAGTTATGAATAAGGTTTTCCCTTTATCTTTGAAGGGAAAAGCATTGGCATGGTATAGGCTATGCGATGATATTGGATCATGGAATTGGAATCGATTGAAATTGGAGTTCCATCAAAAAAATTATCCTATGCATCTAGTTCATCATGATCGGAATTACATATATAATTGTTGGCCTTGTGAAGGAGAAAGTGTCGCTCTAGCTTGGGGGAGGCTTAAGTCAATGTTATATTCATGCCCCAATCAGGAGCTCTCAAGATAAATTATTATCCAGAATTTTTATGCTTGGTTTTCTCGTAATGTTCAAACCATGCTTGATACTTCTTGTGTTGTTTCTTTATGAAGAAGACTACTGAATTCTGGTGGGATCTATTGCAAAGAATTAAACGCAACTCTGAATATTGGGAACTCGACGAAGGTTAAGAGTCAGGTATTAAACTTAAGTATGATTGTGTTAAATCTTTTATGAAAACCGATGCTTTTTCAAAGTTTAGCCCTAAATATGGACTTGACTATGAGATAGTAGCCTCCTTTTGTGAATCATTTGCTACTCATGTTGATCTCCCTAAAAAGAAGTGGTTTAAGTATCACCCACCTATTAAAGAAAAATTAAAGAACCGGTACCAATTAAAGAAGAAACCATAATTTATAATGTTGATCTAGTTGTTCCCTCTGCTTATATTGAGAAACCGCCTTTCCCTGTTAGGATAAAGGAACATGCTAAAGTTTCAACTGTGGTTAACAAAAGTTATATTTGAACACCTAAACCTGATGAACAAATCAAAGTAGAACCTAGTATTGCTATGGTTAAAGATTTCTTGGAAGAAGATATGGATGGGCATGTTATTTACTTCTGCGAAGAAGCTGCTAGAATGGCCAAACCTGATAAAATGGATAAACATGGACCTGTTGTTTGCATGCCTGTTGTCTCAGTTAAAATAGGAGATCACTGTTATAATGGTTTATGTGACATAGGTGCTAGTGTGAGTGATATTCCTTACACCTTATATCAAGAAATTATGAATGACACAACACCCACAGAGATAGAAGACATATATGTTACTATTAAACTTGCTAATAGAGACACTATATCAAATTTTTGGATTGTTAGAGATGTTGAAGTGTTGTGTGGGAAACTAAAATACCCTACTGATTTTCTTGTTCTTGGTTCCCCAAAAGATGACTTTTGACCCATAATCTTTGGTAGACCTTTCTTGAACACCGTTAATGCTAGAATAGATTGTGAGAAACAAACTTTCGGTGTTAGTTTTGGTGATGATTCTCATGAGTTTAATTTTTCTAAGTTTAGTAGAAAGCTTCATGAAAAAGAATTGCCTAGTAAGGATGAAATAATTGGTCTAGCTTCTATTACTGTACCACCTACTGATCCTTTAGAACAATATTTGCTAGACCATGAAAATGATTTTCATATGCATGAAATAAATGGAATAGATAAGATTTTCTTTGAACAATGTCCTCTGCTTAAACACAATTTGCCTAATGAAACCCTAGGAGGTCCTCCTCCACCTAAAGGTGATCCTGTATTTGAATTAAAGCAATTTCCAGACACTTTGAAATATGCTTATCTTGATGAGAAGAAGATATATCGTGTTATTATTAGTGCTAACCTTTCAGAACATGAAGAAGAAAGATTATTGAAAGTTCTAAGGAAGCACCGAGCTGCTATTGGATATACTCTTGATGATCATAAGGGCATTGATACGTATCCAACGTATCTATAATTTTTGATTGTTCCATGCTATTTTATTATCAATCTTGGATGTTTTATAACCCTTTTATAGTCATTTTTTGGTACTAACCTATCGACATAGTACCAAGTGCCAGTTGCTATTTTTTCCATGTTTTTTACATCGCAGGAAATCAGTATCAAACGAAGTCCAAATGCCCCGAAATATTACAGATAATTTTTATGGGCCAGAAGGAACACAACGGGCCCTGGTTGCACCTGGGGGTGTCCCGAGGAGGGGACAACCCACCAGGGCGCGCCAGGAGGCCCAGGCGCGCCCTGGTGGATTGTGCCCACCTCGGGTGCCCCTGGACCGCCTCTTTGCTCTATAAATACCCCAAAAATACCAGAACCCTAGGGGCGTCGACGAAATATTCATCCAGTCGTCGCAGAGTCCAGAACCACCAGATCAAATCTAGACACCATCTCAGATGGGGTTCACCACCTCCATTGGTGCCTCTCCGATGATGCGCGAGTAGTTATTTGTAGACCTTTTGGTCCATAGTTAGTAGCTAGATGGCTTTCTCTCTCTCGCTGAATTCTCAATACAATGGTCAGTCATATCTTTTTATATCCATGGAAGTTATTTGAGTTTCTTTGATCTCTTATATGCATGATTTCTTATAGCCTTGTATTTCTTCTCTGATATTCGGGATTTGTTTGGCCAACTTGATCTATTTATCTTGCAATGGGAAGAGGTGCCCGGTAGTGGGTTCGATCTTATGGTGGTTGATCCCAGTGACAGAAAGGGAACCAAGACGTATGTATGGTTGCTACTAAGGATAAAATATGGGATCTATATCTGCGCAATAGATAAATGGATCTTGTCTACATCATGTCATCATTCTTATCGCATTACTCTGTTTTTCCATGAACTTAATACACTAGATGCATGCTGGATAGCGGTCGATGTGTGGAGTAATAGTAGTAGATGAAGGCAGGAGTCGGTCTAGTAATCTTGGACGTGATGCCTATGTAATGATCATTGCCTGGATATCGTCATAATTATTTGAGGTTCTATTAATTGCCCAATAGTAATTTGCTTACCCACCGTTTGCTATCTTTCTCAAGAGGAGCCACTAGTGAAACCTACGGCCCCCGGGTCTTCTTTCTCATATATTTGCTTGCGATCTACTTTTCCTTTGCATTTTTATTCACATCCATTAAACCAAAAATACTTTGCTGCACTTTATTTTATTTACGATCTATTGTTTCAATCTACTATAAATTTCTGGCATCGTTACCTGAAAGGGATTGACAACCCCTTTAACACGTTGGGTTGCGAGGTGTTGTTATTTGTGTGTAGGTGATGTTTACGTTGTGTTGCTTGGTTCTCCTACTAGTTCGATAACCTTGGTTTCTTCATTGAGGGAAATACCTACCCTCACTGTGCTGCATCATCCCTTCCTCTTTGGGGAAATACCGACGTAGTCCTAGCAGACAGGAGCTTTTCTGGCGGTATAGTCAGAGAGCAATCAGGCATTAGTCCCACTCTATGTCAGCACAAAATTAATATGGAACCTGATGCTAAACCCGTTTTTGATCACCAATGTCGGTTAAATCCAAAAATGAAAGAAGTGGTAAGAACAGAAATCTTAAACTTCTGGAAGCAGGTATAATCTATCCCATAGCTGACAGTAGATGGGTAAGTCTTGTTCATTTTGTGTCCCTAAGAATGGAGGTATTACTGTTGTTCCGACTGATAAAAATGAACTTATTCCACAAAGAATTATTATAGGCTATAGAATGGTAATTGATTTTGGAAAATTAAATAAAGCACCTAGAAAAGATCATTACCCTTTGACTTTTATTGATCAAATACTAGAAAAATTATCTAAGCACACACATTTTTGATTCCTTGATGGATATTCTGGTTTTTCACAAATACATGTTTCTCAACCTGATCAAGAAAAGACAACTTTCACTTGTCCCTTTGGAACTTATGCTTATAGACGTATGCCTTTTGGTTTATGCAATGCACCTGCTACCTTCCAAAGATGTATGACTGCTATATTCTCTGACTTTTGTGAAAAGATTGTTGAGGTTGCCATGTCCAGTAGATGTACCTTGCTACCCTCAGTGCAAATGAAGAAATAATTCAATCGAGGGGCAAATAAGATATTAGCAGATGGCCCCAAAGAAGATCAACAGCAAGGTGTTTGTGCTGAGTTGAGGAAGATCCAAGAGGGGCTAGACTCTGGTTTTTTCCGTGGAGTGATAAAATGCTATGATCACTATGTTGGCCAGAAATCAGCTCATTTGGATGAATAAAAGGAGCACTTTCTGTAGAATGCACCATACTATACAGAAATACAATGTATGAATTGGCACTCACATAGCAAGTTAGATTGGGCTAAATTTTGGTATGGATGAGTTATGTGATGATATGAAGCTGCTGTAAAAGTTTCATGCCGTTTGGGAATATTAAAATGGTACTTGCTTCACAATGCAACTCTCTAGACAGAATTTTAGAAAAATAGTTGAGGCAAATTGGCTAGATAAAATGAGCCAAAAATTTGTGGAGGGAGTTGATATGGATAGTATAATGTCATGGTAAATTGTCAGCTAAACTGAAGCAATATAAAAGATAGTTGCTTCACAACCTGAAAATCTGACCAGAAAACAATATTTGATGTTGAGCTCACATAAAGTGATGAAATGAGCTCAAATCTTGAGGAGAGTCATTATTTGATCATTTGAAGGATCTTGAAAATTTTCAACTCATTTGGATTAACCTAGCTAGTACTTCCTTCACAAAGAATTCCCTCAGACATGAACTTTGAAAAATTGCTCAGGAATATTCACTATGAAAATTGAGTTGAATTTTGTCAGGAGGCAATGATATGAACATGAAAAGGTGCCAAAAAGTGTGGGGCCAATCAAGCAAAGATAAATGACACTTCATTCTCAAAAAGCCACTTAGGGCAGAATGAGAAAAAGAATATTTGAGAATTATCTTTGATGATGCCAAGGAAGGGTTTTGACATATTTGAGGAAGATATGACCCAAACAATTTATGATAATTATTTGGGAATTTTGGGAGTGACAGAAATATAGGTTGCTTCACAACCTAGGGAAAAAAGAATTATTCCTTTAATAGAAAAGAAATATTCCCAATAAAAATAATATTGGGATAGGACTAGGATGAAAATGACATGATCTAGGGAGGGATTTGAGGATGACAAGCCACTATGAAACCTTGGAAGACATGATCTTCCCGCCACAAAAAAGCAAAATCAAAGCAATAATTCAAGGGAAAACAAAGGAAAAAGAAAAACCCAAAATCCAGGGTGTTACAGGACGTCAGCGATTGAGTGACATGCGCCCGAGTGGTCTACGTAAGCACCTGCCTTGTATAAGGGGTAGCCAGGACTGATGCCGGCCGTCCACACAATGTGGAAGAGTGCAAAGGGCGATGGGCCCAACACTGGTACAGTGAGTTTCTATACAAACGGTTTTAACCCCTTTCCACAACGGCATTTGGAACCGTCACCAAGTGGGTGACAGCGATAGGGGGTCCTTCCCACATGTCCCAGAAACCGTCGGGGATAGGGAGCCACCTAGACGTTGCATCCTTGAAACTCGTTTGTGCTTGCATTACCATCGCAATCGGTATTCTGTTGTGCTATGTTTATGATGCACGACCCGTCACAAATGGTTCACGATTATAGAATGTGTATGATAAGCAGACAATCACATAGATTCGCTTTCCCAAACTGTATGCGGTAACTAATTAAGAAGATTAGCTAATCATCGTACGAGTGTCAGACAGGATTAAGAAACGTCGGACCGTCGTAACATCATCGTACATGAAAACTACCGCACACACTATTCTGTGGTGCAACATTTACGATGTATACCATAGCAGAGAAACAGTTCATAGTTGCCAATCATGTACGATAAGGCAACTATCACAAACGTTTAGTTTGCCCGCACCATTTGTGATATTGTTTGACATCGCACACGCTTTGCAAACGGCAACTGTGCGCATGCTTGCACACGTTTCCTCTCTGTGAACCATGTCAAATTATGGTGTATATCGCAAACATTTGTGTTTTACCAAATGTGCGCTGTAATGACCTGGAGAGCGTAATCCCACCGTAATTTAATTGCCGCTATTTCAAATTGTACTGGATTTGAATTTGAATGTATGCTATAGCTTTATTCATATCCATCAGGTTCAAACAACCAATGCATTATTTGATTCATAGGTACATATGTTCAAGAATTACATAAGAACCAAATAAAGAATGACGAGCCCCAGTTTTATACTTGTACTATTAAAGACAATAAAGTAAGAGGCGAAATACATTCTGTTTGCTGAACAAGGTGAAGCGGAATGCCCATATTGTGCCCTCCTCCATGCAGAAGGCACGCACGACTCTAGTCCAACCCCCTGTGATGGCCGACCGCCCATCCTTCACGGTCTTCATGAAAACATATAGATAATCACCGTGTTCTGGTAGAAATACTTTAACGTTTGCATGCCCACCAATCATGTAGTTTGAGAGGTAATCTTGAGTAAACTGCTTTGGGAACCACTGCAATGGAAAAATATTCAGACATTGTCCTCTAATACAACTAATTATGGAAGTAAAAAGAAGGCTGCAGAGTTCTTACTTACCATCCTGCAGTTTGTTGTGTCTTGGATGAAGTGTAAACAAATAGTTTAATTTCCATCTTTTGACCCATTTTACTTACAATCTTTATCAGCTTCCTCACTTGATGCTGGTTTCGATATCTCATTGCCCCATACACAGAAAGGGTCGAAGCGCGGATCTTTACCAGTGACGTATGTACCTAAAAGCACCAAGTAAATATTAGGAGCTAAACAATAATTGCACAATGATGTAGTACAACACTATTTTATAATATCTTATAACATCCAATATACTCACATATTAGATGAAAACATCTTATATTATGGTCCGAAAGGAGTTTATTGCATTTTTACAAATTATCAGCTGATTAACTGCCGACGTATCCATGGGTTAGAGTTAGTTTGAGCTAGTTCGGGCTCAAATAGCCCTAACGTATATCCAAACATGAGGGCTAGTTTGAGCTAGTTGCATCTAACCCACCTAAAAAACCTATCCCACCCAAGACGTGTTAATTGGAGCTAGTTCTCCTAGTTCATTTATTGTCAATCTAACCTGTCATCCAAACACCTCTTTGGATGGAGTTAGTTCATGGTTAGTCATGAGCTAGAAACTAACTCTAACCTCTAACTAAGTTTAGTATCCAAACAAGGATGTGTTGTTGTTGTTGTTGTTGTTGTTGTTTTTGTTGTTGTTGCTGCTGCGCTCTTCTACTTATATCTAGACATCATCAGAACATTAAGTTAACATTCTTCCTTGTTGCTATGTAGCCCATGTAGCGTGGGATTGCATATTTAAACATTAAGTATAGTGCATGTTGCTATGTAGCCTCGGATATATTACATATGGCCCTAGTTAACCTAACGATAAATGGGTTACAGATATATTCAGTTAAAAGTCCAATTCACCGATTAGTCCCTTATCAGCCCCCGACCTATATGGTACAAGCTACCGATATCCTGAACAGTGAGTATATATAAGCCATGGGATGAAACTAACATCGATGGAAAATAGCAGTTGTTCCCAAAATTGTCCCGTGTAGGTACATCAAGAGGCATGTTAAGCACAACAGGCTAAACATGAACCAAATATATCCATGGCAGACAAAATAATCTCCAAAAGATAGCTTCAGTGTGCAGGTTTAAGGACGCTAGTAAAGCAAAACAAGTGGAAAGGTGTGTTAACTGCAACAGGCCTAACATTTAACAACAAGCAAACATAGTCATTCAAACTGGTATTGTGCCGGTCTAAGTACGCTAGTTATTGTTAAAAAATGGAAAGGTGTGTTAACTACAAGATGCAGCAACCAAATGTAGCTGGGGATTTCCAAGAACTGCCGCAACCGTGGCCGGACGGTCATGACTTCAAAGTACATATTCATGACTTCAAAGTACATACTTTCATTTTGAATATGAAATTATTTAAAAAGATGAAGGTCAAATTGATCTGACCCACCAGTTTGTGGGAACCCTCTGGTACTTTCCTGTAGAATGGTCGTGAGACCATCTTATGTATAGCTTGGCGGCACCCTATTCTTCTCCAACGTCTTGGTGGTGATCATGCTAAACAAGTTGCCCCGATCCACCATGACATGGCATATCTTGACCTAGATGATCATGGGATCAACCAAAAGGGGGTATCGCCCCAGGTGCTTGAGCCCTCCCGACAAGTCGGCGGTGCTGAAACACATGGGGACATCTGCCCATAGGGGTCATGATGGGCCTTTCTTAGGCAAGTAGGACCTCTTTCTTGCTCATTTTAAGATCCCTTCTAGTCTCATGGTTGGTGTATATCCTCCCCACTTATAACACACAGAGAAATTATTGTATGTAGGGTCTGCCTTCCCCCAAGGCTTCATATTGCATTGCCTGATCGTCCCTTTGATCGGAGGTGTTAGTGTAAATCCATTGGAGGGTAGGGGCAAGGCAACTCCATTTCCTTGGAAAGCATTAATGGCGCCAATTAAGATGAGGGATTGATGCTTCCAACATCATTCCATATATCATATTTGATATCATGAAGTTCCCAATAGTCACCGCCAACTGCCGATGGTGTATAGCAAAGTACCAAAACAACAACACAATAACATATTTGGATTTGTGTGACAATAGGACATAACCTCAAGTAACCATATAGACATAGAGAGACAATTTTACTCAGTTTCGGGCTCCCATAATGTGAGTAATGCTACTTGTGATACGCGATGGGTTTCCCCGAAGAGGAAGGGTGATGTAGTATAGTAGCAGGCAGTATTTCCCGCAGTTAAGAACCAAGGTTTAACCCACGCAAACAAACATGAACAGTACATGCACACACACACACACACACAAATACATGCACCCAACACGGTCAAGAGGGTTGTAAATCCCCTTGTACTCGTTAATTACAAGGATTAATCCTGGTAGAGATAGATAGATAAATTGCAAAGGAAAATAAAAGAAAATAAGTTGCAGCAACTAATTTTATTACTTTAGTAAATATGAAGTGAATGGACCTTGGAGCCATAACATTCACGGGAGGCATCTCTCTCATGAGAATAGCAACGGTGGGTAGACAAATTACTGTTGGGCAATTGATAGAATAACGCATAGTTATGATGATATCCATGGCATGATCGATACATACGCATTATATCTGAGACAAGTACACCAACATCCCACTCATGCAGAAAACGCTAGTGCTGGTGTTCTAGAAACCACTTTGCTGGCGTTGGGGGTTAACGTCACTAATATAGCGCCATTGTTAATAACAAATACCGATGGTGTGGTTCTGCACTCCATCGGTATTTTAGATAGTGGTGGCATGGCATTATTCACTCACGTCACCACTAACCAAAATAACAATGACGTGCACATACATGCCACGCCACCACTGGTAGAAACATTGAAATAGCCTACCACGTCACCACTAATTATTTATTGATTTTTAAAAATACAATTCATCCATGCATCCAAATATTTATGCGTCCATCCATCCATATATTTATCCATATATCAGTTCTACAATGTGGCCATCATCGTCGCAGCCGTACACTACTAGGGAAAATCCTCGTGCTACTGATACAACGCTACAACTAAAGTTTAGCAGTAGCGTGTTTTGACATGCACTACTGCTGTACCTACTTACTAGTAGCGCTTTCCATACCAGTGATACTGCTAAGTGCTTTAGCAGTAGCGTTTTCCTGTCCAGCGCTAAAGAGCGCTACTACTATATTTTCTCATATGTTTTTTGCTACATATTTGCGGTGTCTTTGTACATGTTTTATACAGTATTTTAATCATATCATAAACATGTAATAGCCTCATCATATTATCCAACACAAGTCATGTTGTCACATCATAATCACGATATAGCTATACAAGTTAGATGACATGCCTCATCATACATAATGTAGTACTTCTTGAGGAGTCGGTTCGTATCCCTCTCTCGCACTGCCATGAACCTAAACTAACTACTGGCTATCGCTCGAAAACCGGTACACCTAGGCCTGACCCTTGGGCCACTCGTCGTATACTCCTGGCGTAGCACTTCTTCACCATCGATGATCTATGCACCTGCATCGTCACATGAGTCGATGATATGCAACATATATAGTTGAGCAATAGAAAGAGACAGACTTTGCAAAAACAGAAGCAACATATCATAAGCATAAATAACAATGTTCATCGTACCCAAAATGCCCTAACTAGAGTTATCTTTGCTAGTTGAGGAGGACGGTTTAATTACATCACAAATAAAGTTTCATCATGCATAACTCAAAGTTTCGTCATAGAGAAAGTATGGACTAGACAGACACATTGTCATATATCGTCAATCACTCTAACATGTCGTGCCATCCATCCAAGTCAGGGAGATAGTCCCCGAGCGAAGTGAAAGGCTTCAGGTCGAGACGCTGAGCAGCAGCTACGCGTGTTCGGACGTCCTCCTGCGACATTTGCCCTTCTTCGTAGAACATCCCTGTTTTTTTGAGGACCTCCTTCATGATGATTTGGGCAAGTTCATGCTGGATGTGATAGAACTCAGCTCGGAGTCGATGATCGAGGATATCTCCAAGGTTCTTTGCCCACTGCAGAATATGGGCATCGCCGGATCTAGGTGACATGCGAAGGTTCTGCTGATCCCGTCTGTACTCCAGCATGTGGTGGAGGACATATAATCCATCACTAAGAGTACCACTCGGTTGCTCGATGCAGCAGACGTCGGTCTTATGGCCAAAGGCGGGCGCGCGGTTCCTTGTCTTGTTTAGCGTGATCTCTCCACCCCATAGGCCGTAGCTAAAGATAGCACTGTCGAGAAAATACTTGATGTGGGTGTAATCCTTTTTCTTCATGTTCTTTGACGAGTCCAAGTAAAGAGCTTGGGAGAATCGGGGGTAAAGGATGATAAGAATGGCGCACCCGTTGCTGTGCAAAAAAAGTACACCTCAGATTAGCCTCCACGCGTGCAAAAGAATGATTGAAATCAAAGGAAGGATATCCACGGATGACATACATGGGATGATAAGGCATGGGAATCATCTCCTTGTCCTTATTGCCGACCATGAAATCGGCGATGTAGGTACTCACGTATTCACGGTGCTTTTCACAGACTGCCAAGAAGCTCTCGTGCATGAAGTATAGGTCAGCAACACAGATATAAGGTATCTACTCAATCCTGATGATGTAGTTCATGCACGAGGCAAAAAAGGCAGACAAACATAAAATCCATCTTTTTCAAGTGAAACATGTCGAAGATGTAATCGAATCGAAGGAAGAACTTTTCCACAGGGAATGTGTCGATGTAGAACCTTTGCTGCGACATGTTAACCACGTAGAGCGGGTATCCTGGATTTTGCGAGGCGATCAGGCTTTTCTCTATTTGCAGCACATCGTCATGAAGTCTCCTGAGATCGCCGTGTATGGCTGAGGGAGTCCTGGACTAAGGGGTCCTCGGGCTTCCGGTCTATTAGCCATGGGCCGGACTAACGGGTTGTGTAGATACGAAGACCAAAGACTCCACCCGTGTCCGGATGGGACTCTCCTTGGCGTGGAAGGAAAGCTCGGCGATCGAATATGAAGATTCCTTTTTCTGTAACCGACCTTATGTAACCCTAGATCCCCCTGGTGTCTATATAAACCGGAGGGATAGGTCCATAGAGGACAAGGCTCATAGACTTCTAGGGTTTTAGCCATTACGATCTCGTGGTAGATCAACTCTTGTAATACTCATATTCATCAAGATCAATCAAGCAGGAAGTAGGGTATTACCTCCATAGAGAGGGCCCGAACCTGGGTAAACATTGTGTCCCCCATCTCCTGTTACCATCGACCTTAGACGCACAGTTCGGGACCCCCTACCCGAGATCCGCCGTTTTTGACACCGACATTGGTGCTTTTATTGAGAGTTCCACTGTGAGGTCGAAGATAGGATCAATGGCTCGCCTTGTTCTCAAGGAAAATATCACCTCTAGAGGAGCATTGGCCCCACGCCAAACCCTCCGGTTGGGCGGCTTTACCATGACCGCCCGTTCGGCCATTGTGTCAACGATGACCTCCCGGGTCTTCGAAAATCCCCTTCGTATCGACTCCGAACACTCCAAGCATATGGATATAGCGGAGCTTTTGTCTTTAAACAAGCTCCTATATCACATCGCCACCCTAGGGGTCGCTGCAGACTACGATCGAATTGGGCTTAAGCCCGATCGGAGAGAAATTAAATCTCCACCGATTACCCACTAGATAGCGGTAGTCGAGGAGTGAGACAACAACTCTTCCTCCATACTAAGGATGGACTATGTCCGGATCTCTGATTTCGAAGAGTCGGACACCCACCTGCGAGGAGATCCATCCTGCCCTCCGAACGTAGAATCGGACGACGGGCCTAAGAAATCAGTGGATATTCCGGAGCCCGATCTGTTAAGTTCGGAAGACCTTCAGACTCCGGATCCAAAATTGGGTCAGGGTTCGGATTTAAAACCACCCACCCACCCAAACATAAGGGCTCTCATGAGCATACAACAGCAGTCTCAGGAAACGGTCCACCACTTCTGGGCCAGATTCCTTCTTGTCAAAGACAAGATTAAAGATTGCCGCGACGAGGAAGCGATCTCAGCATTCCGCAACAATTGCATGGACGAAGGGACCCTCAACACCATCAACCGCTATCGCATATTACACTTCGCTGACTTGGCAACTATCGTACAGAAGTACAGCGCAATGGAAAGTGCCTGGAAAACGAAGGCAGCCCGTTGGGAACCATCGGTCCCCACTCAACCCCTCATTCAGGCGAAAAGGGCGCACCCTCGTAACACGCCCGGTCCAATAGTAAAGAAGTATAAGTCCATTATGGGGTACGGAACCGTTCTGGAAGGATGGCTCGATGGGCCATGCAAAATAGACGCAACACCCGATAACATACCAACACACAGCCTTAGAGCATGTTGGATACTCCAGCAAGTGGCCAAGAGCAGCGAGGATATCCTCACCAAGAATACCCCAGAACAACATCCCCCAGAAGACGATGACCCCAAAGTACTGACGGTCTTCAAGACATTCGCTTCAAACAATAGGAACAAGAGGGCACTCCGCGGACTCGCCGAAGTCTGTCAAATAGCAGCAATAAACCCTTGGAATGACATAGCTATAACTTTTAATGCCGGCGACGAACCAAAATACAGGACAGTCTGAGCACCAGCCGCCTTGGTCCTCAGTCCAATCGTGGAAGGCTTTCGGCTCACCAAGGTTCTCATGGACGGCGGCAGCGGACTAAACCTCATCTATGAAGATACACTCCACAAAATGGAAATAGACAGGAGCCGCATCGAGCAAAGCAACACGACCTTCTGAGGAATCATTCCCAGTCGGAGGCGCGATGTGCGGGAAAAATAACACTTGACGTGGTATTCAGCACGCCGGAGAATTATCGGTCTGAAGAAATAACCTTCCAAGTGGCTCCTTTTAACATCGGATAGCACGCCCTCTTGGGGCGAGATGCATTTACACACTTCCAAGTTGTACCTCATTACGGGTACATGAAGCTTAAGATGCCCGGGCCCAATGGCACAATCACTCTCACCAATGATCCGGACATAGCACTCTGCACCGAAAATAAAACCGCATCCCTGGCCCTTGAGGCATTATCTGAAGCCCTCGCGGCCAAAGAATTAACCGCACTACGCTCCACGGTGGACATGGACGATGTGATCCTAGACAAATGCCCCAAATCCACCTCCTTCAAAGCGGCGGAAGAAATAGTCAGATCCTAGGTCCATCCAACGGACCCAAGAAGAGAGCATCTATTGGAGCACAACTAGAACCAATGGTTGACGCCGCGCTATGAGAGTTCTTGCGCGAGAACTGGGATATATTCACCTGGCACCCTTCCGATATGCCAGGAATCCCACGCAGGTTGGCCGAACACAGTGTCAATATATTGAAGGGACACAAACCAGTCAAACAAACACTGCGGCGCTTTTCCGAGCCCAAACGCCAAGCCATGGGGGAGGAGCTAGCCAAGATAATTGAGGCCGGATTCATTAGGGAAATAAAAAACCCGGATTGGCTAGCATACCTCGCGATGGTGCCAAAAAAGGATAAATCCTGGCGCCTGTGCGTCGATTTTAAAGACCTCAATAAGGCCTGCCCTAAGGATCCCTTCACTCTCCCTCGCATCGATCAGATTATCGATGCGACTGCAGGACACGATTTACTGTGCTTCCTCGACGCATACTCCGGATACCATCAAATCAAGATGAAGGAGTCAGAGCAAGACACAACGGCATTCATTACCCCATACGGGCCTTTCTGCTTCAACACCATGGCCTTTGGGCTCAAAAACTCCGGCGCCAGCTACCAACGCATGATCCAAACATGCCTGGAGAAACAGATCGGCAAGAGAGTTGAAGCATATGTGGACGAAGTCGTCATCAAAACTAG
Organism: Aegilops longissima; assembly: GCA_021605205.1. Classification (NCBI taxonomy): domain Eukaryota; kingdom Viridiplantae; phylum Streptophyta; class Magnoliopsida; order Poales; family Poaceae; genus Aegilops; species Aegilops longissima. The sequence goes on along the minus strand of CM038682.1, from coordinate 114,572,124 downwards.
ACACGTTGAAACACTCATAGACGATTTACGTCTCACATTCGACAACCTCCGTGCATATGACATCAAGCTCAATCCGGAAAAGTGTGTTTTCGGCGTCCCCGCTGGCAAACTGCTGGGCTTCATCGTTTCCAATAGAGGAATTGAAGCAAACCCGACCAAAATCCAAGCTCTGTCACAATTGGCTACGCCCACAGACCTTAAACAAGTTCAGAAACTCGCAGGTTGCATGGCAGCTCTAAGCCGCTTTATCTCCAGACTGGGAGAAAAGGCATTGCCACTGTACCGTCTTCTACGGTGCACCGATCACTTCGAGTGGACGGATGCGGCAATGGCCGGGCTAGAATAAATAAAAACCCATCTGGCAAGCAACCCAATCCTGGCCGTGCCAAACGTCGGTGAACCAATGTTATTATACATATCGGCAACACACCAGGTGGTGAGCGCCGTGCTCATCGTCGAATGAGAACAGGACGGACACAAATTCCCGCTTAAAAAGCAAGTATGTTACGTATCCACTGTCCTCACACCATGCAAAACCCGGTACCCTCATTATCAAAAGATAGCATACGCGGTCTTCATGGCATCCCGGAAGCTACAACACTACTTCCAAGAGTGTTCGATCACGGTGGCTTCCGAAATACCACTCAATGACATAATAAACAATCACGATGCTATGGGCCGGATTCCCAAATGGGCCATTGAGCTCCTTCCATTCGACATAACATACAAACCGTGTCGAGCCATTAAATCCCAAGTATTGGCTGACTTCGTCGCCGAATGGACGGAGGCCGAAAACCCTAAAGAGTACGAAACATATTCAAACTGGGTTATGTATTTGATAGTTCCAAAATGCTGGTAGGACTAGGAGCGGGCGTCGTTTTAACTGCCCCCACTGGAGACGTCCTCCAGTACATACTCCAAATATTATACACAGACCCTAATAACGCAGCCGAATATGAGGCCTTATTGCATGGCCTTCGGATGGCTGTCTCCATGGGCATACAACGCCTGGAAGTGCGTGGGGACTCAAACCTTGCAATATCTCAAATAAATGGAGACTTCGATGCCAAACATCCGAAGATGGCGGCTTACCGTAATGTCGTTCTAAAAATGTCGGCTCGGTTTGAGGGGCTCGAGTTTCATCACGTGGCCCGAGAAAGTAATCAAGCGGCGGATGTCCTTGCTTGCATTGGCGCCAAGCGCGACCCCGTCCCACCTAACATCTTTCTAGAAAGAATTTTTAAGCCATCCGTGGTGTGGCAAGGGGAAAGCGGCAACACTAGTCTGGATCCGAACACAACCCCAAATTCTGAACACACCGATATCATCGAGGGCTCAACCACCGAAATAACACCGTCGGCCCATCTCATCATGGTAGTCATTGCCCCATGGACCGAACCCTTATTGGCCTGCCTTAATAGGAAGGAACTTCCTGAGGATCAGAATGAGGCCCGCCACATTGTCCGGTGTTCGAAGGCCTACAAGGTTCACGACGGAGAGCTCTACAAGAAAAGCGCTACCGGAGTCCTTCAAAGATGTATCTCCGAGGAGGAGGGGTGGCAGCTCCTGGCTGAGATTCATGACGGTTTGGGCGGGAACCACGCCGCAGCTTGGGCCCTTGTTAGCAAGGCCTTTCGTACAGGGTTTTATTGGCCGACGGCCCGAGCAGATGCACGGGACCTTGTCCAACGTTGCGTCGGATGCCAACTCTTCTCCAACCAAAGCCATATGCCCCCCCACTGCCCTACAAACAATCCCCATCACTTGGCCTTTTGCGGTCTAGGGACTGGATATGGTTGGACCCATTAAAGGAGGAAGCCACAAGAAAAAAATATCTACTGGTCATGGTGGACAAATTCACTAAGTGGACAGAGGCCAAACCAGTTAAAACGGCCGAGTCCGAGCCGGTGATAGAATTCATATCCGGCATCGTACACCGTTACGGTGTTCCACACAGCATCATCACTGATAATGGCTCCAATTTCACAGTCGGCAAAGTGAAAACCTAGTGCGCTAATCTGGGCATCAAGCTCGATTACGGCTCTGTCTATCATCCACAGACAAACATTCAAGTTGAACGAGCCAATGGTCTTATTATGAGCGGCATCAAGCCTAGACTAGTGCGGTCTTTGAAAGAATCAGACAAGCACTAGGTTGAGGAGCTCGAATCCGTACTCTGGGGCTGCGGACCACGCCCAATCGCACTACCGGATACACACCTTTCTTCATGGTGTACGGCGCAGAGGCAGTGTTACCCTGCGACATTATTCATGACTCACCTCTAGTGCGCATGTATGAAGAGAGAGAGGCCGAGCTTGATCGGAAGGACAACTTAGATGCCCTGGAGGAGGAGCGCGACGTCGCAAAAGCCCGTTCTGCATTTATCAATAGCAGGCTCATAGGTATCAAAGAAGAGAAGTCCGGGCCAAGACTTATAACATTAGCGAACTCGTTCTATGCCTGCCCGAGAATAAAAAGGATAAACTCAAGCCCAAATGGGAGGGTCCCTTCATCATTGACTAAGTTCTCACCGGAGGAGCGTACCGCCTGCGTGATGCGTCACACAATCGCCTAGAGCCAAACCCCTGGAACACGGCCAGACTCCGAAGATTCTATGCTTAGCGCCGAACTCTTTGTTCGTCCCCTTCCCCCTCTTGTTTCCTTCATTTTTTCTCTCTTTTCATTTTTTCTCTTTAGCCTTAAAGCTTTCGTGCGGTTAGACCGCGCACCCCTGACGCACACATCTTCAAATATGTACGTCCATTATACCTGGGGGCTTCTTGTACAGAAGCTTGCTATTATTATTTTTCGAGCATCAAGCTCATCACATATGCGTTTTTCCCATATGCACCTTTTCTTCGCCATTATATGCATCGATATGTCGGTGGGAAACGACACCTATGGGATCACTGGAATCCCTTCTACGGTTGCGGGGCACGGGGATCGTGAGAAGAGCGGGACCAGCAGACAACACAAAGGGATTTTACCCAGGTTCGGGCCGCGATGATGCGTAAAACCCTAGTCCTGCTTTGGTGGATGTATTTAGTGTTCTTGAGCTCTCGAACTAGTTCTAGGTGCTGCGAGGTTCGAAAGAGCCGAATCCTTTCTCTGTGTGCCATGTGCCTCCTTTTATAGGCGAAAGGGGCTACCACAGTGGCACACAGGAGGTGGAAAGGGTACAGTGTCGCGAGGTTATCCTTCGTATTACAGGACAAGATGCATTTAATGCATCGCTTAGGTGTCCTCTCGCTTTATTGGGGACGGGGGCGAGGCCCGTCCCGTCCGTCGCCGCTCATCCCCGTTTCGACACGCGCCCTGGCCAGCGATGCATGCGGTGCCATGTAGGCAGGCAGGCAGCTGAGGTGGCGCGGTGCTGGAGCCTCTAGGAAGGTTTGCATGCTGCCACGTAGGTGACTGCCCAGCTGGTTGGGTCGGCAGCTACATGCGAATGGTGGCGAAGACTTATCTGGTGCGGGCCTGGCAGTGGCCCTGCCAGTGTGCCTGGCGGGAGCCTTGCAGGGTGGCCCGGCAAGGGTCTTGCCGTGGCACGCTGGCCTCCCCGACAAGGGTCTTGCCGGGGGTCTTGTGGGTTTCTTCGGTGAGGATGATTGCCTTCCTATCCTCACTTGATATTGATTATTCTTTGTCTTCACAAAGATCTGCATGCCACCACGGGGTGCCTCCTGAGCCCTGTCCCAATGCGTCTGTTTGAGCATTGGTGGGCTCAAGGGTGGCTCGCTTGGCTGGCGTGGGCGGGCTGCCCCGGCAAGGGTCATTGCCGGGAAAAGCTGCTTCGCCCATCCGATCCTTGTGGCCTTGGTCCTTGTCGTTGCTTCGTTTGTCCTCGTGGCTTTGGCTTCTCTCCAGCTCCCCTTTCCTGCCATGTCTATGCGTGGCCGTGGTGGGAGGCTCTGACTGCCCGTGCACAATTAAAGGGGTCAAAAGCAGAGCCCCTACTTTTGTACACGGATAGGAGCCCCCGGGCCTGGGCCACACATAAGCGCAGCACGTTGTTGGGCTAGGCCCAGAACGGTGCGCGGGCAGTTGGGGCAGATTTTTACCGCGGCCACTGTTCCGTCTGCCGCGCTTCCCCACGCCCCGTGTTGAATGCGCGGTGTGGGGGTCGTGCGTGCGCGCATGACGGAAGCATGCTGATGTCACCTTGTGCTGGACAGTAAAGAGGCGTCTCGCGTGTCTCTTTGAAACCACAGGGCCGCGTGCCATTTACTGCCCTCACTCGGGAACCGTCGTTCCACGTGTCCCACTGTGCCCGCCCCTTGCGCCACATTCGCCGCATGCATAACACAGAGCAAGTGACAGGCGCACGGGACGTGGGTAGTCGCGCGCGTGCGGGTTGATTCCCACACGCCTTCAATGGAGCAGGGAGGGCGGTTGACGGCCCCACTTGTTGTCGCTTCAAGAAGTCGGATTGGCCGAGAGGGAGCGGCCAAGCCCCACCCCGCCCCTTTATAAAGAGGGGAGCGGGAGGAGCGGTGCCCCTCAATCTTTCGCCATCCGGCTCTATCCATTCTTGATTCCTTTCTTCTCCTGCCATGGCGAGGGGGCGTGGCGACGCTTCATCGGTGGCAGCGAGGGTTTCAGCCAGACAGCGCATCGCTCCTCCCCAAGAGCTCGTAGCAGCGGAGCCAGCCGCTAGAGGGAGGGGGAGGGGGCGAGGTCGAGGCTGCCGCGATGCTGGAAGGAGAGGAGGACGAGGCTGCAGATTGGCCTCGCCTCCCCCAGCAGCCCCTCCTCCGATGGAGGGCCACGCCATCACCTTTGCCTCCCGACCCCATTTGCGCGGGATATGGAGCTGGATCCACCGCAAGCGTTGCGGCTGCACATGAGGGGTTGTGGGAACAGCGACACATGGGTCGACGTTGAGTTCTCCGCCCCTCACATCATGTATCTTCACCGAGGGTGGAAGACCTTCGCTCGCCTCCACGGCTTGACGGATGGGCTCGCTCTCCATTTCAAACTGATGGAGGATGACCTCCTCTCCGTCAAGATCTTCGGGCACTTCAGGACCTGCGTGAGATGCTGCGTGGAGAGCTCCTCCGACGATGAAGATTCCCCGTCAAGCGAGAGTGGTGAGGAAGACAACGGCAGCGACGACAAGGGCAGCGGGCGGCAGGATGACGGGTCCAACTAGGCGTCGAGCACCGCTCCGAGCGGCACCGATGACCCCATCATCCGTGTCGCCGGCTCCTTGAACTTCTCGGGGTCGTCTCCTTGGGCAGCTGGCGTTGGGAGGCTGCGAAAGAGGAAGAGGGCGGGTGGCAAGGCCGTCAAGTCGGAGTACGCGGGCACTGGCGCCTTCGTCGCGTACTGACATCCTGCCGCCTCATCTTCGAGCTCTGCCTCCGGCGCCGCCATCACCTTCCAGCCCTTGGACAGCCACCAAGATGTTCTCTTGGTGTCTTCTGCCACCCGTAGCTCGCCTAGGTGCCCCTTTTGCCCTCCTGCTTTTCTTGTTCCATTTCCTGAGGAGAGGGACAAGAAAGGGATTACGGGCACCTTATCTCTTTTTAGTTTGTAAGCCTTCGGGCCTTAGTAGAATTTAAAGCTTGTAATCCCATTGCTCATGTTTTTCATTTCGTATGAACTGTACCTGTACGGGATATTTTTTTAATGAAAAAGGGATGTTTGCCGGGATTGTCGTTCGCGGGAGGCACCCACGACAAGGAGTGAATCCTTGTTATCTTTAAGACAAAAAATTTCTCGCCCGGCAACAGGCCTTGCCGTTTCCCCACTTCACTCGATCTTTCTCACGCTCTTGGCGGAGGCAGGGATGAGATGGGCTTAGGCCCCCTGTTCCTTCTCTTTGCTGCCGTGGCTACGACCAAATCCAGACCCAGGGGATAATCCTTGGGTGCCGAAAATGGGGAGCATGGTAGCTCAGAGATAGAATGGGGTTTCACGTATCCCAGTCCATAACGAATGCATGATAGAGGATAAATTACTTATCTGGATCTGCAGCCCCTGGCGATCTTGGCTTGCCGCAGAGGGATCCTTGTTCTTGCAGCCCCTGGCAACTCTGGCTTGCCGGGGCCCGGGCGCCGGTCCGTTCCCTTTCTTCCAAAACAGCTTGGCAAGAATACTTACGTGCCCCGTGAACCAAAGAAGACAGAGAAGAACAGAGAGACGTGTACTCGACCTCTAAGCTAGGGGTTAGCCGCCGCTAAGCACTATCGACCCTAACCAAGGACGAGACTCAACCTAGCATGCATGCTATAACTTAGGGCGCCAGCTTCCGCTTATTTATGCTCGTGGTCTGCGCGGCTTTGTACAAAGGGTTACATGCCTTGCCGGCAAGGCTTGTACAAAAGGGTGGCTTGCCGAGAGGCCCGCAGCCGCTACCATGGGTAAAACTTGCGAAGATGCTCGATGTTCCAGAGAGTTGCTCACCGAATGGCATCTTCGGTCTCCAACCGGACGCGCCGGGCCCGGTGACTCGCAAGCACCGATAAGGGCCTTCCCACTTCGGCATCAACTTGTTGGAATTCTTGGCCGACTGAACGTGCCGAAGAACAAGGTCGCCATTCTCAAAGCTCCGGGCATGAACCCTGCGGCTATGGTGGCGGCGCAAGGCTTGCTGGTAGCGTGCTGCTCTCACAGCCGCCCGGAGACGATCTTCCTCAAGGAGCGTCGCGTCATCTTGCCGCAATCTCTCTTGCTTAAGCTCATCATAAGAGAGAACTCGGGGTGACCCGTATATGAGTTCCGTGGGGAGAATTGCTTCTGCCCCGTAAACCAGGGCAAAGGGTGTCTGGCTGGTGGCTCGATTTGGCGTCGTTCTGATCGACCAAAGAACCGCCTGCAATTCATCAATCCAGCGCTTTCCACTCTTGCGCAGCCTGTCGAAAGTCTTTGTTCTTAAGCCTCGCAGGACTTCAGCATTTGCTCTCTCCGCTTGGCCGTTGCTCCGTGGATGTGCCACGGAAGCAAAACAGACCTTGCTGCCGAGATCCTCAATGTATTGCATGAAGCCATGGCTTGTGAACTGCTTGCCATTGTCGGTGATGATCCTGTTGGGCACCCAAAAACGGCACACTAGTCCCTTGAAGAACTTGATGGCTAACTACGCTATCACCTTCCTCACTGCCTCCACTTCTGGCCACTTTGTGAAATTGTCGATTGAGACGTACAAGTACTCAAAGCCCCCGACAGTGGGGGAAAGGGCCCAATATGTCGAGGCCCCAGACCAAGAAGGGCCATGAGAGAGGGATAGTTTGAAGGGCTTGAGCTGGTTGATGGAGCTTCTTCGAGTGGAACTGGCACGCTTCACACTTGGTTACTAGTGCCGTCGCATCCTGGAGGGTGGTGGGCTAGAAGAAACCTTGCCGGAAAGCCTTGCCGGCAAGGGCCCTCGACCCTATGTGGGAGCCACATATTCCTCCATGTATCTCTGCCAACAGCTTTAGTCCTTCCTCCCGGGAGATGCACATCAATTTCACCCCATTCGGTCTTCTTCTGTACAATACGCTGTCAACGAATTGGTACAGAGCAGAACGGCGGGCTACTCTTTCGGCCTCTTCCTGCTCCTCAGGAAGCTCTCCCTTATGAAGGAATCGGACGGTGTGTTGTGCCCATGCCAGAGCCTGTGGCTCGACGACAAGGACCAAAGGCATTTCTTCTGCTACGGGGGCGGCCGTATCCACAGAAGTGACCTAAGGTCCTGCCGGAGTCGGTCGCTCCGTGGCAGGATCGGCATCCACGGCAACATCTTCGCCGGTGGCTCCGGGGAGCTCAGTGGGGAAGTACTTGCCGGGGCCTAGCTTCCTCCGCTTGTTCTGCCCGGTCGACGGCTCAACGGATGGCAGAGTTAACTAAAGCACAAAAGTACCTGGTTCCACAGGCAGCTTGAGGGCAGCATACTTTGACAGGTAATCGGCGATGTCATTCTCTGCCCGAGGGTCATGCTCTGCTTGTATACCGTCAAAGCGTTCCTCCAGTTTCCTCACCTCATCTACGTAAGCTTCCATCAACGGGCTTTGATAATCTTTGTTGATCTGCCTGACGACGAGCTGTGAGTCGCCCCTGACGATGAGCTTTTTAACCCCGAGGTCCGCCGCGATCCTGTGACCGACAAGCAAGCCCTCATACTCGGCGGTGTTTTTGGTTGACATCTCCCAGGGAAGTGCATCTGGACGACGTACTTGAGGTGCTCTTTGGTGGGCGCGACAAGCAGCACACCAGCGCCGGCGCCTTGCAGCGAGAAGGCACCATCAAAGTACATGATCCAGTTGCGACTCGTTTCCTTGCCGGGGAGAGTGGTCTCTCGTACCTCTTCGTCGGGCGTCGAGGTCCATTCTGCAACAAACTCCGCCAAGACTCTGCTCTAAATCGTCGAGGTACTTTCGAACTTTAAACAGAAGCTTGACAGCTCCAGGGCCCATTCCATGATCCTCCCCGTTGCATTTGGGTTACGCAGTATCCGTTGCAATGGGAGGAGGGTGACCACCGTGATCTCATGCGCTTGGAAGTAATGGCGCAACTTCCTCAAAGCCATAAGGAGGACGGAGAGCAGCTTTTGCACACCTGAGTACCTCAACCTAGCCCCCTGCAAAAGGGAGCTGACGAAGTAAACTGGGTGCTGCACCATTTTCTTCTTCTGCGCTTCTTCACCTGGTCGCGTGGGTCCCGTCACACGGGCGCCAGTCTTGCTGGGGCCGAACCCTGCCGGGGGTTCAGCCTTGCCGGGGCTAAGCCCTGTCGGGGAGGGTTCCGGCCTGCCAACCGTCGACTCTGCCCCTGCTGCTGTCTCCTCATCAACCTCTCTCTGCACCACTAGTGCGGCGCTAACCACCTGATTCGTTGCTGCTAGATAAAGCAGCAACGGTTCTTGTGGTTTGGGCGGAACCAGCACTGGGGTAGAGGAGAGGTACTTCTTCAATTCTTGCAGCGCTGCCTCGATCTCTGGGGTCCACTCCATCGGCCCTGCTTTCTTTAAGATCTTTAAAAAAGGAAGGGCACGCTCCACGGACTTGGAGATGAACCGGCTCGTGGCAGCAATGCAGCCAGTGAGCCGAAGCACGTCCTTGATCTGTTTGGGTGGCCCAATCTGCTCGATAGCCTTGATATTATCTGGGTTTGCTTCAATCCCGCGCTGGGACACAAAGAACCCGAGAAGCTTGCCGGACGGGACGCCTAAGACACACTTCTCAGGGTTGAATTTGAGGTTGATCTTGCGCAGGTTCCCAAATGTTTCCTCCAGATCTTGCACGAGCGCTGCCTTGTCCTTGGTTTTGACCACTATGTCATCCATATAAGCTTCCATATTTCTATGTAGCTGGGGCTCAAAACCAAATTGGACTACTCTTGCAAAGGTCGAGCCAGCACTCTTCAACCCGAAAGGCATCCGTAAAAAGCAATATGTACCACATGGGGTGATGAATGCTGCCTTTTCCTCGTCTTCCTTTGTCATGAAGATCTGGTGGTATCCTGAGTAGGCGTCCAGGAACGATAAGAGGTCACACCCAGCCTTGGAGTCAACAATCTGGTCAATGCGTGGCAACGGGAAAGAATCCTTTGGGTAGGCCTTATTGATGTCTGTGTAATCAATACACAACCTCCATTTCCCATTTGCCTTGCGCACCACTACCGGATTGGCCAACCACGTTGGATGGAGTACTCCTCTCACCAAGCCTGCCACCTCTAGCTTTCTGATTTCCTCCGTGATGAACTCCTACCTCTCCAGAGCTTGCTTCCTGACCTTCTGCTTGATGGGCCGCCTATGAGGACAGACAGCAAGGTGGTGCTCAATCACCTCCTTGGGAACGTCGGGGATGTCGGAGGCTTGCCATGCAAACACATCGACATTCGCACGCAGGAAGGAGACAAGCTCGCTTTCCTATTTGCCGTCGAGGGTGGAGCTTATGGTAAAAACTCCCCCCGTACCGTCCTCCTTGACGGGCACCTTCTTAGTCTCTGGTGTCGTGGCTCTGGACTTCTTACTCTTGCCGGCGGAGCTCTCTGGAACGTCCTCTACAAGAGCGCAACACCCCGAAGAGGTGCGCTTGCTGGAGTGGGTTCTAGGAGTCTCGCCGGTCTTCTTCCCCCCTGGGGCTCCGTCGACAGGAGCAGGTACCTTAGCGGCAGCTGCTGCAACTGCTTCCCGGTAGAGTTGGTCAGCCCAGATCAGCGCATCTTTCTTGTCAGAGGGGACGGTGATGATGTTCATCGGCCCGGGCATCTTCAGAATGTTATAGGCGTAGTGTGAAGCCGCAATGAACTTGGCCAGCGCCGGGCGACCGAGGATCCCATTGTAAGGCAAAGGGATCTCGGCTACGTCGAAGACAATCCTCTCCATCCTGTGGTTCAGCTCGCCTCTGAATATCTCCGGCAGCGTAATCTTTCCCTTTGGCTGGCTCCACCCCGGGTTAACCCGTTGGAACGTACCTGTCTCCTCGAGGTCCCCATCGGGGATCTGCAACCTTTTGACCACGACGGGTGAGATCAAGTTCAGGACGGCACCGCCGTCGACCAACATCTTTGTCACATTGAGGTTGCAGATTGTTGGTGAAACCAACAATGGCAAGCACCTGACCGCAATGGTGCGGTCAGGGTGGTCCTCGGTGTCGAAGATGATGGGCGTGCTGGACCATTTCAGCGGCTTCCGTGCATCAAACGATGGCTCCACCGCTATGATCTCATGCGCCCACTGTTTGAGGTGGCGGTGGGATGCGTGCAGCGAGGCGCCGCCGTCGACACACATGGCCTCTGCGGCTTTCTGTAACTCGTGGTCGCCGGACTCGTCGTCCTCATCATGATCATCGTCTTCCTGCTTCTTGTCGCGGCCCCGGGCGGGCCTCTCTCGCTGACTCTCCTTGCCGCGGCGGCCTCCTTGGCTGCCATGTTTCTTGCCGGATCCTTCGGCACCGTCTGGGCCTTTCTCCTTGTCCCGCCGCTCATACTCTACTTTCTGCTTCTCGGCGAGTAGCTCTACCTGCCAGCAGTTTTGGAGATCGTGGCCCTTGGTGTGGTGGATCTTGCAGTACTGGTTGTCGGAGCCTCCTGGCTTGTCGGCAGCTACCAAGGCCCGGCAAGCGTCACACCCGGCAATCTCCTTGCCGGGGTCGCTCGCCTTTATCTTATTGGTGGTACCGGTGTCGTCGGATCCCTCAATGGCAAGCACGACCTTGCCCTTGCGCTTTCTATTACGGCGTCGGCCTTTCTTTGCTGGGGTGGTGGTATCGCCAGTGGAGTCAGTTTCCGCACCGGCATCTTCGCCGGGGTACTTCCTTCCTTCCTCGGCACGAGCGCACCGATCGGCCAGAACATAGAGCTCAGCCACATCCTTAACCTTGTTCATCGCTAACTCTTCACGCATCTTGCGATTGCGCATGTTCTGATGGAACGCACTGATCATAGCGGCGGGATGAACATCGGCGATGTTGTACTACACCCGGCTGAACCTTTGGATGTACTTGCGCAGGTTTTCTCCTTCCTTCTGGGGGATGATGTGTAAATCACCCGCCTGGCCATGAGCTTGGTGACCTCCGGTAAGGTGCCAACAAACTCACGGCACAGATCCGCCCAAGAAGAGATGGAATCCATCGGCAAGTGCATCAACCATGACATAACATTAGGCTTGAGTGCCAACGGGAAGTAGTTGGCAAGCACCTTGTCGCCGCGGGCCCTGGCATCTTGCATCGCGATGGTGTAGATGTTGAGGAACTCTGACAGGTGAGTCTTGCCATTGTACTTCTCGCCAACGTCGGGTTTGAACGTACGGTGGGAGGGCCACTAGAACTGCCGCAGCTCACGGGTGAAAGCCGGACAACCCACCTCGTAAGGTAGGCCACCGTAGCCTCCCGATGCTGGGACGTCGGCGCTCGATCGTAGTTCGAGTGTCCTCGTGAGCCCGCTCCCGAAGGACTTGGCGCTGATCGTGGTTGGTCTGCGGGTCGGACGACGCGATGGAGATATCATCACGAGCGTCGGCGCGATGGGCCGACGCCCGGGGCGGTCGGGATGGATGTGGAGAGTACACCGTAGCCGTGTCGCCTCCGGCATGGCCTCTGCTAGCAGGTGGCAGCCCGGCGGAGCGACGGCCGACGGGTTCCGCCGGCCGCAGCCTGTCATCGTTGGCGATGCCGAGGAGGCTCCGGGCGGTGGCCCTCCATTCGTCGAGCTTCTCCGCGGCGGGAGGAAAATCGAGGAGCAGTTGCGCGCGCGCCAGGGCTTCCGCTGGCGTGGGTGGCGGTGAGAGCTGGGTGGACCGCGATGCGCCTCGACTCCTAACCACATTAGAAGGAGCCGTGTCGCGGCTCCGCAGCCATTCGCCACCTCCATCAGTACCTCGGCGCGCATGCTGGCCCTCTCCTTCGTGTGATGGACGAACATGACTCTTTCTAGGGCGGCGCGCAGGGTCACCAGGAGGGTGACGCTGCTCATCATGCACAACCTGAGAAGAGCGCGCCGTGGGCACCGGTGTTGGCATCTTGGAGATCGCCGTGCCGCCACCTGCGGGGGGCCCGACTCCGTCTCTGGAGCCCGCGACCGGTGGCTCGCTGCCCGGCATGTAAACGACGTAGCTATCCAGGCCCGGACCATCAGGGCAATGTGGATGTTCACGAGCCGTGCCACGGGTCCTCTCCGCGACTGGCCCGCTGTCGGTCCGCACCGGTACCAACCCGGCTCCGGACGTACCGATCGCCGTGGTCACCTTCTTCTTAGGAGCCATGGCGATGAAGAACAACTAGGTCAACTGCTAGACCAGATTCTCACAACAGCGCTCCCCTACCTGGCGCGCGAAAGATGTCGGTGGGAAACGACAGCTATGGGATCACTGGAATCCCTTCTATGGTTGCGGGGCGCGGGGATCGTGAGAAGAGCGGGACCAGCAGACAACATAAAGGGATTTTACCCAGGTTCGGGCCGCGAGGATGCGTAAAACCCTAGTCCTGCTTTGGTGGATGTATTTAGTGTTCTTGAGCTCTCGAACTAGCTCTAGGTGCTGCGAGGTTCGAAAGACCCGAATCCTTTCTCTGTGTGCCATGGGCCTCCTTTTATAGGCGAAAGGGGCTGCCATAGTGGCACACAGGAGGTGGAAAGGGTACAGTTGAAACACCCCAAAAATTTTGACCTTGATTTATTAATTACAATTTTGCCAGGAAATTAATTTTTTATTTTTGGTTTTATCATTTAATTTCAGATCACTCTGTCCCTCTGAATTTCTTGTTTTGAGTTTTTCCTTCTAGGTGGGAACCTTTCAAAAATATTATTGGACTTGTATATCTTCCCAAAACATTTCTTTTATCAGTGGATTTATTTCTATAATTATTTTTCCTGAACTTTAATTCTTTTAAAATGGTTTCTCATAAGCCTTAGAACCTCTTTTGCACTACAACCCTTTGATAAATTTATTTAATATTCCAACCAAAATTTGGGGATGTTAGTAGGAGTATATTATTCAACTTTATGCAAAAATCCACTGGTGTTCTTTGAAAAATTTGAGCAAATCATCCTCTTTTGCTCTCTGATCCAGTTGGGTGTTTTCTACTTCAACTCTATATTAGTCTGCTCTAGTGCCCATGATCTTTCTCCTGCTTTTAAACCACCCTACAAAACCCTTAAGTCTAGGAGAGTGGACCCACTAGAGTATTTTTGGTCCATGCAATGATAGCCTTTATTTTCTGTCCAGGTGTGGTTTTCTCAAATTTTTGCACTAACAAGTTTCTGGTTTTGCCAAGCTAACCTTGTCACCCTCTTTATCATCCAAAGAGACTATGATCTGGATTTTTTGGCCACCCCAAGAGATGCCTAGATGACTATAGCATTCTGTCAAACACCTTGTGTGCATGGCCAGTTTTGGCTTGGTTTTTAGTTTTCATTGTGGACTTGATCCCCTGACCAAACCACCATGTCCACTAATATCCTTGCAAACTCTAACCAAGACCTGATAACCCCCCAGCCCCATCGAAGCCCTCTAGCACGCGCTGGCATTACGTCAAGCTCCTAGCGTGTGTGCTATGGACGCGGTCAGAGCGCGTTTTTGCACGTGCGTGCGCCCGAGTCGCCGCGTCTCGTTGCCGCCTCCCCGCGCCCGTTCTGGTCCCTTCCCAGTCGCAGCCAACACGCCCGACCCCTCCCTCGCCGCAGAGCCGCCCTGACACCCTCCTGGCGCCCCACAGCGCCACCACCGCAAGCCGGTGGCGGCCGCAGCAGGCCTCTGCCATGGACGGCGCCGCCCGAGCCACTCCAGCCCGCCAGCTGCCCCTGGTATAGTTCGAGCTCATCCATTCACCCCTCCAAGCCGCCCCTGCATCGCCACATCGCCTGCGGCCACGGTAGCAGCTCACCGACGATCTTATCCCCGGCCGCCGCGGAACCGACTTAGATACGCTATAAAAGGGGCCCCCGAGCTCGTCCAGTCCCTCATGCAACCTCAAGCCATCGCCCTAGGGCTCCCTTAGCCGGCAATCAATGGAGGAAGGCCGTCTTACCCATCTTCATTCAGTTCGGCCGCCGCCACACTTCGGTGCCGTGCGTCGCAAGTAGAGCCTCCCCTGCCCTTCGAACGCCACCGTTCGACTCCCCTCGATCGTGTGGAGCCACCCAACGCCTCAGCCTCGACCGGGAACCACCGTAGCCCAAACCCCCAAATCCTCCCGAAGCCACCTCCGCCGCGGAGCTCGCCGCCGGCGACTCCCTCCACCCCCGCCAACCTAGCAACCACTGGGAGGACCACCCGGGACTGGCGGATCCATCCCTGCCCTCGGAACCCTGTGGGGAGCCGCGGTTCGTCGACGGCGATCGCCGGAGCCCCGCCACCGCTCGGACAGAGGAGAAAGGAGGCGCGGGCGACTGGTCAAACCTGACAAGTGGGCCCAAGGGACCCACTGTCAGTGACCCCGCGCCGGCCCGCGTGGTTTAAGTGAAAGCGTAAACACAGAAGTACGTCTCCTCCGTCTCAAAAACGTATTCTTAATCGAACCGTTTCTTTTTCTGTTTTATTTTAAAAACAGGATTTTTAATAAACTTTGACTGGCTATAACTTTTTAAATATAAGTCCAATTGATTTGATTCTTTTTCTGTTGTTTCTCAAATTTGGTCTAGTTTATTTTCATATTTAATTGAAAATTTTCCAAACAACTTTTTTTGTACTGTTTTGACACTATGTGTTGATTTGAATTTTCTTAAATAGGATTTTGAAGAAGGAAGCAACTTTCAAAAGTGCACCCCATTTGCATACTCTTGAAGGCAAGCATTCGGAACCCTGTCATAATATTGTTGTGTGTTGTTTGATACGGTTACAACACCACCTTAACACGAAGTATTCATTATTTTATGTGATGATTGATCATACTAATGAGTGCAGAATGAATATTCCTTGCTGTTCGAATTTGATATGCTTGCGATAGTAATCACCCTCGTATGCCTTTCATGCCTATCGGAGGGAATCTGGGAAAGCCTCTGTCTTGGGAAGACACGAGCTTGTCTCCAGTCTTCGTCGAGACGGTTGTGTCCGGTATGGCATAGTAAGGTATGATAGAGTGGTGATTCTGTCTGTTGGTTGAAACATATTTGCTATGCTAATCACGCAGGGAATACTTAAACCTCCTGAGTCGGCCGTAGATCGAGTCTTGTTCCAGTAACCACCATACTTGTCTCGTACTACCACTTGTCCCTGCCATAAGTAGGGTACGGTTCAGTAAGTTGTCAACCCCTTTCCTAGCACACACCGTACAGAGAGGCCATGGTGGAAGATACCGGCTGCATCTGATAGGCATGCCACCTGGTCCGGGGGCATGGGTGTTTCTAGTTGGAGCCGGGGGGGTAGCTCCCCTAGTTTGCGCGTGTTATAAATTTTGTGATCCCATGCTAGTCGAGGTTGTAGCCTCCCCACTTAGAGTTTCGCTTAACGGGTGTCGTGGGTGATTCCAGACACCGGTAAAGTTATGCTGGTGTGTGCGAGTCAGGTGTGTTTTCAATTAAAAGACCGTAAGCGGAATTAGTCCGATGGACTAAAGAAACCCGTTGCTCGTGGGTAAAGAGTACACCCTCTGAAGAGATTACATCTATTCGAATAGCGGTGTCGATGGGTAAGGACTACAGTCTAGGATGGGTCAAGTTTCGGTCTTAGTGTCGGTCTTCGAAGGAAAAACTGCTAAACCAGAACATTGATTATGACCTGTGACATATGATGATTATGATTATTATTATTGTGGACTAACCATTTACATTATTTGAATTATTGAGTATCCCTGGGACGGTTCTACCTCCTGGATATTCACTGTGATTATTCTTATATAAGCCCTTTATGTGGTGTCGCTCAAACGTCCGACTGTGGCATGCTTGTTATTTAAATTATTTATAAGCCCTTTATGTGGTGTCGCTCAGATGCCCGACTGTGGCATGCTTGTTATTTAAATTATTTATAAGCCCCTTATGTGGTGTCGCTCAGATGCCCGACTGTGGCATGCTTGTTATTTAAATTATTTATAAGCCCTTTATGTGGTGTCGCTCAGACGTCCGACTGTGGCATGCTTGTTATTTCCTTTATTTATAAGCCCTTTATGTGGTGTCGCTCAGATGCCCGACTGAGGCATACTCTATGTTATTATCCTTTCGAGGCGTCGCTTCAGACACCTGATCGGTGCATTTTATTTCTATTCTCGGGTTGTTTATTCATGTTCTATATGAATAACCTGCTTGCGTGCATCGTCAATTTATTTTCGTAACTGACGTAGTAATCATGGCATATTTCAGAGCATAATTATCATCTGTTATATTATACATGTGTTCATAATGTTTGCGAGTACATTCGAAGTACTCACTGGCTTGTCCCTGGCTATTTTCTTGGCCAGATTTCTTGCGTGGAGAGGAGCGTTGCGATGACAGCCCCGGAACCCATGCAATGGTAATAGCAGCCTCGCGAAGATAGATGTTATCCTGGTCAGCTGTTCCTGTGGGAAATGGAGTCCCATAGACACTGATGAACCACAAACCGCTTCCGCCATCAGCCACTAGAAACCATTTGTTGTACTCATAGGCCAAAATGGTCTTGTACTTCATATTATGTACTTTGCTTGGAATTTCTTTATCAAGTTGGTGCCTCATCAGCTAATAGTAATCCTGGGGAAGGTAAGCACATGGGCCATTTTTTTGGGAAATTAATATCCCAAAAATCCGGTCCTGACAACCTTGGTATCAGAGCCAGGCTGACCATTGGCTAATCCTATCTTAGTCAGGTCGATAAACCTACGTTAACCAGCCCACCAGACCTTAACCTAACCCCAGTCAAGCTTGCGTGTAAGATAGCCACACAGTGATCCCGACACCTTTTTGCAGTCGGTGCCCAACCTATCAGCCTAGCCTGTCGATCATGCTCCAGTGACCGACACCCAAAGTGTCTCATTCACAAGCGTGCGAAGGAAGACCCCGTCCCCTTTTCTATAAAAAGGGCACGCTAGCCTCAACCCAGCACAGCACAACCTCTTCCCCAAACTGAGCTATAATGCCTGGCCCTGTCGTGCACAATGAGACCACAGCAACCAACCTTGGAGGTTTTGTGACTGTGCTAGCAAAACCTCACCCGCCGTGCCTTTGCATTAGAAGAGCCCCCATAATATGTTGTGTACCAAGGGCCCATGAGCGGTGAGAGCCGTCAATTCTGGGCCACTATGCACGTTTATGGTAGGGGGTCTATCGCCAGAACGCCCCTACAGGTTCACCGGAAGTACGACTTCCTTTGAGCCGCAAGCCATCCAACTAGCTGCTCGAGAGGCTATAATTTAACTCCGGCACTTGTCGCCCAGAGTTAACTGTCGCTCGTTCTACTACTACCCCAACCGTGACGGGTATGGAAGGCCACCCCAGGTTGCCAACGGAGACCACGAGACGGATCCTGCATTATTGCACCTAGTGCGCTATGTAGGTGCACCAGAGGAACTGTTCGATCAAATCACCCTGGATCTGATCGCAGCTCGTGGAGAACTGGTCCGCCGAGCCTCGGCAAGAAGAGAAGATGAGCCCGACGCCGATAACCCAGTCATGCTGTTCGGACAACCGATCGAGTCCTTGAGGTCTGCCCCAGCCATCGACCAAGGTGCTTTGGTGTCCCAAGAAGTGCTTCGTCGCCTTTTGGGAACACGCTCCAACGGGATTGTGGCCAACAACCCCAACGATGGTCATCATCGCTACCCCAACCCTGCAGCCCCTCAACCCCCTCCAGCTAATCCCGACGGTGAAACCCGAGGAGAAGCCTCGACGTCCACAAGGAACACCCGCTTAGATATAAACGAGGTAGACTAAGTCACTCAAGTATGTCCTCGCCCTGTAATTGTGTGATCTTGCATCGCCATAATTAAATGTTGTCTGCTTGTGCGCCCCTATTTTTAATAGTATCCATGCATAAGTGTGTTGGCGTACGGTTGCATTTTGTTTATTCCGGGCGTAGCTACCAAAAACCACCCCGACGACACCCACAGTAATACGTCACTTTTGTGAGATATGTGTTTTGTGGCTTTGACCTTCGACCCCATAGAGCAAAACCGACAAACTAGTTGCCCCTCACCGTGATAAAAGCCCGTATGCTATATAAAAGGCCACCTCGTGACCTTGCCAAGTACCCCTCACCTTGTGCTCAACTCTCACAGCCATTCCTTTGCCATGCCGAGCCCTAGTATTTATCTGAGAACTCCAGATGCAACCCCAGGTAGTTTTGTTAAAATATTGTGGGACTTTACCTGCAGTACCATGAGTTCTATCCATCCACCCAGTACGAGTTGCTCAAATCGAGGATCACCCCATCCACCTCGAAATACTGGGTAGTGGTGCACATTCCTCCCGCAAACCCAAACCAAGACCCAACGGAAGTCTCCTTCGTGGGAAAATCTATGCCGACTCCGCAGATGGCCATAGAAGCTACCGCGTATGAAGCGATTGCTCGCCTTCGATTCACGGTACCCTATGCAAGTGAACGGGGGTATTATTACTTCCCGAGTCGTGCATCACCCGGAGAAGTAGCATATCTTCCCGGTGGACGAATTGAGAGAGACCCAAAGATTGGCCAACCTTGCCCAAAGATGTCATCGCTCAAGCGTTTGACCAAATGAGTAATGGGTTATCTCTAGAGCCTCGCTGATTTAAATCCTCAGATCGCCATCGGCGGACCACTGAGGCCCGACCAGGAGAGACGCATTCATCGACTAGTAAAGCCACTTCCCCCGATAGAAGAAGAGTGTGCCCCAGTACCAAAGACGTTTTCTCAGGACCCTGTCTATTTACCATTTTCATTGTAGACGTCACTGCTATGTTTACTGTCCCAGCATTTATTTATGTGTTACAACTTAAGCGCTGTGTCCTAAATTTGTGCGATTAATTAAATATTTGGTTACAATCAATGTGAGTAGTTTGTACTGCTGTTAATTTTTATTAACTGTTTTCACTCTCAGTAAATTCCGAAGTGAGATTTTTCCCTGAGTTGTAGCGGCATATATCTCTTCACGACATAGATTTTTATTCACACAGCGCCAGTATTCCACACTGTAGCTTTACACCACTTAATTTCCCACTCACTGTAGCCACGTTTTAATTGCATGAATAGGATGATTATTTTTTGTGATATTACTTTGAGATAGTAGGCGTAATTCTTTTCAAAGCAGCCCTTAGCAAATCTCGAGGACGAGATTTTTCTTAAGGGGGGTAGTGTTGTAACACCCCAAAAAATTTGACCTTGATTTATTAATTACAATTTTGCCAGGAAATTAAATTTTTATTTTTGGTTTTATCATTTAATTTCAATCACTCTGTCCCTCTGAATTTCTTGTTTTGAGTTTTTTCTTCTAGGTAGGAACCTTTCAAAAATATTATTGGACTTGTATATCTTCCCAAAACATTTCTTTTATCAGTGGATTTATTTCTATAATTATTTTTCCTGAACTTTAATTCTTTTAAAATGGTTTCTCATAAGCCTTAGAACCTCTTTTCACTACTTCCCTTTGATAAATTTATTTAATATTGCCACCAAAATTTGGGGATGTTAGTAGGAGTATATTATTCAACTTTATGCAAAAATCCACTGGTGTTCTTTGAAAAATTTGAGCAAATCATCCTCTTTTGATCTCTGGTCCAGTTGGGTGTTTTCTACTGCAACTCTATTTTATTCTGCTCTAGTGCCCATGATCTTTCTCCTGCTATCAAACCACCCTACAGAACCCTTTAGTCCAGGAGAGTGGACCGATTGGAGTATTTTTGGTCCATGCAATGATAGCCTTTATTTTCTGTCCAGGTTTGGTTTTCTCAAATTTTTGCACTAACAAGTTTCTGGTTTTGCCAAGCTAACCTTGCCACCCTCTTTATCATCCAAAGAGACTATGATCTGGAGTTTTTGGCCACCCCAAGAGATGCCTAGATGACCATAGCATTCTGTCAAACACCTTGTGCGCATGGCCAGTTTTGGCTTGGTTTTTAGTTTGCATTGTGGACTTGATCCCCTGACCAAACCACCACGTCCACTAATCTCCTTGCAAACTCTAACCTAGACCTGTTAACCCCCAGCCCCATCCAAGCCCTCTAGCACGCGCTGGCATTACGTCGAGCACCTAGCGTGCGTGCTCTGGGCGCGGCCAGAGCGCGCGTTTTTCACGTGCGTGCGCCCGAGTCGCCGCGTCTCGTTGCCGCCTCCCCGCGCCCGTTCTGGTCCCTTCCCACTCACAGCCAACACGCCTGACCCCTCCCTCGCCGCAGAGCCACCCTGGCACCCTCCTGGCGCCCCGAAGTGCCACCACCGCAAGCCGCCGACGGCTGCAGCAGGCCTCTGCCATGGACGGCGCCGCCCGAGCCATTCCAACCCGCCCCCTGCCCCTGGTACAGTTCGAGCTCATCCATTCACCCCTCCAAGCCGCCCCCTACGATGACAGCCCCGGAACCCACGCAATCGTAATAGTAGCCTCACGAAGATAGGAGTTATCCTGGTCAGCTGTTCCTTGGGAAATGGAGTCCCATAGACACTGATGAACCACAAACCGCTTCCGCCATAAGCCACTAGAAACCATTTGTTGTACTCATAGGCCAGAATGGTCTTGTACTTCATATTATGTACTTTGCTTGGAATTTTTGTATCAAGTTGGTGCCTCATCAGCTAACAGTAATCCTGGGGCAGGTGACCACATGTGCCATTTATCTGGGAAATTAATATCCCGAAAATCCGGTCGCGACAACAGTGTCGCGAGGTTATCCTTCGTATTACAGGACAAGATGCATTTAATGCATCGCTTAGGTGTCCTCTCGCTTTATTGGGGATGGGGGCGAGGCCCATCCCGTCCGTGGATGCTCATCCCCGCTTCGACACGCGCCCTGGCCAGCGATGCATGCGGTGCCATGTAGGCAGGCAGGCAGCTGAGGTGGCGCGGTGGTGGAGCCTCCAGGAAGGTTTGCATGCTGCCACGCAGGTGCCTGCCCAGCTGGTTGGGTCAGCAGCTGCATGCGAACGGCGGTGAAGACTTATCTGGTGCGGGCCTGGCAGTGGCCTACCGGTGTGCCTGGCGGGAGCCTTGCCGGGTGGCCCGGCAAGGGTCTTGTCGTGGCACGCTGGCCTACCCGGCAAGGGTCTTGCTGGGGGTGTTGTGGGTTTCTTCGGTGAGGATGATTGCCTTCCTATCCTTACTTGATCTTGATTATTCTTTATCTTCACAAAGATATGCATGCCACCATGGAGGTGCCTCCCGAGCCCTGTCCCAATGCGTCTGTTTGAGCATTGGTGGGCTCAAGGATGCTTCCTTTCATTTGGCGTCGTGAGCTGCCCCCTGCAAGGGTCTTGCCGGGCAGCTGAGCTGCCCCGACAAGGGTCCTTGCCGGAAAAACTGCCGCCCATCCGATCCTTGTGTCCTTGGTCCTTGTCGTTGCTTCGTTTGTCCTCGTGGCTTTGGCTTCTCTCCAGCTCCCCTTTCCTGCTATGTCTATGCGTGGCCGTGGCGGGAGGCTCTGACTGCCCGTGCACAAGTAAAGGGGTCAAAAGCAGAGCCCCTACTTTTGTACACCGACACGATATGACATAAGTTTTGGCCAAGCTGGGTTGCGTGGCTCCTGTGCTTATGCCCTACGTTCCCGTTAGTTCGGCTAGGGCATAAAGGGAGCACCTCTGCGATTGTTACTGTCGGGTCATCCGGATGTCTACCTCAGACTGGGTGAAGCCGAAAGCTAGCGTTCTTAAGGGAATATTCGGTCGGTGGATTAAAGAAGTTTTTTCGCATTCACTCCATTGTGAACCCCCAGAAGTTACATATACTACAATTTTTCAATCACAGTTTGGACATGCACATTAACACATGCACACCCAGGGAAAGGAACCCTTAACGGAACTATTCTCTCTGGAAGATGTTTCTTACAACTTTAACGTAATATAACATAACTAGCCAGAAACAACTTGTCTGTTCAAGCAACTATGACCCCTACGCCTGGTTTCCACGCATGCCTCGGTCCATTCGGCCGCACTGGTATTCGGAAACACTACGGACCTTCGGGTCCCGAGGTTGAAGCAAAAATGTCTGCCATGACAATCATTTTACAATTCAGCTAGAGTTACTTATATCAAGGAAAGTACATAGTCAATTAGACTCATAAATTTCCTCCTCTATACCATCCAACAGGCTGTCTAACTTACAATCATGTTGGGAATATTTGGCAGCTACTGCTACTTGGTCATATACCAAGTTAACAGGAACTTCTTTTCCGTCTGACCCTAGAGGTCTGACTCGGGCCATGCGATTCGGATCGAGCTTGGTATACCGTGTTTTCACCATGGCCCAGGCTTCTCGCGCACCCTCCCGGCAGGCCGATATTTTCCATAATCGGAAACATTGCGGCGCTCCCTTGAATAGCTCTACAAGCTCCTCCATACTTCCTGGAGGGGAGGCAGATGGTCATAAGGCCTTGGCAACACTCCGCATTGCCTACCAAGTTTGCTCGTGCATTTGCGACAGCCCTTACGGCAGATCGTCCGACAATCCGGACATCTCCTCTTCGAGACGGCCCGTCAGCATACCTGCAAATATAACTCTATCAGTTCCTTGCATCTCCGAACTATTATAAAGTAAGTTCGGACACATACTGAATATGCCGCCTCGCAGCCTTTTATTCTCCTTCATGGAGTCGGCCAGTTGGGCCCGCACATCTTTCAGTTCCTCGCCTAGCTGGGTGTTGGAATCTTGGAGTTTGTTTTTCTCCTCTCTGACTCCGGTCAGAACGTGCTCGCCTGCGGCATGTAGTCTTTTCGCCTCTTTCTCTCCCGTTTGAGCGGCTTTCAGCTTCTCTTCCAGTTGGTCCGATGACCCTGTTATGAGACAAACAACAGTATCAGCATAGCTGGTATATAATTATGGTTTCTTGGAGGGAAATATTACCAGAGGACGCCTTCTTGGACTTTTCCAGTTCGGTGGTAACAGTAGTTAGCTGTGTCCGACACTTTTCCAGCACTTGGGCCAGCAGGTCATTCTTCTTCGTAAGATCCTGGTTATACAACGATCCTTAAATCATTTGTACCAACCGCTTCAAGTCTAGGGGGCTACTGGCACATGGTTATCAAATTCAGACAAAGTAAACTTACCTGCACATCTTTTAAATGCTGCTCTGTGGCTCTGTTAAGCCCATCTCGAGCAGCTCGGATGTATTTATCAGCTGAGCTGAAGGCACTGAACGCCTCT
Organism: Aegilops longissima; assembly: GCA_021605205.1. Classification (NCBI taxonomy): domain Eukaryota; kingdom Viridiplantae; phylum Streptophyta; class Magnoliopsida; order Poales; family Poaceae; genus Aegilops; species Aegilops longissima. Next base: position 114,548,473 of record CM038682.1, on the reverse strand, counting down.
TTTGAGAAGCGGGGATCTCGTAAAGCGGCCCTCCGGCGCCAATGATTCATGGCGCTCTCCACCTTCGCCTTGGTGACGGACATATCTTCCGAGCCCTCAGCAGAAGGACAGTCTGGCGCCACTCCCGTATCAGGCCCCGTCTCCGCGGCTGGAACTGAATCCTGGCTATTGGGAGTACGACTGGCCGGGTCCTCGAATACAGTCTGTCGAACCTTTTTCCTGATACAAGACGAACATAGGAGTCATAGTTGGACGCGACTGCTAAAGCACATAGCTGCGAATCCATACCTCTTCGATGTAGGCTCAGTCGTATCTTTGTTTGCCTTCTTCTTCGAAGGCCTGCCTGGCATGGGAGCCGCTCTCTTTGGAGATGCCCTTGGGGCAGCATGACGCGCCGAACGCCTCCCCTTCTGAGCATAGGACGGTGCGGTGGGTGAGGCAGAATGAGAGAACTCTTTTGCATGAGATGTCTCCTGATTACTTACGTGGGAAGCAAGGAAAAGACCGGGATAATCGACGATGATGGCCACTTATGTGGCGTCATAGCTCTCCTGGTAAAACACCCCGCCCTCGAGCAACATGAATATATCCGTATCCTCTTCGAATCCGGGGTCAAGGTCCTGATTGTGGCCCTCGGGCTACGGGGCAGGGCTGTGAAGCCCTTCGGAAATCTTTCGCCAGTACTGTTATAAATGGACGGGTTAATATTTATTTAAAGTAGCCCAGGGAGTGGAATGAGTAGAGTAGAGGAGTTGGGGGCTTACCCAGCTAGGAGGACTGTACATGGAAAATCCCCCTCTGCGCTTGATACGGAGGAACTCCTCTTCCTCCCCTTTGAACAGTTCGGCCAATATTTTGGCCAGAGCGGCGGGGGTGTCCAGACCCTTTGTGCAGCAGCGGGAGGCGTCGTCTTCCCCATTGTAGTGCCACATGGGAAGCCCTCTGTATTGGAGTGGATGAACCCCCCGCACTATGGAGGTCGCCATTACTTCGACTATCGTGAATCCGGACTGGGTGAGCGTCCTTATCTTGCTCAAAAGTTGGCGAACTTCCGCACTATCTTCCTCCTCGAGGTTCCGAGGGCGCTGAGGGAGTCCTGGATTAGGGGGTCATCGGACAGCCGGACTATATACTTTGGCCGGACTGTTGGACTATGAAGATATAAGATTGAAGACTTCGTCCCGTGTCCGGGGGGGGGGGGGGGGCTCCTTTGCGTGGAAGGCAAGCTTGGCAATTCGGATATCTAGATCTCCTCCCTTGTAACCGACTCTGTGTAACCCTAGCCCCCTCTGGTGTCTATATAAACCGGAGGGTTTAGTCCGTAGGACAAGAACAATCATAATCATAGGCTAGCTTATAGGGTTTAGCCTCTACGATCTCGTGGTAGATCTACTCTTGTAATACTCATATCATCAAGATCAATTAAGCAGGAAGTAGGGTATTACCTCCATCGAGAGGGCTCGAACCTGGGTAAACATTGAGTCCCCCGCCTCCTGTTAGCATCTGCCTTAGATGCGCAGTTCGGGACCCCCTACCCGAGATCCGCCGGTTTTGACACCGACGTTGGTGCTTTCATTGAGAGTCCCACTGTGCCGTCACGATAAGGCTTGATGGCTCGTCTTGTTGTCAAGGACAACATTACCTCTGGGGAGCCCTGGCTGTAGGCCAAACTCTCCGACTAGGCGGCTTCGTCATGACCGCCCGTTCGACCGTCGCGCCGACAATGACTTCTCGGGTCATCAAAAACCAGCCTCCACGTTGGCTCGGAATTCGCCGAGCAGATGGATACAATGGAGCTCTCTTCTTTGAACAAGCTCTTGGATCGCATCGCCGCCTTGGGAGTCGCTACGGACTATGATCGGATCGGGCTTAAACCCGACCAAAGGGAGATTAACTCTCCGCCGATCACCCATCAGATAGCGGTGGTGGAGGAGCAATGCAGCGATTGTTCGTCTATTTTGAGGACAAACTATGTCTGGATTCCCGAGCTCTCCGAGCCGGATACCAGTCTACGGGAGGACATGACCCAAGCTTCGAACCTAGAATCGGACAGTGGGCCAGAACTATTGGGCATCGTCCTAGAGCCCGAACTGCCAAGCTCGGAAACTCCGCCCCCGGGTCTCAGATCGGGTCAGGGTTTCGACCTAAATCTACCCACCCACCCTCACATAAGTGATCTTTCCCACATTAGACAAGAGCCCCAAGAGACAGTACATCACTATTGGGCCAGATTGCTCCTTGTAATGAACAAGGTCAAGGACTATCGCGAGGAAGACGCAATTTCATTCTTTTGCAAAAATTGCACGGACAAGGGAATCCTCAACGCCATAAGTCGCCGTGACATAGTACACTTCGCTGACTTGGCGGCCATAGTACAGAAGTACTGTGCGATGGAAAGCATCTGGAAAACCCAAATAAAATTCCGGGATCCTCCGGCTCTCACTAAACCCGCCGTCCGAACTAAAAGGGTGTACTCTCGTAAGTCACCTGATCCAATTACAAAGAAACCAAAGCCCACGACAGGGCGAGGAACCGTATTGGAGGGATGGATCAATGGACCATGCCAACACATAGCCTTAGAGCATGTTGGATACTCCGGCTGGTGGCCAAAAGCGGCGAGGATCTCCTCATCAAAAATACCATAGAGCACCATCTCGTGGAAAATAACAATACATTACTGATGGTCTTCGAGACCTTCACCTCAAATAATAGGCGCAAGCGAGCACTCTGCAGCCTCGCCCAAGTCTGCCACGTTGCAACAATAAATCCATGGAACGATACGGCTATAACCTTCAATGCCAGTGACGAACCTCAATTCTGAACAGCCCGAGCACCAGCCGCCTTGGTCCTTAGTCCAATTGTGGACGGCTTCCGGCTTACTAAAGTGCTCATGGACGATGGCAGCGGATTAAACCTCATCTATGAGGAGACTCTTAGAATAGTGGAAATAGAGAAGAACCGCATTAAGAAAAGCAGCACGACCTTTAGAGGAATCATCCCTAGTCAGGAGGCACGATGCGCGGGAAAAATCACACTTGATGTGGTATTCGGCACGTCGGAGAATTACAGGTCCGAAGAAATCACATTCCAAGTGGCCCCGTTTAGTAGCGGATACCACGCCCTTTTAGGGCGGGAGGCATTCACGATCTTCCAAGCTATACCCCATTACGGGTACATGAAGCTCAAGATGCCCGGGGCCAATGGAATCATCACTCTAGCTAGTGATCCGGACATAGCACTCCGCGCAGAAAATAAAACTGCCGCACTGGCCCTCGAGGCGTTATCCGAAGCCCTTGCGGCCGAAGAACTAACTTCGCTGCGCTCCACAGTGGACAGGGACGACGTGATACTTGACAAAAGACCCAAGTCCACCTCTTTTAAACCAGCGGACGAAATAGTCAAATTCCAGGTCCACCCAACGGACCCTACAAAATCAGCATCCATCAGGGCACAGCTGAACCCCACAACAGACACCGCACTGCAGGAGTTCTTGCGCGAGAATTGGGACATCTTCGCCAGGTGAGGGAGTTCCGGACTAGGGGGTGTCCGGATAGCCGAACTATCATCATCGGCCGGACTCCAAGACTATGAAGATACAAGATTGAAGACTTCGTCCCGTGTCCGGATGGGACTTTCCTTGGCGTGGAAGGCAAGCTTGGCGATACGGATATGTAGATCTCCTACCATTGTAACCGACTCTGTGTAACCCTAACCTTATCCGGTGTCTATATAAACCGGAGGGTTTTAGTCCGTAGGACGAACAACAATCATACCATAGGCTAGCTTCTAGGGTTTAGCCTCTTTGATCTCGTGGTAGATCTACTCTTGTAACACACATCATCAATATTAATCAAGAAGGACGTAGGGTTTTACATCCATCAAGAGGGCCCGAACCTGGGTAAAACATCGTGTCCCTTGTCTCCTGTTACCATCCGCCTAGACGCACAGTTCGGGACCCCCTACCCGAGATCCGCCGGTTTTGACACCGACAGCAGCCCCGATAAGCGGGCGTCCGCTGGGTCCTCTGGCAATGGAGCCGGACAGGTAATCCGTTCGGCCTTTGCCAGCCAGTCCTGTCAAAGGTAAAGGGAGTTTAGATACCGCATAGAGTCAAACTATGGAAAACAAGTGGTGAAATCACTTACCTCGTCGGCTGGACGCTGCGAGTGGAATCCGCGATCTTCGGTAGCGGATGCGGGAGCTTCGGCGCCCTTGAACAACACTTTCCAGACATCTTCGTACGTAGTGTCGAAGAGCCCGCTCAGGGTCTGGTGTTGCACCGAATCAAACTCCCACATGTTGAAGCCCCGTCGCTGGCACGGAAGAATCTGGCGGATGAGCATGACCTGGACTACGTTGACAAGCTTGAGCTTCTTGTCCACCACTTACGGATACAGGCTTGAGTCGGTCAGCTCCTCCGAATCCCCCATGTCCGCCACTCTCTTTCCGGGAGGTGAGCCGTGTAGGGATGCGGATCTGAATTGGGGCGCTGCCCAATCAGGGTCACGCTGCTCGGTGATGTAGAACCACCCGATTGCCACCTTGATGGTTTCCACGAAAGTGCCCTCCAGCCACGTAGCGTGGGACATCCTGCCCACCATGGCGCCTCTGCACTCCGCTTGGCTGCCCTTCACAACCTTGACGACATTTGAAGGTCTTGAGCCTGGCGAAGTGGGGCTGGATGCGAGGAATGCCTCGCACACGACGATAAGCGCCGAAGATGTTGAGGATAAAATTCGGGGCCAGATCATGGAAATCTAGGCCGTATTAGAACATGAGCCCCCGGACAAAGGGATGAAGCGGGAAGCCCAATCCGTGGAGGAAATGGGGAAGAAATACTACCCTCTCATGGGGCCTGGGGTTGGGGATGAGCTCTCCCTCGTCGGGGAGCCGATGCACGATGTTGCTGGACAAATATCCGGCGTCGCGCAACTTCTGGATCTGCCCCTCCGTGACGGAGGAGGCCATCCACTTGCCTCCCACTCCGGACATAGTTGGAGAAGGTTGAGGTGAGAAGTGCGGACTTGGGCGCTGGAGCTCGAGTTCGCGGAGATGGATAAGCCAAGGGGAAGAAGGCGCGGGTAAAAAGGTTGGATCTTTATCCCCTTATATGGGCAGACAAACACATGTGTCCCCACCGGCCTGGTAAAACTCGCTTATCTCCCAAGCGTCACAATCAATGGCGTGGTTGGGTTACCCACGTCCGTATTGATGGGAATCCCGGAATAAGGGGAACACGATCTCTGCTTCGACAGGACGTGCCAAGGAAACCGCCTCGCTAAACACGCTGATGTGGAACAATAAAAACGATTCATATAAAGGCCTGGCCGTGGTGTGACGTCGCGCCACAGAATACGTCAGCAGATTGATCTTGTGTACTATTATTCTCTCTACGGTGGTATGTGGAATTTATTTTTGCAGAGCCGGACACTATCCTGGTGTTCACAATCTTCTATAAATTATTCGGAGGAAGAACCCGCCTTGCAATGCCGAGGACAACATCGCGCCGGACTCGTCGTCATTGAAGCCTGGTTAGAGAGACTCTTGAGGAGTTCGGACTAGGGGTGTCCGGATAGCGAACTATCATCATCGGCGGACTCCAAGACTATGAAGATACAAGATTGAAGACTTCGTCCGTGTCCGGATGGGACTTTCCTTGGCGTGGAAGGCAAGCTTGGCGATCTGGATATGTAGATCTCCTACCATTGTAACCGACTCTGTAACCCTAACCCTATCCGGTGTCTATATAAACCGGAGGGTTTTAGTCCGTAGGACGAACAACAATCATACCATAGGCTAGCTTCTAGGGTTTAGCCTCTTTGATCTCGTGGTAGATCTACTCTTGTAACACACATCATAAATATTAATCAAGCAGGACGTAGGGTTTTACCTCCATCAAGAGGGCCCGAACCTGGGTAAAACATTGTGTCCCTTGTCTCCTGTTACCATCCGCCTAGACGCACAGTTCGGGACCCCCTACCCGAGATCCGCCGGTTTTGACACCGACACCAGGCATCCTTCAGACCTGCTAGGAATCCCACGCAGGCTGGCCGAGCATAGTCTTAACATTCTAAAGGGTTCATGCCGGTCAAGCAGACTCTTCGGCGTCTCTCTGAGCCTAAGTGACAAGCCATGTGAGAAGAGCTAGCCAAGTTACTCGAGGCCGGATTCATTGGAGAACTAAAATATCCGGATTGGCTAGCAAACATGGTACCAAAGAAGGACAAATCCTGGCATCTATGTGTCGATTTCAAGGACCTTAACAAGGCTTGCGCCAAGGATCCCTTCCCCCTCCCCCGCATCGATCAAATTATCAACGCTACCACAGGACACGACTCATTGTGTTTCCTCGACGCATACTCCGGATACCATCAAATTAAGATGGCGGAGTCCGATCAAGCCGCAGCGGCATTCATCACTCCATACGGCCCCTTCTGTTTTAACACCATGCCTTTCGGGCTCAAAAACACCGGTGCAACCTGTCAACGCATGGTTCAGACATGCCTGGAAACACAAATCTTCAAAACAGTGGAGGCATACGTAGACGATATGGTCAGTAAAACCAGAAACGTCGAATCCTTAGTAGACGACTTGAGGCTCATGTTTGACAATCTCCGAACATATGACATCAAGCTCAATGCGGAAAATGCATTTTCGGCATGCTCGCCGGAAAGCTCTTGGGCTTCATCATTTCCAATAGAGGTACTGAAGCAAATCCGGCTAAAATCCGAGCTCTGTCATAGTTGGCTATCCCAACAGACCTCAAGCAAATCCAGAAATTAACCGGATGCGTGGCTGCCTTAAGCCACTTTATCTCCCGATTGGGAGAAAAGGCATTACCTCTCTATCGCCTTCTTGGTGCACCGAACACTTTGAGTGGACGGATGCGGCCACGGCCGGATTGGAAGAAATAAAAGCTCTCTTGGCCAGCAACCCAATCTTGGCCGCGCCAAATATCAGCGAACTAATGATGTTATATATAGCGGCAACACACCAGGTTGTAAGCGCAGTGCTCGTCGTCGAACGAGAGACGAACAAACATAAGTTCCTGCTTCAAAAGCCGGTATACTACGTATCCACTGTCCTCACTCCATGCAAATCACGGTACCCACATTATCAAAATATATCATACTCGGTCTTCATGGCATCCCGAAAACTGTGACACTACTTCCAAGGGTGTTCAATTATGGTGGCCTCTGAAGTGCCACTCGACGACATAATAAATAACCAGGATGCCACTGGCAGATTGCTAAATGGGCTATTGAGCTCCTCCCATTCGACATAACATACAAACCACGGCGAGCCATTAATTACATAAATCTTGGCTGATTTAAATGCCGAATGGATGAAGCCGAACTCCCTAAAGAGTACGGCGCATACTCCAATTGGATCATGCACTTCGACGGCTCTAAGATGCTGGCTGGTCTAGGGGCAGGTGTCGTCCTGACATCCCCACCGGAGATACAGTCCACTACATACTCCATATATTATACACAGATTGCAACAATGCAGCAGAATATGAGGCCCTGTTGCATGGTGTCCGGATGGCAGTCTCCATGGGCATTCAACGCCTAGAGGTGCTTGGGGATTCGAACCTCGCGATATCTCAAATAAATGGAGTCTTTGATGCTAAGGACCCAAAAATGGCGGCTTACCACAATGCCGTCCTCAAAATGTCAGCTCGGTTCGAGGGGCTCGAATTCCACCATGTGGTCCGAAAAAACAATCAAGCGGCGGATATCCTCGCCCGCATCGGCGCTAAGCGCGACTCTGTCCCACCTAATATCTTCTTTTAAAGGCTATTTAAGCCATCCATGGTGTGGGAAGGGGAGACCGGCAACAACGCCAGATCCTGAACACTCTGACATAATCGGAGGCTCCGCCACCGAAATAACACCTTCGGCCCACATGATTATGGCTGTCATTGCCCCGTGGACAGAACCCTTCTTGGCTTACCTAACTAGGCAAGAACTCCCTGAGGACCCAAACGAGGCACGTTGCATTGTGCGGCGGTCTAAAGCCTACAAGGTCCACGAGGGAGAGCTTTATAAAAAAAGCGCTACCAGAGTACTTCAAAGGTGCATCTCCAAAGAGGAAGGACGGCAACTTTTCACAGAAATTCATGCTGGACTCGGCCACCACGCCGCAGCTTGGGCCCTTGTAAGCAAGGCCTTCCGTACAGGTTTCTACTGGCCGGCGGCCCGAGCAGACGCACAGGACCTTGTCCAACATTGCGTCGGCTGCCAGCTTTTTGCAAACCAAAGCCATATGCCACCTACCGCTCTCCAAACAATCCCCATTACTTGGCCCTTTGCAGTCTGGGGGCTTGATATGGTCGGACCCCTTAAAGGAGGAAGCCATAAGGAAAAGTACCTATTGGTCATGGTGGATAAATTCACCAAATGGATAGAAGGCAAACCAGTTAAAACGGCCAAGTCTGGACCAGTGATAGACTTCATATCCGGGGTTGTACAGCGTTACGGTTTCCCCCACAGCATCATCACCGATAACGGCTCGAACTTTACAGCCGACGAGGTAAAAACTTGGTGCGGCAACATGGGCATTAAGCTCGATTATGCCTCCGTCTATCACCCCCAAACAAACGGTCAAGTCGAGCGAGCAAATGGTCTTATTATGAGCGGCATTAAACCCAGATTAGTGCGATCCTTGAACAAATCAGATACGCACTGGGTTGAGGAGCTCGACTCCGTACTATGGGGGCTGCGGACCATGCTGAATCGCACTACCGGATACACACCGTTTTTAATGGTGTACGGCGCAGAGGCGGTACTGCCCTGCGACATCATTCATGACTCACCTCGAGTGTGCATGTACGAAGAGAAAGAAGTCGAGCTTGATCGGCAGGACAGTTTAGACGCCCTGGAGGAGGAGCGTGACGTGGCAAAAGCCTGCTCCGCATTCTATCAGCAACAGGCTCGACGGTATCAAAGTAGAGAAGTACGCGCCAAAACTTATAACGTTGGTGAACTCGATCTACGCCTACCAGAGAAGAAAAAGGACAAGCTCAAGCCCAAATGGGAAGGTCCCTTCGTTATTGACAAAGTTCTAACCGGTGGAGCGTACCGTCTGCGGGATGCATCGGACAATCGACTCGAGCCAAACCCATGGAACGCGGCCAGGCTCCGAAGGTTCTACGCCTAGTGCCGGACTCTATGTTCATCTCCTTACCTCCGTCCTTTATATATATATATATATATATATATATATATATATATATATATATATATATATATATATATATATATATATATATATATATATATATATATATATATATATCTGTCTTTCTTTCTTTCTTTCTTCCCTTTTTCTTCACGGCCTTAAAAGGTTAAAATGTGTCTTGACTACACAATCTTGACGCGCCAGGCGTGCTCATTATGCCTGGGGGCTTCTTATACAAAAGCTTAATATAATTATGTAACGGACTCTATGCCCCATGCACATGTCTTACTTTTCCACACGTACCTTTTCTCCGCCATTATATGCATCGATATGACTTAAGTTTTGGCAAAGTTGGGTTGCCTGGCTCTTGTGTTTATGCCCTACATTCCTGTTAATTCGGCTAGGGCCTAAGGGGAGCACCTCTGCGATTGTTACTGCCGGGTCAGCCGGATGTGTACCTCAGACTGGGTGAAGCCGAAAGCTAGCGTTCTTAAGGGAATATTCAGTCGGTGAACAAAAGATGACTTTTCCTTATTACAATACATGCCCCAAGATGTTTATATCCCGCGTCTCTTTTCGCAGTTCGGACATGCACATTAATGCATGCGTACCCAGGGAAAGGAACCCTTAACGGAACTATTCTCCCTGGAAGACGTTTCTTACTATCCATGAAATATAACATAGCTAGTTGGGTACTTGTCTATTCAAGCACTTATGACCCCTACGCCTGGTTTCCACGTGTACCCCGGTTTTTACATAACTGAGCGGGTATTCGGATACACTCCGGACTGTCGAGTCCGGAGGTTGAAGCGAAAAGGTCCGCCATGACAAGTGATTTACAATCCGGCTAGGGACAATATATGTCACTTGAAGTACACAGTCACTTAGACTAACTAAATTCTTCTTCTATACCATCCAACAGGATGTCTAGCCTACAATCTTGTTGGGAATACTTTGCGGCTAATTTTACCTGGTCATACACCAAACTGACGGGGATCTCTTTCCCATCAGGCCCCACAGGTCCAACCTTGGCCATGTGGTTCGGGTCAGCCTTGGTATATCGAGTCTTCACCATGGCCCAGGCTTCCCTTGCACCTTGTCAGTAGGCAGATATCTGCCATAAACGGAAGCACCGCCGCGCTCCCTTGAGCATCTCTACGAGCTCCCCTATGCCTCCTGGCAGGGAGGCGGACGGCCACAAGGCCTGGGCAATGCCCTGCATCACCTGCCAAACTTGTTCGTGCAGTTGTGAGAGCTCTGGCAGAAGATCACTCGCAGACCCAGGCATCTCCTCTCTGGGACGACCCGTCAGCATACCTATAGATATAACTCTGTTAGCCGGTTTCTTCACCGAACTCAATAAAAGTTCGTTCAAGCACTTACTAAAAATGCCGCGTCGAAGCTCCTTATTCTCCTTTATGAAGTCATCTAGCTGGGCCCGAACATCTTTTAGTCCAACACCCAGCCGGGTATTGGCATCTTGGAGATCGTTTTTCTCCCGCCTAACCCGCGTAAGCACGCGCTCGCCAGCATCTAGCTATCGTTGAGCATGTTTCTCATCCCCTCGCACGACCTCCGGATTCACTCCGGGATCATCTGCAGAATCTATTGTTAGATTTGCATGCATGTCGAATACTAACTGGTATATGTCATTCTTTTTGATAGGAACAAGTGTTACCAGATGGGGCCTTCTTGGACTCCTTCATTGCGGCAACAGCGGCCCGTAGCTGGGCTTTGCACTCCTCCAGCTCTTGTGACAACTGGGTATTCTTCTCTGTAAGAACCCATGCAAATAATGATCCCGAAATCAGTTGTGCCAACTGTTTCAAGTCTCAGGGACTACTGATATACATAATTATCATATTTTCTTACCCATATATCCTTTACATACTGGTCCGTGGCTCTGGCAAGACCGTTTTGCGCAGCTCGGATGTACGCGTCTCCTGAGTTGAAGGCATCGAATGCCTCTTCAGAGAAACCAGGGTCGCGGAGTACGGCCCGGCGACGCCTGTGATTCATGGCACTCTCCACTTCGAAATTCGTAGCGGATAGCCTATCCGCATCCTCTGGAGGAGGAACATCCGGCGTTGTCCCCACATTAGCATCTTCCTCTAAGTCCGGCTCTGGAGCCCGGCTGGTGGAGGCATGGCCGGCAGGCTCTCCGGATACGGTCCGGCGAGCGTTTTTCCTGCCAGGAACCATGGACGTTATTATAATTTAAAGACGACAACCACGGAGCAGGGTTCTTTTTCATACCTCTGCGACAGCGTCTCAGTCCTGACCGCCTTCCTTTTAAGCCTACCCTTCTTCGGTGCCTCTTGTAGGTGAGTCACTGCGGGTTCAACATGGCGTCCCGAGGGCCTTCCCTGTAAGACACCATATGTGTGCGGTGGGTGAAGTGCAAAAAAGGGATCCTTCTCGGAAGTTGGGACTCCGGTTTTACTTACATGCGATGCAGGGAGCAGTCTAGGATAATCGGCTATGATGGCCACCAAGGCACCGTCGCAGCTTAACTGATAGAACGTCCTGTCGATAAGCTCCACAAATATGTCCGGATTTTCTTCGACTCTGGGGTCGAGGGCCTAGTCAGGGTCCTCTGGCTGTGGAGACAGGTTGTGGACCTCCCTCACAGCTTTTCGCAGTTCCTACTATGAAATAGCAAGGTAAATATTTATGACGAAGAATGTGGGAAGGTCTGGAGTAAAAAGTAGCAGCTCACCCAGTTTGGGGGGTTGTACATGGAGAATCCATCCCGTGGCTTATACGGATGAACTCCTCTTCCTCTCCTTTATATAAATTGGACAGTATTTTCGCTAGAGCAGCGGCGGAGTTCGGACCTTTACGGCCGCAGCGGGTGGCATCGTCTTCTCCATTGAAGTGCCACATGGGTTGTCCCTGATATTGAAGTGGCTGCACCCCCCGCATTATACATATTGACATAACCTCGATTATTGTCAGTCCTGCTTTGGCCTGCGTTTTTATCCAGCCCATCAGGTAAAGGACCTCTCTGTTATCTTCCTCCTTAGGGCTCTAAGGGCGCCAGCTACAGCATTTCTTCAAAGGGGCATTATTAAACTCAGGAAGGCCCATCCGAATAGGGTCCGGAAGGGGGACGTCCTCCATATAAAACCACTCCGAAGGCTAGTCTTCGGATGTCTTCTTCGGAGTACCGGACATGTATCCGGTCCCGGCGATGCGCCATATTTCGGCTCCGCCCACTTGATATATTGACCCCTCCTGTGTACGGGGTACAAGGTAGAATAGCCTCTTCCATAGCTCGAAATGAGCTTCGCAGCCCAGAAACAGCTCGCAAAAGGCGACGTAGCCAGCGATGTGTAATATGGAGGTGGGAGTAAAATTATGCAGCTGGAGGCCATAGAACTCCAGGAGCCCGCGGAGGAACGGATGGATTGGAAATCCGAGTCCCCTTAATTAGTAAGGGACAAGGCATACCCGCTCCCCCATGGATGGGTTGGGAAAGCTCTCCGCTTGCTCCCCGCCATTGTAAGTGGCTAGTCCGGCTCGGACGGGGACCATATACATATGAGGGAGAAACCCCTGGGTCTGTAACTCTACTAATTGGTTGTGGGGGACGGAACACTTCTCCCAATTTCCTAGCTTAGTGCTATGGGAGTGAGAGGAGGAGCTGCGATGGCCGGCCATGATGGGATGGACTTTTCCGGGCGCGCTCCGATGGATACTCGTTGTGGGAGGATGGTGTGATCTGGATCTGAGGATCCCCGACTCTTTAAATAGACGATTTACTCACATGGTTAGGGTGGAAAATGTAAAAATGCCCCGACTTCTCGCATGCGCTCGACACGTGGAAGATAGACATTATTAGGCGCAGAAGCCGAGGAGTGCAACATTCATGGGAAGCCGGACACTACTCAACAGGTATACAAGATTTGGAGAAGAACCCGCCTTGCAATGTCGAAGAAAATCTGCACGCCGGAATCATCGTCATTGAAGCCTGGTTCAGGGGCTACTAAGGGAGTCCTGGATTAGGGGGTCCTCGGACAGCTGGACAATATACTTTGGCCGGACTGTTGGACTATGAAGATGCAAGATTGAAGACTTCGTCCCGTGTCCGGGGGGGACTCTCCTTTGCGTGGAAGGCAAGCTTGGCAATTCGGATATGTAGATCTCCTCCCTTATAACCGACTCTGTGTAACCCTAGCCCCCTCCGGTGTCTATATAAACCAGAGGGTTTAGTCTATGGACAAGAACAATCATAATCATAGGCTAGATTATATGGTTTAGCCTCTACGATCTCGTGGTAGATCAACTCTTGTAATACCCTGATGACCCACAAGTGTAGGGGATCTATCGTAGTCCTTTCGATAAGTAAGAGTTTCAAACCCAACGAGGAGCAGAAGGAGATGATAAGCGATTTTCAGCAAGGTATTCTCTGCAAGCACTGAAATTATAGGTAACATATAGTTTTGTGATAAGATAATTGGTAACCAGCAACAAGTAACAAAAGTAAATAAAGTGCAGCAAGGTGGCCCAATCCTTTTTGTAGAAAAGGACAAGCCTGGACAAACTCTTATATAGAGAAAAGCACTCCCGAGGACACATGGGAATTATCGTCAAGCTAGTTTTCATCACGTTCATATGATTCGCGTTCGGTACTTTGATAATTTGATATGTGGGTGGACCAGTGCTTGGGTGCTGCCCTTACTTGGACAAGCATTCCACTTATGATTAACCCCTATTGCAAGCATCCGCAACTACAAAAGAAGTATTAAGGTAAACCTAACCATAGCATGAAACATGTGGATCCAAATCAGCCCCTTACGAAGCAACACATAAACTAGGGTTTAAGCTTCTGTCACTCTAGCAACCCATCATCTACTTATTACTTCCCAATGCCTTCCTCTAGGGCCAAATAATGGTGAAGTGTCATGTAGTCGACGTTCACATAACACCACTAGAGGAGAGACAACATACATCTAATCAAAATATCGAACGAATACCAAATTCACATGACTACTAATAGCAAGACTTCTCCCATGTCCTCAGGAACAAACGTAACTACTCACAAAGCATATTCATGTTCATAATCAGAGGATTATTAATATGCATAAAGGATCTGAACATATGATCTTCCACCAAATAAACCAACTAGCATCAACTACAAGGAGTAATCAACACTACCAGCAACCTACAGGTACCAATCCTAGACTTAGAGATAAAAATTGGATACAAGAGATGAACTAGGGTTTGAGAGGAGATGGTGCTGGTGAAGATGTTGATGGATATTGGCCTCTCCTAATGAGAGGAGCGTTGGTGATGATGATGGCGGTGATCTCCCCCTCCCGGAGGGAAGTGTCCCCGGCAGAACAGCTCTGCCGGAGCCCTAGATTGGTTCCGCCAAGGTTCCGCCTCGTGGCGGCGGAGTCTCGTCCCAAAATCTTGCTTATGATTTTTCTTCGGACGAAAGACTTCATATAGAAGAAGATGGGCGCCGGAGGGCCAACAGGGGGCCCACGAGGTAGGGGGCGCGCCCCCACCCTCGTGGCCAGGGTGTCGGCCCCCTCTGGTATTTCTTCCGCTCAGTATTTTTTATTATTTCCAAAAATAAATTTCGTGGAGTTTCAGCACTTTTGGAGTTGTGCAGAATAGGTCTCTAATATTTGCTCCTTTTCCAGCCCAGAATTCCAGCTGCCGGCATTCTCCCTCCTTATGTAAACCTTGTAAAATAAGAGAGAATAGGCATAAGTATTGTGACATAATGTGTAATAACAGCCCATATTGCAACAAATATCGATATAAAAGCATGATGCAAAATGGACGTATCATACTCATATCATCAAGATCAATCAAGCTGGAAGTTGGGTATTACCTCCATCGAGAGGGCCCGAACCTGGGTAAACATTGTGTCCCCCGACTCATGTTACCATCCGCCTTAGACGCACAGTTCGGGACCCCCTACCCGAGATCCGCCGGTTTGACACCGACAGGCGCCAGCTGTGGCGTTTCTTCAAAGGAACGCTTGTGAACTCAGGAAGACCTCTCCGAACTGGGTCTGGAAGTGCGATGTCCTTGATATAGAACCATTCAGAAGGCCACTCTTTGGATGCCTTCTTTGGTGTGCCGGATAGGTATCTGGTCTCGGCGATGTGCCATATTTAGGCTCCGCCCACTTCAAATATTGATCCCTCATGATTACACGAGACGAGGTAGAATAGTCTACTGCACAATTCAAAGTGGGCCTTACAACCAAAGAATAGCTCACAAAGCGGGACGTAGCCCGCGATGTGCAGAATGGAGGCTGGAGTTAAGTTGTGCAGTTGGAGGCCGTAGTACTCTAGAAGCCCTCTGAGGAACGGATGAATTGGAAACCCGACGCCTCTTAGCAGGAAGGTGACGAAGCACACTCGTTCTCCCTCAGATGGATTGGGGAAATTCTCCGCCTGAGCCCCACCATTGAAGGAAGTCAACCCCACTCCAAGGGGACCAGATCCGCAGGGGGGAGAAATCCCTGTGTTTGCAGCTTCTCCAGCTAACCATGGGATACGGAGCACCTCTCCCACTCGCCTTTTTCTGGGCTGCGGGGATGGGAGGAGGAGTTGGGAGCGCTAGCCATGTTGGAGCGGTCTTTCCTAGCAATCTCTGAGGACTTTTTTGCGTTGTGACGAATGGATCTGAGATCCAACCTCTTTAAATAGACACTCCTTCTCGTACGGCCAGGGGTGTTATGTGCAAAAATACCCTGACCTCTCGCATTCGCTTGACATGTGGAAGCTGAAATCGTTGATGCACAGAAGCCAAGGGGTACGACATTAAATGGAAGGTTGTATACATCACCTTGAAGTCATTAGAGGAAGAACCCGCCTTGCAATGCCGAAGACAATCTGCACGCCGGACACCTTGTCATTGAAGTCTGGTTCGGGGGCTACTGAGGGAGTCCTGGACTAAGGGGTCCTCGGGCGTCCGATCTATTAGCCATGGGCCGGACTAACGGGCTGTGAAGATACGAAGACCAAAGACTCCACCCGTGTCCGGATGGGACTCTCCTTGGCGTGGAAGGCAAGCTCGACAATCTAATATGAAGATTCCTTTTTTTGTAACTGACTGTCGGTGTCAAAACCGGCGGATCTCGGGTAGGGCGTCCCGAACAGTGCATCTAAGGCGGATGGTAACAGGAGGCGGGCACACGATGTTTACCCAGGTTCGGGCCCTCTCGATGGAGGTAATACCCTACTTCCTGCTTGATTGATCTTGATGATATGAGTATTACAAGAGTTGATCTACCACGAGATCACAGAGACTAAACCCTAGAAGGTAGCCTATGGTATGATTGTCCTCGTCCTACGGACTAAACCATCCAGTTTATATAGACACCGGAGGGGGCTAGGGTTACACAGAGTCGGTTACAAGGGAGGAGATCTACATATCCGTATTGCCAAGCTTGCCTTCCACGCCAAGGAGAGTCCCATCCGGACACGGGACGAAGTCTTCAATCTTGTATCTTCATAGTCCAACAGTCCGGCCAAAGGATATAGTCCGGCTGTCCGGAGACCCCCTAATCCAGGACTCCCTCAGTAGCCCCTAAACCAGGCTTCAATGATGATGAGTCCAGTGCGCAGATTGTCTTCGGCATTGCAAGGCGGGTTCCTCCTCCGAATACTCCATAGAAGATTTCGAACACAAGGATAGTGTCCAGCTCAGCAAAACAAATTCCACATACCACCGTAGAGAGAATAATATTTCCACACATCTAATCTGCCGACCGTTTCTTTTTCGTAATGTGACGTATTACTGCGGTCTGGCTATGACGAACCGTCTTTCTCAACTAGCCTGCCACTGCATGTTTTGCAAGGCGATTTATTTAGCACGTCTTGCCGAAGCAGAGATCATGTCCCCCTTATTACGGGATTCTCATCAATACGGATGTGGGTAACCCAATCGTGCCCATTGGTATGACTCCTCGATTTTAGGCAAGTCCCAAACGGCCATGGAGGACGCTTGATATTCATCCCCTTTATAAAGAGGCCAAGGCATGTCCTTTTTCTTCTTGCACTCAATCGAATCCTTCCCCCCACCTCTCCAACACCCAAGGCTCAGGTCAGGCGCTTCGGACCTTCAACCATGTCCGGATCCAACCTTCAAGGTCAGTGGATGCCTTCCTTTGTCACAGAGGAAGACATCAAGAAGCTAAGAGAGGCCAGGTATTTGACCGGTGAAATCTCGCATAGGTTGCCTGCTCGAGGGCAGGTCATTCCCACTCCCGAACCCGACGAGAGCGTTCTATTCATCTCTCACTTCCTCCGAGAGCTAGGCCTTCCTTTAGATCCCTTTGTTAGGGGGCTCATGTTCTATTATGGGCTGGATTTCCATGACCTGGCCCCGGATTCCCTCCTTCACATCTCGTCATTCATCGTTGTGTGTGAAGCCTTCCTCCACATTACCCCGCACTTCGGCTTATGGCTCAAGACCTTCAATGTGAAGCCAAAGATGATTGAGGGGTGACACGCAGAGTGCGGAGGTGCCGCAAAAAGCAAAGGCGCCGATGATCCATGGCCAGAGGGTTCTTTCCCGGAGGTGTCCAGTTTATGGCAACGGGATGGTTTTATATCACAGCTCCGCGGGGCACCAAGTGGGTAGCCGCCCCTGCCTTTCGCTTGGGCCCCCCTCCACAACTGACGTCATGGATCAACAAGGGGTTGGACTAGGGGCCAGTAAACGACGTGCCGATATTGCAGAGTCGCATCCGAGATGTCCTCGAGAGAGATGTCGGCCTGGTAACAGTAATGGAAGTCATGCTAATTCGTCGAGTTCTTCCTTGCAAGCGTCGACCCCTTCAAATGTGGGAGTTCAACCCGGAAGGACCGCGAGCTATTCAGCACTTCCTCGGCATGACGCTCAAAGAGATGCACAAATTATTCTTTGTACCATAAATAAGGTGTCCGGACCTCAGCGAGGATACAGGTCTGAGCTGCAATCGTCCAGATACCCAAGTAAGTAATCCCGTGGCCGAACACGCTGTCTTTTTATTTATCACAACATCATTCTGAAAAAATCGATCTTTGACCAGGACAGGTTAACTAAGGAGAAGATGATTAGGTGTTCCGCTCCCCTTCCCGAGGGCTCAGCAGATCCAGTACTAGCCAGAATGCTCAAGTCGGTGCCTTATCAGGCGCCCTCAGGGGAAGATAAAGGGGGGAATAAAGAGGCAGATAGCGGGCCTCACTCATTGTTCATCCAGACCGGGGGAATTAGCGCTTCCGCAAAGGAGGATAACCGGGGAGAAGGATCTGAAATTCCCTCTCCCCAAGGAAGGAAGAGGGCCGCCTCTGAGGACCCGAAAACAAAAGTTTCCAAACGGGGGAAGAAATCTTTGCTAGAGGGTCTGCCCCAGGGGGTATCCCTGCCGCACAGTGTCTTCAAGGGGATCAGCCTTCCACCGAGCTGTAAGTAATCAAGAAGTACTAAATAGTAAGAATATCCTGCTTTAACTCTGAGTACAAGAACCGAAGCATATATCTTGCAGTTCGGATCGTAGCCCTTCTCGACAGAGTTCATCTTCGGGGGATCTTCTTCTGGAGATGATGGAGAGCGAAACACCTCCCCAAGCTACCCCGCCTCACAAGGCGGGCGACGCTGAAGTGTCGTCACGAAGGGTTTCTCCTGATCGGCCAAGGCCAGAGGGTAATCCCTCGGCCACCCTAAGTCCTCAGTATTCGGCTCCTAAGGAGAGTAACAGAAAGAGTCTGGAACCGTCCGGTGTGAGATCGGACGCACTGAAGGATCTTCTGGAGCAAGCGGCTATCTCAGAAGCGCATCGTACGCTGATGGGTACGGTGATCCAGAGGATTTCATCCGCCGAAAGCGGGTTGCATGAAGCTTTTATGAGCCTGCTGAAAGGCTTTGAGGTACGTGAAATAGTGTATGTTTTTGAAGGTACCGCACACGTTAGGTGTGCCCTATGCAGATAGTTGCCCCTGAGACTCTGGTTGTCGTCGAGAATGGCGGTAGACAGAGGATCATAGTCCCAGGTAATAATCAGGCTGCCTTTATGTGCAGGTGGCTGAAGGTCCGGTGGCTAGCCGGACTGGTGAGTTTGCCGAGCTGAAGCGGCAACTTGATGCGGCAGATGCCGACATCGTGCTTGTCAACAAGCGGCTCGACGAGGCACATGGTATGTGATTTCTCCGGTCATCAACACATAGTAAGAGGAGAATGATGCTAGTATCTTTAATATGTTTTTGGCTGCAGATGGAGCTGCCGTCGTGGAGACCCTTTGGGCGGAACTTGCCCGAGCCAAGGAACAAGCCAGGAAAAGTGATGTGGCCGCTCTGAAGGCGGTCGAAGAGCTGAGAGCCGAACAGGCTGCGCATTGCCGAAGAAAGGCTGAGATAGCCAAGATGGTTGTGGAATTGAAGGATGCCGCCGACCGTTATGATCTACTTGAAAATAAAAATCGAGCGAAGATGACGGACCTGGAAAAGGCCACCGTGGCAGCCAAGGACACCCGCTCTACAATCAGAGCGATGAAGGGGGAGCTGCATCAAGCCGGGGATATCGCGGCTGGGAAGCCCTTTATGCTGCGGATGAAGTTCGGAGATCCTAAGTATGTTCCTCTCGATCAACTATGGAGTTCGGCGGACGCATATGTGGATTTGGTAGCAAGTGCTGCTGATGCGGCCGAATACTTCAAAGATCAAAAAGATCGTGAAGTGGAAAAGTTGTTCTGGTCACAATTCAATGTTCCAGTGCGTCCTCTTCTTTTGAATGAGTGGATGGCCGAGTGGGCCGAGCTCCATAGTTTGTCCGGTCTAGCCATAAGGTCTGTTGTGGATCATTTGTGGCCGGAAGGGCCAAGGCCGAACAACTATTTTAATTTAGTGCAACAGTTCCTTGGTGATGTGCCGCATATCGACGCTATGAAGAGGTCGGTGTGCATAGAGGGTGTGCGGATGGCACTTGCCCGTGTCAAGACATAATGGGCAGAGATGGAGGCCACCGCTATTGCAACCCAGAGTTCGGCCGAAGGCCGAGTATCTTCCGAGCACTACTTTGAAGAAATCCTTGAAGGCGCTCGTGCAATAGAGGCTCAGTGCTCAAAGAATATTTTGTTCTAGTGACATGTATTCCCATGCTTTATTGAATTATAGAGGTTGTGTTTTATACTTTTGCCCGAAAGTATTATGATGCCTCCTGTGCGGCCATTTATGTATATATGTATATAACCTGAAAGTTTGCAGTCATCGGCTTCAGCCCCCACGCATATAATGCGGGGGTGTTCGCAAAAAAACGCGTATTCACACTTGATCCAACGTCTTGGTCCATTCAGGAGGTGATAGCGCAGCGAACGAGGCAATCAGACTATGTTGCTTTAACACTTTCACTTAGCCATAGGAGTTTGACAGTGGGACTACTATATAGCCCCTGGTACCTCCGCGCTCGTCCGAATACGGGGCGCGTACATACATGACCGGGAAAACGGCCCTTTGTTAATGCGGAGGAATCCCGAAGATTCCGCTAAGTCATCGAGTGGTTGACCAGTCTCGCGCTTTATCATGACAGATAGTTTTCGTCTTTCTCTACTGAGGTGCTCATCCGGATGAACCAGGGCACAATCGCAGTAGTTCTCCCGGTGCCACCTTAGCCGATAGAGCGGAACGTAAGGTAGCAAAACACGGGAGCCGGGAAAACCCAACATTTGACCAAAGACATGATTCGGAGCTGATGCATATAAGGCCAAACTCACGAGGCCGAACACTCACTAAGGTATTCGGTCTTTATAACATATGTCGGGCTGAACAGTGCCCTTGATAATGAACCCCGAGTTTCCAGGTACGTGCAATGCTCTGACGTGGCAGAATGCCAATAACGTTGGCTTCCTTCTCGGTTATACTAAGTATCCGGAGGATGCAAACAACAAGACACAGTAAAAAAGGTTTATGCAAGGTCTTAATCTAAAAAGAAACCTTTGAGCGGGTCCCTGCTGCACGTCTGCCCCTGTGTCTCCGTTGTGCCGTATCCTGGACGGGTGTGGCGCGATTGTCATCTGTAAAAGAGAAGAACTTAGGTGAAAGTTGTCATGCCAAAAAATTGGTTATTCTCAATAAGCCATTAAAATTTAAGATAAGTCAGATTGAGCCGAACTAGCCCTGATTACATGCGGGAAACCCCTGGTACAATCTATTGTGGTGTAACCATCAAACCAATCTCGGGTTTATCTAAGCTATTATAGCTAGTAATGTGCCGGACTCGTCTAGTCGTGTCCGCGGTCTCGACGACCGATCCTTTATTCTGGTTGGAGGGGCCATTTAGTGTTTGGCTATTAAAGCCGTCGCACATTCTTCCGCTTGTAAGGAACGTTCAATGTTTCCGCGAATGGTGATGGTGCCACATGGACCGGGCATCTTAAGCTTGAGAGAAGCGTAATGCGGAACTGCATTAAAACAAGCGAAAGCCGCTCTTCCGAGTAGTTCTTGATAGCCACTTCAGAATGGAGCGATGTCGAAGGTTAACTTTTCGCTTCGGAAGTTGTCGGGAGAACCGAATACAACCTCTAGTAATAGAGAGCCCGTGCAGCGGGCCTCTTGGCCTGGTATTACTCCCATGAAGGTAGTATTACTGTGGCTAATTTTTGTCGGGTCTATCCCCATTTTGCGGACTGTGTCCTGATATATCAGATTTAGACTACTGCCGCCGTCCATAAGGACTCGTGTGAGATGGTATCCGTTTATTGTTAGGTCTAACACCAAGGCAGCCAATCCTTCGTGTCGGATACTTGTCGGGTGATCCCTGCGATCAAAACTGATCGGGCAGGCCAGCCAGGGGTTGAACTTAGGGGTGACAGTCTCTACGCCGCGTGTGTCCAGGAGTTCATGTTTTCTTCTCCTCTTCGTCACGTGGATCATGTTCACTGTTTTATCCTCTGGTGGGAATTTTTCTGTCCCCCGGCGCTTTGCTGGCGAGGTTTGTCCTCGTCTTCGCTTGGTGTCTCCCTCCCCTTGTGTTCGGCGTTTAGCTTACCGGCCTGCTTGAAGACCCAACATTCTCTGTGGGTGTGATTTGCAGGTTTATTGGGGGTGCCATGAATCTGACATAGCTTGTCTAGAATCTTGTTTAGGCTGGACGGTCCATCTCTGCTGCCTTTGAAAGGCTTTTTCCGCTGACCCGGTTGAGAGCCCCTGAATCCGGCGTTTACCGTCGTGCTATCTGGGTTGTCTTCTTTATTTCGATGCTTGCTTTTACTGCGTCGTGGTTTTCCATTGTCGTCCCTGACTTCGGATGTGCCTGGGTCGCTGGTGCTACTATGGGCTAGCCAGCTATCTTCGCCCGTGCAAAAGCGAGCCATGAGGCTTGTCAGGGCTGCCATTGTTCTCGGTTTTTCTTGACCGAGATGTCTGGCGAGCCATTCATCTCGGACGCTGTGCTTGAAAGCTGCTAAGGCTTTTGCGTCCGGGCAGTCGACGATTTGGTTCTTCTTAGTGAGAAACCTGTTCCAAAGCTTTCGGGCGGACTCTCCGGGCTATTGTATTATATGACTCAAATCGTCTGCATCCGGAGGTCGGACATAGGTCCCTTGAAAATTAGCTCGGAAAGCATCCTCGAGCTCCTCCCAACTTCCAATTGAGTTTTCGGGGAGGCTTTTCAGCCAGTGCCGAGCTGGTCCTTTAAGCTTGAGGGGCATGTATTTGATGGCGTGGAGATTGTCTCCGCGAGCCATATGGATATGGAGGATAAAGTCCTCAATCCAGACTCCAGGGTCTGTGGTCCCGTCGTACGCCTCTATGTTCACTGGTTTGAATCCTTCTGGAAATTCGTGGTCCAGCACCTCATCGGTGAAACATAGGGGGTGTGCGGCACCCCTGTATTTAGATGTATCATGGCGTTCAGACGGTTGTACTATTCTGTTTTGATTTTGTGCCGTAGCGCGCTTCCTAGATCCATAGATGGATCTGGTCATACTGGATTTTGGCGCAAGTCCTCACGTGGATCGTGTGTTGACTTATGTGCGGCCTTGTCAGCCGCTCTATCGTGGCCACCAGGTGGTCGATCCGACCGGTTGGCCGTTTTATTTTTCGGCCGCGTGGGCTCTAAGGCCTCATCGTCGAATTGGGCAATAGCTTGCGTTTTGGATAGCTCTTTGTGTGGTAACTTCCACCATACTTTTCTTGATTGTCGAGCACTTTGTTCCATCTATTGTTGAGCGTATTCTGCATGGCATTAAGCTTTTGCTTTTGCTTCTTCAGACTCCTCGCTGTGGCGATAAGCCTTCTGCGGAGGTTCTCTTGTTCCAAGTGCCTTTCTGGGATGATGTGTGTATCTTCGTCCGGACTGTTTTCCTCCCTGGAGGGAGGTTGATGAGCTTTATCCTCGGCGTCGCCGTGTTCGGACATCGGATCCGTACTGTGTTTGCCGTTCGCAGTTTCATCGTGCTCTACCGCTGGGTCGATGTGGTCGTCGTTTCCTCTGGAGTCGACCGGAGTGTTATTTTCCCTTTCGCTGTTATCGTTGTTTTTGCCGAGTCAGGATTTGGAGCGGCGCCTACGCCGACGCTTTGTTTGCTTCTCGATGTAGCTGTTCTTCGCTGCTTCCTTCCGTTCCTCGTTATTGTTTTCTTTGGGTGTATCCACCATGTATATGTTATGTGATGAAGTGGTTGTCTAGCGCCCTGTGGGCGATGGTTCCTTTTCTTCTCCTGCATCGTCGTCCATGCCATCGATGTCTTCGGAGTCGAAATCGAGCATGTCGGTTAGATCGTCGACAGTGGCTACTAAGTGGGTGGTGGTTGGGCAGCGAATTTCTTCGTCGTCCGCATCCCATCCTAGCCGGACATAGTTCGGCCAAGGTTCCCCTGACAAAGAGAGGGACCTTAATGAATTTAGAACATCGCCGAAGGGCTAGTGCTGAAAGATATCCGCGGAGGTAAACTCCATGGTCGGTGCCCAATCAGATTCGATAGGCACGGATGCAGGCGGCTCGGAGCCTGTGGCGGGGGACGAATCCAATGGTTCGGCAACACGGCTCTCATAAGGGGTGAAGTCAGTATCCGGCTCTATCGCCACTGAGAGTGTGGCCTCCATGGCGGGATCTATCCACCCATCCTCGGATGGCGCAATTTGCTCCGGATTTAAGGCCAGAGTAGTTGCAGGTGTGATCTCCCGAACACTATCCGACGGCAGAGCTAAATCATGCTCATCGTGATCATGCGGCGCACCTGGCACGGGCTCGAATCTGTCGAAGATCAAGTCTCCGCGGATGTCGATAGTGTAGTTCAAACTACCAAACCTGACCTGATGGCCAGGGGCGTAGCTTTCGATCTGCTCCCGATGGCCAAGCGAGTTGGCCCGTGGTACGAAGCCGCCGAATATGATGATCTGTCCGGGGAGGAAAACTTCAACCTGGATTACATCGTTATCGATGATCGAAGGAGCCATCAAGCCTTGCGGTGACGACATAGTGGAACTCTCAATGAAAGCACCAATGTCGGTGTCAAAACCAGCGTATCTCGGGTAGGGTGTCCCGAACTGTGCGCCTAAGGTGGATGGTAACAGGAGGCGGGGGCACGATGTTTACCCAGGTTCGGGCCCTCTCAGCGGAGGTAATACCCTACTTCCTGCTTGATTGATCTGGATAATATGAGTATTACAAGAGTTGATCTACCACGAGATCATAGAGGCTAAACCCTAGAAGCTAGCCTATGGTATGATTGTCCTCGTCCTACAGACTAAACCCTCCAGTTTATATAGACACCGGAGGGGGCTAGGGTTAGAGTCGGTTACAAGGGAGGAGATCTACATATCCCTATTGCCAAGCTTGCCTTCCACACCAAGGAGAGTCCCATCCGAACATGGGACGAAGTCTTCAATCTTGTATCTTCATAGTCCAACAGTCCGGCCAAAGGATATAGTCCGGCTGTCATGAGACCCCCTAATCCAGGACTCCCTAAGACCTTATGTAACCCTAGATCCCCCCGGTGTCTATATAAACCGGAGGGATAGGTCCGTAGAGGACAAGGCTCATAGCTATAGACATACAGGCTAGACTTCTAGGGTTTTGGCCATTACGATCTCGTGGTAGATCAACTCTTGTAATAATCATATTCATCAAGGTCAATCAAGAAGGATGTAGGGTATTACCTCCATAGAGAGGGCCCGAACCTGGGTAAACATTGTGTCCCCCGTCTCCTGTTACCATCGACCTTAGACGCACAGTTCGGGACCCCCTACCAGAGATCCGCCGGTTTTGACACCGACAATGGCCTCTACCGCTGCCTTAGGTAGGATCGGCTCACTGGGGATATGGTATTTGGCCGCACCCATGACAGGTATACGGTCTTGAACCCAAGGCTACGAGGGCGGCTGGACCATAGAAGCAGCTATGTTGCCTTTCCTCGGTCTCTTCCTATGCTTCTGTTGGGAAACGTAGCATGCAATTTCAAAAACATTTCTACGCTCACGCAATATCTATCTAGGAGATGCATAGCAACGAGAAGGGGAGAGTGTGTCTATGTACCCTTGTAGACCGAAAGCGTAAGCGTTGACAACGCGGTTGATCTAGTCGAACTTCTTCTCGTTCCGACCGATCAAGTACCGAACGTACGACACCTCTGAGTTCTGCACATGTTCAGTTTGATGAAGTTCCTCGAACTCTTGATCCAGTAAAGTGTCTAGGAAGTAGATGAGTTCCATCAGCACGACGTCGTGGTGACGGTGATGGTGAAGTGATCGCGCAGGGCTTCGCCTAAGCACTACGAAGATATGACTGGAGGCGTAAACTGTGGAGGGGGGCGCCGCACATGGCTAACAATTATTGGTTGTGTGCTAGGTGCCCCCCTCCTAATATATATATATGGGAGGGAGGGAGGAGCATCTATAGGAGGAGCCCAAGTAGGAGGAATCCTACTTGGAGTCCCTCCCAAGCCACGCGCCTCCCCGCCATATATAACCGAGGTGGAAGGAAAGAGGGGGGAGAGGGAAGGAAGTAGGAATCCTAATCCACACTTTCCTTGCCCTCCCCTCTTTCCTTATCCTCCTCATAGGGCTGGCCTCTATAGGGTCGCACCAGGGCTGGTGTGTTCCCTCACTTGGCCCATAAGGCCCATATCTTTTGTCGGGGGTGCCCGAAACTCCTTTCCGCTAACCCGATAAGTACTTGGTACCCTCCGGAGCACTTCCGGTGTCCGAATACCATCGTCCTATATATCAATCTTTACCTCTCGACCATTTCAAGACTCCTCATCATGTTCATGATCTCATCCGAGACTCCAAACAACATTCTGTCACCATATCACATAACACATATAATACTATATATATGATCATCGAACACTAAGCATGCGGACCCTACGGGTTCGAGAACTAGGTAGACATGACTAAGACACCTCTCCGGTCAATAACCATTAGCGGAACCTGGATGCCCATATTGGATCCTACATATTCTATGGAGATATTTATCGGTCAAACCGTTATGACAATATACATAATTCCCTTTGTCCATCGGTATGTTACTTGCTCGAGATTCAATCGTCGGTATCTCCATACTTAGTTCAATCTCGTTACCAGCAAGTATCTTTACTCGTTCCGTAATACATCACCTCGTGAATAACTCCTTAGTCGTTCGCTTGCAAGCTTATGATGTGTATTACCGAGAGGGCCCAAAGATAGCTCTCCGACACTCGGAGTGACAAATCCTAATCTCGATCTATGTCAACCCAACAAATACCTTCAGAGATAACTGTAGAGCATCTTTATAATCACCCAGTTACGTTGTGACATTTGATATCACACAAGGTATTTCTCCGGTATCCGAGAGTTGCATAATCTCATAGTCGAAGGAATGTGTATTTGACATGAAGAAAGCAATAGCAATAAAACTGACCGATCAATATGCTAAGCTAACAGACTTTTCTTGTCCATCACATCATTCTCCTAATGATGTGATCCTATTCATCAAATGACAACACATGTCTATGGTTAGGAAACTTTAACGGTCTTTGATTAACGAGCTAGTCTAGTAGAGGCTCACTAGGGACACGGTATTTTGTCTATGTATCCACACATGTATCAAGTTTCCGGTCAATAAAATTCTAGCATGAATAATAAACATTGATCATGAATAAGGAAATATAAAATAACAACTTATTATTGCCTAGGGCATATTTCCTTCAGTCTCCCACTTGCACTAGAGTAAATAATCTAGTTCACATCACCATGTGATTTTAACACCCATAGTTCACATCGCCATGTGACCAGCACCCAAAGAGTTTACTAGAGTCAATAATCTAGTTCACATCGCCATGTGATTAACACCCAAAGAGTATTAAGGAGTGATCATGTTTTGCTTGTGAGATAAGTTTAGTCAACGGTTCTGCCACATTCAGATTCGTATGTATTTTTCAAATTTCTATGTCTACAATGCTCTGCATGGAGCTACTCTAGCTAATTGCTCCCACATTCAATATGTATCTAGATTTAGACTTAGATTCATCTAGATCAGTGTCAGAGCTTGCATCGACATAACTCTTTATGACGAACTCTTTATCACCTCCATAATCGAGAAACATTTCCTTAGTCCTCTTAGGTAACTAAGGATAATTTTGACCGTTGTCCAGTGATCTACTCCTAGATCACTATTGTACCCCTTTGCCAAACTGATGGTAAGGTACACAATAGGTCTGGTATACAGCATGGAATACTTTATAGAACATATGGCTGAGGCATAGGGAATGACTTTCATTCTCTCTCTATCTTCTGCCGTGGTCGGGCTTTGAGTCGTACTCAACTTCACACCTTGCAACACATGCAAGAACCATTTCTTTGACCGATCCATTTTGAACTTCTTAAAAATCTTGTCAATGTATGTGCTTTGTGAAAGTCCTATTAAGCGTCTCGGTCTATCCCTATAGATCTTGATGCCAATATATAAGTAGCTTCACCGAGGTCTTTCATTGAAAAATTCTTATTCAAGTATCCTTTTATGCTATCCAGAAATTCTATATCATTTCCAATCAACAATATGTCATCCACATATAATATTAGAAATGCTATAGAGCTCCCACTAACTTTCTTGTAAAAACAGGCTTCTCTGAAATCCTGTATAAAACCATATGCTTTGATCACCTCATCAAAGCGTATATTCCAACTCCGAGATGCTTGCACTAGTCCATAGAGGGATCGCTGGAGCTTGCACACTTTGTTAGCACTTTTAGGATCGACAAAACCTTTTGGTTGCATCA
The DNA here is from genome assembly GCA_021605205.1 of Aegilops longissima. Classification (NCBI taxonomy): domain Eukaryota; kingdom Viridiplantae; phylum Streptophyta; class Magnoliopsida; order Poales; family Poaceae; genus Aegilops; species Aegilops longissima. The sequence goes on along the minus strand of CM038682.1, from coordinate 114,520,086 downwards.
TATACAACTCTTCTTTTAGAAATCCATCAAGGAATACAATTTTGACGTCCATTTGCCAGATTTCATAATCATAAAATGCGGCAATTGCTAACATGATTCGAACATACTTAAGCATCGCTACGGGTGAGAAAGATTCATCGTAGTCAACTCCTTGAACTTGTCGAAAACTTTTTGTGACAAGTTGAGCTTTTTAGATGGTGACATTACCATCAGCATCTGTCTTCTTCTTGAAGATCCATTTATTCTCTATGGCTCGTCGATCATCGGGCAAGTCAACCAAAGTCCACACTTTGTTCTCATACATGGATCCTATCTCAGATTTCATGGCCTCAAGCCATTTAACGGAATCTGGGCTCATCATTGCTTCTTCATAGTTCGTAGGTTCGTCATGGTCTTGTAACATGACTTCCAGAATAGAGTTACAATACCACTCCAGTGCGGACCGTGCTCTGTTCGACCTACGAGGTCCTGTAGTAACTTGATCTGAAGTTTCATGATCATCATCATTAGCTTCCTCTCTAGATGGTGTAGGCAACACGGGAACGGATTTATCTGATGTGCTACTTTCCAATCCGAGAGAAGGTACAATTACCTCATCAAGTTCTACTTTCCTCCCGCTCACTTCTTTTGAGAGAAACTCCTTCTCAAGAAAGTTTCCATTCTTGGCAACAAAGATCTTGCCTTCGGATCTGTGGTAGAAGGTGTACCCAATTGTTTCCTTACGGTATCCGATGAAGAGGCACTTTTCTGATTTGGGTTCGAGCTTATCTAGCCGAAGCCATTTGACATAAGCATCGCATCCCCAAACTTTAAGAAACGACATCTTAGGTTTCTTTGCCAAACCACAGTTTGTACAGTGTCGTCTCAAAGGATTAAGACGGTGCCCTACTTAACGTGAATGCAGCTGTCTCTAATGCATCACCCCAAAATGATAGTGGTAGCTCGGTAAGAGACATCATAGATCGCACCATATCTAATAAAGTACAGTTACGACTTTCGGACACACCATTACGCTGTGGTGTTCCAGGTGGTGTGAGGTGTGAAACTATTCCACATTGTTTTAATGAAGGCCAAACTCGCAATTCAAATATTCGCCTCCGTGATCAGATCGTAGAAACTTTATTTCCTGTTACGATGATTCTCCACTTCACTCTGAAATTCTTTGAACTTTTCAAATGTATCAGACTTGCGTTTCATTAAGTAGATATAACCATATCTGCTCAAATCATCTGTGAGGATCAGTGTAACATCCCAATTTTCAATCTAGATGTTTATAAATAGATCATTCATATGCATCCATGATTTATGCATTTTTGGCCCATTTTTTTATTTGAATTTTGATCCAAGGAACTTTGAGAAACTCAAGGACCAAAAGAGAGAGTTGGAAGTTTTCCCTTAAACCATTTTTGAGAATTTCAAAGTTGGGATTTGGGTCAAATTTGGTTTCACCAAAATTCATTGCCATTATTTCAAAAATAAAATAAAGAGAGAAGATAAAAGGACTTCTAAATATATTTATTGGGATTTATTTGCAAATTATTTTGATGCAAATTTTATTAGTATAGCAAAATTGTTTTTCCGTAAATTGCATTTTAGGCCAGATAAATGTTCACAAGGTCATATATAAGACCATATAACTATATGAAATTTTCTGGTATTTTTAGACTAACTTTGCTTTGTATTTTCGGTGTTTCATTGCTTCTGTAAAAAAATGTTTAAAAAAACGTGGGCCGCCAAGGCCCAAGGAAGGCCCATACGCACGCGCTTCTTCTTCATCCTCGTTCATGTTCATAGGAACACGAACAGAGCCTACGTCCATGGCGCCTCCACCTCTTCCTCCCTTCATCTTGCTCCCCCCGCACCCACTAACCCCCAGAACCGGTTCCCCTTACCTCCCTCGACCCCTCCCATCCCCTGGTGCGCCTCAAAGAAAACCATAGTGGCCACCATGAGCGCTTGAAACTACAGCCATTAACACATCTCGCCCCACCCAACTCTGGATCTCCCCAAGCCCTATAAAAAGAACCCCGTGAGCCCCTCCCACCCCTCGTCCGAAGCCCCCTCCTTTTAGGAGCCTTCTCCCTCCCTAACCTCGCCAATTGCTCGCCGGAGTTCTTGGATTCCGGTGGCTTCTCCACCGCGCCAGGAGATGAGACCGACCCGGCAACACTGCTCCTCGGATCCGCCTCACGTTGTTCTTCACTGTCCCACACGCGTCCTTCGCCAAAGCACACTGGAGCCACCTTCTTTCTCGTCGCCGGTGACAAGTCAGGTGAGCACCCGGCCATGGGTATCCAGCCAATTAGAGAGCGCCACTTGGCATCTGGCCGAAATTTTTTCTTTTTCCAGTATTTTTCCAATCTCAGATTCTATTCCGGTTTTATTTCTAATCTATAGATCCGATTTAGTTGATTCTTTTTCCTAGTAGTTCATAAAAATATCCTCTATCCAGAAAATCAAACGAAAAATATTTTTGAAATTTTCAAAATTTGAATTCAAACAGATTTGAATTCAAACTTCGTTAGGCCATATCTCGAGTTTCGAAACCCCGTTTTGAGTGATTCTTTTTGCAAATCGAAGCTTGTGACATGTAATTTCTTTTAAAACCAAAACCATTTATTTTTGTTGTTGTAAAAATTATGTTTTGTACAGGAACTTTATTTGGTTGTTTATGAGGTTTTCTAAAGTCTTTTATTTGTTTTCTTTTGGACCTTTGCTTGTATTCTTATGTATGTTATTGCTTGCTTATGCTAGATCATGTGGAGTGCGAAGCTTGCTACTACAAATCTTTAGAGTTCAACGATCGTCAGCAAGGCAAGTTCACACTTTGATCATAATTTTCAATACCCAGTTTTTACTATGCATTAGTTTCACCCTGAAAGATTGCATGAGTAGGATTGGGAACATGTGGTTATGCATTGTAGTTCATGTGGTAGGAACCTATGACCTTTGATCACCCCGGGAATATTCGTTATGTCATATACTGCTTAGTCGTGCTTGTATACGGGGATTGGTATGTGTGATCCATGCAAGTTGCGAGAGTTAATATTTTTGGATAACATAAGGAGGCAACTTTAATACACATCTGGGTGAATTGTTTAGGGCACCTGGAGTAACCAGTGCTTTCCCAAGGGGAATCCCGGAGTACCCGTGTGATTACCCTAAGTCCGCCACCATATTTCATGCCTAGAAACTTCCATGTGTAGCCACAAGCCATTATGGGCTCTGGCATAGTTGAGTAAGTTGTGTGACCTCTTTCCATGGTAGACTAGTTGATGTAGGAGATAGTAGGTGTACCGGTCTACCCAGGGTTTAGAGGAAATACTTCAGAAAGGCTATGTCTCGATCTTCCGATCATGGAGGTGGTCGAGTCTTGTGGAGAAAAATGCGCAAACCTCTGCAGAGTGTACAAACTAATCATGATTAGCCGTGTCCCCGGTTATGGACAATTTGAGTATCTAGAAGTGAATTATTGGTTGGTCTCGTCACTCTTTTTAATGAAATTATTGGGATGCTAATAACTTGGGAATTTTGGGATTGAGTTGGAGGAACCTTCTCAATAATGGCATTTTAATTTAATAGTAAATAAAAATTTATTCCTTTGTTGTAGGGTAAAATTTTATTTATGCAAAAATTAAACTTAGAGCCTCCACCAGCTAAATTTGCATATTCTCCACTCTTATAAAAAACAGAGTTGGTGATGATGGTGTGTCTGCCATCCTGCAATATAGGCCGTCCGATTTATATCTGACGGATAGGAAGGAAACTATGGCAATTTTGCAAAAAGATACCCACACCCCTCTCCACATTTGCAAATAAGGCCTTCCCTCGTTCATCCTTTTATCTCACAAGATAAACTACTCATACAAATGCATCTTGATGTTCCGTGCAATGCACGGGCATCTTGCTAGTAGAGATAGTCTTTTTCATTATTATTCCATGGTGTGAAATTGCCAGCATATTCCATGTGCTGACCTACACGGCTGCAATGTCTCATGTTGCGGACTTTTCCAGCAAGGATTAAAGATGCGATAGGCTGTTGTTCTACACTTAGTTTGCCGTGGAGTTGGATGGACTCATTTTCCTTCAATGCTTCCGCAGTTATTTTTATTTAGATGGCCATTGGCCATGTTATTGTAATAAATACTCTTTTGAGGACCTTTATGTAATAAAGTGTGTGATTGAACTCTGTTATAGTTCCTCGAGTACAGTGTGTGTCGGCATACCGATCCAGGGATGACACTTAAGCACAAAGACTTCGATCCATTTGGGTTGGGTCACTACAAGATGGTATCAGAGCACACGCTGACTGTAGGACGCAACCACTAGGAATGCAAAGCCATAGGAAGAGAACTCTATTTACGACTTCCGTATATATCCGTTGGTCTATACTCTACTGTATTCATTTCTATCTCTTCTCTACTTCAATTAAATAGTTGTTGAACCCCATCACCAGTTGCTCAGCCCAATGAGACCATGACCTAGGAAGACAACATTGACGAAGAAGAAGATAGAGTTGACATTGATAGGAGATTTAGTTTAGACCACCACTACCAAGTTGACTCCAACTAATGATTTGCGATAGTATGAAGATATCATACCTCTTTTGGATATGACCTTTCCTGTAGGTTTTGCTTGTGTGGTGTGATTTGTGTGAATTGCTTGATTTGGAGTTTTCTTGCTATCATAAGCATATGGGTAGTGATTTCTCTCATTAGGCCCTTATTCTATTCTAATTTCTCATCCACTCCGAACAGATGCCTCCGAGACGTGACCCGGAATTCCCACCGGAACTTACCCAATTGATCGAGAACCAGAATGCCCTCATGCAGATACTCAACCAGAATCAGAACCAGAACAACAAAAACCCACCGCCACCAACCCCGGCCGACAACCTTACCCGCTTCTTGAGGTTGAACCCACCCGTGTTCTCTAGCAGCACAGAGCCGATCGTCGCAGATGACTGGCTTCGCAAGATCGGAAGGGAGCCGACCACCGCAGGATGCACTGATGCTGAGAAGGTGTGCTTTGCCGCACATAAACTGGATGGACCAGCAGCTTCGTGGTGGGAGAATTACACCACCACATTCCCCATAGCCAATGTGACTTGGGACAGGTCCAGCAAGTGTTGCGTACCACACATGTTTCAGCTGTTGCTATGAGTCTGAAGAAGCGTGAGTTCTGCAACTTACGCCGGGGAAATCATTCTGTTGGTGATTATGTGGAGGAATTCAGCAAGTTGTCCAGGTATGCTCCTGGAGATGTGTCTGATGATGCCGCCAAGAAGGATAAATTTCTGGAGGGACTAAATGATGATCTGGGACTTCAGTTGACTATGGCTACCTTTAACAATTATCAAGAGTTGGTCGACAAGGCTCTCATTCTGGAAGGCAAGCAGCAACAGGTGGAGAATCGCAAAAGGAAGTACGGACAGGGAAAGTACAACTCTGGAGTTCAGCACAAGCCCCGCTATACCCCGTACTCAGGAAATAATGGATCAGGATCCGGCAAGTATGGTGAACACACTCACCACAACCATGGAGGGCATTCACATCATGGAGAAAATTGACATAACCATAATGGCCATAGGAATGGCAATGGGAACGGAGGAAAAGGCAATCAGCATCGCTCCAACCCAGCTACACCAACAAAGAAAGATCTGAGTCACATTACCTGTTTCAAGTGTGGGAAAATCGGACGCTACGCCACTGATTGCCCTGAGGCCAAGAACGGGAATGACAATAGAAGCTCTGGAGGCAAGAGGCCCAATCCCTTCACCAGAGGTCAGGTTAATCACGTCAGTGTGGAGGTAATTGACGAGCAGCCCGACACAGTTGTTGCTAAGTTTTTTATTAATGCATTTAAAACCCTTGTTATTTTTTACACTGGTGCATCACATTCATTCATATCAAGGGAATTTGTGGACAAGTTTAAGTTGCCGACCGTAGCCCTTAAGTCACCTATGTTAGTGAGTTCCCCAGGAGAAGAGTATATGGCTAGTCGGGGATGTTTTCAGCTGCCATTAACCATAGGAAGACATGTGTTTCCCACAGACCTAATTATTCTAGAATCCCAAGGATTGGACGTGATCCTAGGTATGGATTGGCTATCCAAGTACGAGGGAAACATCGATTGTGCCAGTAAGTCTATTCTTCTCACCACTTAGAGGGGAAATGGATCAAGTATGTGTCGAGGCATACAACAAGAAGGACTCAAGTGAATTTTATTTTGGGAGTTGTTCAAGATCAAGTACCAGTTGTGAAGGATTATCCCGATGTATTCCCCGAGGAATTGCCCGGCATGCCACCGGATCGGGACATAGAGTTTTTGATCTAATTGTTATCAGGCACCGGACAAATATCCAAGAGACCGTACCGGATGCCCGCAAATGATCTGGAGTAAATTAAGAAGCAGATTAAGGAATTATTGGAGAAAGCTAAGATTCTACCAAGTTCATCACCTTGGGGAGCCTCAGTGCTTCTAGTTGCGAATAAGGATGGATCCTAGAGAATGGTTGTAGATTATCATGCGCTGAATGAGGTGACGATCAAGAACAAGTACCCTCTGCCAATGATTAATGATTTATTTGACCAGCTACAAGGACCAAAGGTTTTCTCCAAGATCGATCTTCGATCGGGATATCACCAGCTAAAGATTAGAGAACAGGATATACCCAAGGCAGCTTTTACCATGAGGTATGGGCTTTATGACTACACGATCATGTCTTTTGGTTTGACTAATGCCCTGCCTATTTTATGAGTATGATGAATAAGGTATTCATGGAGTTCTTCGATGAGTTTGTCGTGGTATTCATTGATGACATACTGGTTTACTCGAAGAATGAAGAGGAACACAAGGAACATTTGCGCTTGGTGCTGGAGAAGCTCAGAGAACATTAGTTATATGCAAAGTTCAGCAAGTGCAAATTCTGGTTGAAGGAAGTCGGATTTCTCGGACATGTTATATCAGGGAAAGGAATAGCAGTGGATCCTTCCAAGGTTGAAGCCATCACCGAATGGAAGGCACCGACCATAGTCGGAGAGATACACAGTTTTCTTGGACTCGCAGGATATTATCGGAGATTTATTGAGAATTTCTCCAAGATCGCCAAACCCGTGACAGAATTATTGAAGAAAGACACCAAATTTAATTAGACCAAGGAATGTGAGGCTAGTTTTCAGGAGCTGAAGAAGCATTTGGTCACAGCACCAGTGCTAATTCTTCAGAATATATGCAAGGATTTTCAGGTGTATTGCGACGCTTCACGTCAGGGACTTGGAGGTGTTCTTATGCAAGAAGGAAAAGAAGTATCCTATACCTCACATCAACTTCGACCTCATGAGTTGAACTATGCAACGCATGATTTGGAGTTAGCAGCCGGAGTGCATGCACTCAAGACCTGGAGACATTTTCTTATTCGAAATAGGTGTGATGTTTACACGGATCACAGGAGTTTTAAATACATCTTCACGCAGAAGGAGTTGAACCTCAGGCAGAGGAGATGGTTGGAGCTCTTAAAGAATTATGACATGAGATTGCATTATCACCCAGGAAAGGCCAATGTTGTGGCAGATGCATTGAGCTGCAAGAGCTATGTTAATACCCTCACAGCAGGAGGATTACCTCAGGAGTTAATTGATGATCTCAGAGATCTCCGATTGGAGATAGTACCACGAGGTTTTGTTGCCACAATGGAAATTCAATCCACTTTGTTGGGAAAGATCCGAGAAGCCCAGAAGTTAGACAAAGGTATTGTGGAGATAAAGGGAAGGATGAACCAAGGAAAGGCTGAAGGATTTCGTGAGGATGAACACGAAACCTTATGGTTTGAGCAGCGCATTTACGTGCCAGATAACCCAGAAATCAGGAAGTTGATTCTTCAGGAGGCTCATCATTCACCTTGCTCGATACACCCAGGAAACACCAAGATGTATTTGGACTTGAAGGAAAATTTCTGGTGGACAGGTATGAAGAAGGATATTGCCGAGTATGTAGAAGCATGCGACGTTTGTCAGAGAGATAAGACAGATCACCAGAAACCAGCAGGATTACTTCAGCCTTTGTCGATAAAAGATTGGAAGTGGGACAATCTTGGCATGGACTTCATTACAGGATTATCCAGGACCCGATAAGGCTATGATTCTATTTGGGTAGTGGTTGATCGCTTGACCAAGGTAGCTCACTTAATCCCCGTGAAAACCTCATATACAAGTGCAAAGTTGGCCAAGATATACATGACCATGATTGTATGCCTGCATGGAGTTCCAAGGACCATCGTATCAGATAGAGAAACACAGTTTACCTCGAAGTTTTGGAATCATTTACACGAAACTTTGGGTACCAGGCTAGAGTTCAGTACAGCCATTCATCCACAAATAGATGGGCAGACCGAGAGAGTCAATCAGATTCTAAAGGACATGTTGAGAGCTTGTGCGCTATATTATGGATCTAGTTGGGATGATAATTTTCCATACACAGAGTTCTCATATAACAACAACTATCAAGCTAGTTTAAAGATGCCCCCTTTTGAAGCTCTGATACGTCTCCAACGTATCTATATTTTTTGATTGTTCCATGCTGTTATATAATCAATCTTGGATGTTTTATAATAATTTTATAGTCATTTTATAACATTTTTTGGTACTAACCTATTGACATAGTGCCAAGTGCCAGTTGTTGTTTTTTGCATGTTGTTTACATCACAGGAAATCAATACCAAACGGAGTCCAAATACAACGTAACTTTACGGAGAATTTTTTTGGACCAAAAGACACCTAATGGGCCCCGGCTGCACCTGGGGGTGCTCCAAGGAGAGCACAACCCACCAGGGCGCGCTAGGAGACCCAGGCGCGCCCTGGTGGGTTGTGCCCCCCGGGCCGCTTCTTTGCTCTATAAATACCCCAATATTCCAGAAACCCTAGGGGAGTTGACGAAAATCAATTCCAACCGCTGCAGAGTCCAGAACCACCAGATCCAATCTAGACACCATCTCGGACAGGGTTCACCACCTCCATTGGTGCCTCTCCGATGATGCGTGAGTAGTTCTTTGTAGACCTTCGGGTCCGTAGTTAGTAGCTAGATGGCTTCCTCTCTCTAGCTGAATTCTCAATACAATGGTCTCTTGGAGATCCATATGATGTAACTCTTTTTGCGGTGTGTTTGTTGGGATCGATGAACTTTGAGTTTATAATCAGATCTATCTTTTTATATACATGAAAGTATTTGAGTTTCTTTGATCTCTTTTATGCATGATTGCTTATAGCCTCGTATTTCTTCTCTGATATTTGGGTTTTGTTTGGCCAACTTGATCTATTTATCTTACAATGGGAAGAGGTGCTTTGTAGTGGGTTCGATCTTACGATGCTTGATCCTAGTGACAGAAAGGGAACCGACACGTATGTATCATTGCTACTAAGGATAAAACGATGGGGTCTATCTCTACATAGATAGATCTTGTCTACATCATGTCATCGTTCTTATTGCATTACTTCGTTTCTCCATGAACTTAATACACTAGATGTATGCTGGATAGCGGTCGATGTGTGGAGTAATAGTAGTAGAGGCAAGCCGGAGTCAGTCTACTAATCTTGGACGTGATGCCTATATAATGATCATTGCCTGGATATCGTCATGATTATTTGAAGTTCTATCAATTACCCAACAGTAATTGTTCACCCACCGTTTGCTATTTTTCTCGAGAGAAGCCACTAGTGAAACCTACGTCCCCCGGGTCTCTTTCTCATATTATTTGTCTTTGCGATCTATTTTCCTTTGCTTTTATTTTCAGATCTATTAAACCAAAAATACAAAAATACCTTGCTGCAATTTATTCTTCTTTATTTTATTTTGTGTTCGATCTATCAATCTACTACAATTTTATCTCACGTCCGTTTGCCCATCTGGGGCGCCTCTACCTGAAAGGGATTGACAACCCCTTTTAGACGTCGGGTTGCGAGAAGTTGTTATTTGTGTGCAGGTGTTGTTTACGTTGTGATGTTTGGTTCTCCTACTGGTTCGATAACCTTGGTTTCACATCCAAGGGAAATACCTACCGCTGATGTGATGCATCATCCCTTCCTCTTTGGGGAAATACCGACGTAGCTTCAAGCCGCATCAAAAGGAATTTCTGGCGCCGTTGCTGGGGAGGATCTTCAACATAGGTCCCTAATCACAAATCTCATCTCCTCACAATTTACATTATGTGCCATTTGCCTCTCGTTTTCCTCTCCCCTACTTCACAAAAATTTGCCGTTTTCTTCGCCTCTCTTTTTCATTTGCCGTTTTCTTGTCAGATGTATTTTTGAGTGCAATCTTGTTGCGCAGTCATCATGAATCAAGAGAACACTAAGTTGTGTGATTTCTCAAATACCAACAATAATGATTTTATCAGCACTCCGATTTCTTCTCCCACCACTAGTGCGGAATCTTGTGATATTAATACCGCTTTGCTGAATCTTCTTATGAAAGATCAATTTTCCGGTACTCCTAATGAGGATGACGCGTCCCATCTTAACACCTTCGTGGAATTATGCGATATGCAAAAGAAAAAATATGTGGACAATGATGTTCTGAATATGAAATTATTTTCGTTTTCTTTGCGTGATTCTGCAAAAATTTGGTTCTCTTCTTTGCCTCGCAATAGTATCGATTCTTCGAATAAGTGCAAAGATGCTTTTATCACTAAGTATTTTCCGCCCGCAAAAATTATTTCCCATAGAACCCAGATCATGAATTTAAAGCAACTTGAGGTTGCACAATTTCGGGAAAGGATGAAAATGATGCTAAGGAATTGCCCAACTCATGGGTTAAATCTTTGGATGATCATACAAATTTTTTATGCAGGGTTGAATTTTGTTTCTCGTAATCTTTTAGATTCCGCCGTGGGTGGTACTTTTATGGAAATTACTTTGGGTGAAGCCACCAAATTTCTTGATAATATTATGTTAGATTATTCGCAATGGAATGCCGAAAGATCTCCTACTAGTAAAAAAAGTTAATTCGGTTGAAGAAATTTCTTCTTTGAGTGAAAAAGTTGATGCTCTTATGAATTTCATTGCTAGTAAAAGTGCTCCTATTGATTTTAAGGATATGCCTTTGTCTACTTTGATTGAGTAAAAGTGCTCCTATTTTATCTCTCAAAATAATTTCAATAACAATGCTTATAGAGGTAATTTTAATCCTAGGCCTTTTCCTAGTAATTCCTCTCATAATTATGGTAATTACTATGGAAATCCTTCTTATAAATAATAATAGGAACACCTCTTATCTTGAGAATAATATTAAAGAATTTATCAACACATAAAAGTTTTCAACACTTCCATAGAAGAAAAGTTGAATAAGATTGATGATTTGTCTAGAAGTGTTGATAGAATTTCTCATGATGTGGAAAATCTCAAGATGAAATTTTTTGTGTCTAAGGTTTATGAATCAACTAAAGCTCTTTATGTTTCTATGGATAAAAGTAAGAAAAGAACCAATATGCTTAGAGCTAAAAGAGAATTTTCAGAAAAAGCGTTTTCTAGTGATTACTTTCTCAAAAGTGAGGAAGATCTTAAAATGATTTGTGTTTCTTCTGTTGATTCCTTGTTTAGTAAATTTAAGATTGATTAAAAAGGGACTGGATAAGAGTCAACTTTAGGTAGAAGGCGTCCCAATATTTCGTAGGGTGAAAATATTGTTGAGAAATTTGATGAAAGTGGGTTTGAAAAGGTCAAAACTTTAACTAGTGATGTGCCCACTCTTTTGGATTAAAAAACTTTAATTATGATAGTTGCTATTTGATTTATTGTATTTCTTTGTTGCAATCCATGATAAATTCACCCCATGCTTATGAACAAAATAAAGCTTTTACTAAACATATTGTTGATGCTATGATGAAAGATTTTGAAGAAAAATTGGAATTAGAGGTTTCAATTCCTAGAAAATTTCATGATGAATGGGAACCTACTATCAAAGTCAATATTAAAAATTATAAGTGTTTTGCTTTGTGTGACTTGGGTTCTAGTGTTTCTACAATTCTGAAATCTTTGTGTGATCTCCTTGGTCTTACCGATCCTGAAGAATGTTCTTTAAATTTGCACTTGGCGGATTCTACTATTAAAAAGCCTACTGAAAGAATTAATGATGTTCTTATTCTTGCAAATAGGAATTATGTGCCCATAGATTTTATTTTTATTGATATTTATTGCAATCCGTCTTGTCCAATTATTCTTGGTAGACCGTTTTTACGCACTATCGGTGCCGTGATTGATATGAAAGAAGACAATATTAAGTTTCAATTCCTTTGAGGAAGGGCATGGAACACTTTCCTAGAACAATAATTAGGCCACCATATGAATCAATCATGAGGGCATCTTATGGATCTCGAAACAAAGATAACAAAACTTAGATCCTTGCTTTATGCCTAGCTAAGGGCGTAAAACTATAGCGCTTGTTGGGAGGCAACCCAATGAATAAAATATATTTTTGTTTTTTGCTTTGTGTTTTTGAGTGTTAGCACAATTATTCTACTGTTGTGAATATGTTTTTTTGTGTTTTATTTAGTGTATGTGCCAAGTAAAGCCTTTAGGATCTTCTTGGGTAATAGTTATTTGATCTTGCTGAAAAACAGAAACTTTTGCTCTCACGAAAATAATTCTAATTTTTTACCAGAGCGTGCTAAAATTCCAATTCTTTTTGTTGTAGATTAATATAAAATTTCTCAGGTCATCCTAATTTTTCAGAAATTTTGGAGTTCCAGAAGTTTTCGAAATAGTTAGATTGCTACAGACTGTTCTGTTTTGACAGATTCTGTTTTCTTTGTGTTGTGTGCTTATTTTGATGGCTCTATGGTTTTCTTTGATGAGTATTTGCCATATAAAAGTTGAAATACAGTGGATATAATGTAAAAACAAAATATGAATTGGTTTGGTACAGTACTTATAGTAGTGATTTGCTTTCTTTTACTAACAGATCTCACGAAGGTTTTGTTGAGTTTTTTGTGATTGAAGTTTTCAAGTTTTGGGTTATCTTACTATGGATGAAGGAATAAGGAGTAAGAAGAGCCTAAGCTTGGGGATGCCCCAGCATCCCAAGCTATTATCCAAAATAGAGAAAGCAACTAAGCTTGGGGATGCCCCGAGTGGCATCCCCTCTTTCCCTAACGACCATCGGTATTTTACTCGAAGCTATATTTTTATTCGTCACATACTATGTGTTTTGCTTGGAGCGTCTTGTATGATATGAGTCTTTGCTTGTTTTATTTTGTGTTCTTAGTCTTGATTCCTTGCTGGACACACCTATTTGAGAGAGCCAAAATTATGTCATGACTTGTTAGAATAGCTCTCTATGCTTCACTTAAATGTTTTATGAGCTATGGACTTGCTCTAGTGCTTCATTTATATCTTTTTGAGCATGGTGTGCTTTAGTATTTTTGAAGAAATGCTCTCTTTCTTCACTTAGATTTATTTGAGAGTTAGTAAAATTTTGAAGAAATTCTCACTTGCTTCGCTTAAATTAATTTGAGAGAAAAGAAAAAAAACTATGCTCATGATCTTCACTTATATTTATTTGAGCTTATCAAAAGCAACACATAAAAATTAGTCCCAAAGTGATAGATATCCAAGAAGGATATAATAAAAACTTTCATGAAGATCATTGGACAAAATAAACTTGATTCTTAGTAATAGTTTTGAGATATGATGATGCAATGTGTGAGTCATGTTGATGAGTAACTATGCTTTAGTAAGAATATTGGTGTTAAGGTTTGTGATTCCCTATACAAGCACGAAAGTCAATAGTTATGCGATAAAATTATATCCTACTTGTGGTACATTATTCAATGTTAATTATGCTTAATGCTCGCTTATGAGATTATCCTTTTTTGGTTGGTCGCTTCTCAATCTTTTGCTAGCCTTCATTTTGCACTAAGTATGATCTCTACTTGTGCATCCAAAAACCTTTAAACCAGTTTTGCCACATGAGTCCACTATATCTACCTATATGCGGTATTATTTTGCCATTCTAAGAAAATTTGTATGTGCCATCCCTAATTTTCAAAATAAACTTCTCTTTTGTGTGTTCTTTTCGATCGCGGAGCGGTGAGGGGTGGCTAATATTTTCCATGCTAGATGTGTTATTCTCATGATGAATGTTTATTCACTTGTCATTGCACGATAGTAAGGCAAAGGTATTAGGGATGCCCAGTCCCGAAATGAAAAATGAATTTACTTTATGTTGTCAAATAATAAATTCCTTGGAAAGTGTTGGTATGGAAGGCAACTGTGGATACGGCTAGCCATGGAAAGTGATAGTATGGTTGAAAAAGGAATAAAATTTATTTTCTGTTTCGGAACGCCTATGATATATCTAGCATGGAAAGTGTTGGGAACTCTAAGTCGTTTTCGTTGGTGGGAAGGATACACGTCCCAAAATGTTTTTATCTCTATGTTTTTCGCTTTGAGCTCTGGCACCTCTACAAATCCCTACTTCCCTCTGCGAAGGGCCTTTCTTTTACTTTATGCAATTTTTATTTTGAATTTGAGTCTCCATCTTCTCTAATAAAAGCACCAACTAGGAGGCAATATGATCGTACTTGAGTATTGGGTGTAGCTAATATACGAGTGTGTTTCATGAATGTATCAATGATTGAGCATAATGGTATAGGGATAACTTATTTTAGCGTTGATATTTTGAAAGACATGGTTGCTTGTTAATATGCTTGAGTATTTAAGTTATCATGTCAAAACTAGACTATTGCTTTGAACAATATAAAATTCCAAATGTCCATGCTACAAAGAAAAGAAATATGATATGACATGATAGGCAGCATTCCACATCAAAAATTCTGTTTTTATCACTTACCTACTCGAGGACGAGTAGGAGTTAAGCTTGGGGACGCTGATACGTCTCCAATGTATCTATAATTTTTTATTGTTCCATGCTGTTATATTATCAATCTTGGGTGTTTTATAATCATTTTATAGCCATTTTATATTATTTTTTGGTACTAACCTATTGACATAGTGCAAAGTGCCAGCTGCTATTTTATGCATGTTTTTTACGCCGCAGGAAATCAATACCATACGGACTCCAAACGCAATGAAACTTTATCGAGATTTTTTTGGACCAGAAGACACCTAATGAGCCCTGGCTGCACCTGGGGGTGCTCCAAGGAGAGCACAACCCACCAGGGTGCGCCAGGAGGCCCAGGAGCGCCCTGGTGGGTTGTGCCCACCTCGGTGCCCCCCCCCCCCCCCGTACCGCCTTTATGCTCTATAAATACCCCAATATTCCAGAAACCCTAGGGGAGTCAATGAAAATCAATTTCAGCCGCCGCAGAGTCCATAACCACCAGATCCAATCTAGACACCATCTCGGATGGGGTTCACCACCTCCATTGGTGCCTCTCCGATGATGCGTGAGTAGTTCTTTCTAGACCTTCGGGTCCGTAATTAGTAGCTAGACGGCTTCCTCTCTCTCGCTGAAATCTCAATACAATGGTCTCTTGGAGATCCATATGATGTAACCCTTTTTGCGGTGTGTTTGTTGGGATCGATGAACTTTGAGTTTATGATCAGATCTATCTTTTTATATCCATGAAAGTATTTGAGTTCTTTTATCTCTTTTATGCATGATTTCTTATAGCCTCGTATTTCTTCTCTGATATTTGGTTCTGTTTGGCCAACTTGATTTATTTATTCTGCAATGGTAAGAGGTGCTTTGTAGTGGGTTCGATCTTACGGTGCTTGATCCCAGTGACAGAAAGGGAACCGACACGTATGTATCGTTGCTACTAAGGATAAAACGACGGGGTCTATCTCTACATAGATAGTTCTTGTCTACATCATGTCATCCTTCTTATTGCATTACTCTGTTTCTCCATGAACTTAATACACTAGATGCATGCTGGATAGCGGTCGATGTGTGTAGTAATAGTACTAGATGCAGGCAGGAGTCGGTCTACTAATCTTGGACGTGATGCCTATATAATGATCATTGCCGTGATATCATCATGATCATTTGAAGTTCTTTCAATTGCCCAATAGTAATTTGTTTACCCAGCGTTTGCTATTTTTCTCGAGAGAAGCCACTTGTGGAACCTATGGCCCCCGGGTCTCTTTCTCATATTATTTGCCTTCGCCATCTATTTTCCTGTACTTTTATTTTCAGATCTGTTAAACCAAAAATACAAAAATATATTGCTGCAATTTATTCTCATTTGTTTTATTTGGCGTTCGATCTATCAATCTTCTACAATTTTATCTCACATCTATTTGCCCATCTTGGGCGCTGCTAGCCGAAAGGGATTGACAACCCCTTTTTACACGTCGGGCTGCGAGAAGTTGTTATTTGTGTGCAGGTGTTTTTTACGTTGTGTTGCTTGATTCTCCTACTGGTTCGATAACCTTCGTTTAACATCTGAGGGAAATACCTAACGTTGCTGTGCTGCATCATCCCTTTCTCTTTGGGGAAATACCGGCGTAGCTTCAAGCCGCATCAAGCTCTGTAAGGAAGGATGTGCAGGACACCATTGACGTGGGATGGAGTTGGAGACTGTAAACTGTTCGGACCCGATTTAATCAGAGATTCAGAGGAGAAAGTCAAGCTGATCCGTGGCAGACTAAAATAGCCCAATCCAGACAGAAGAGTTATGCCGATCTAAACACAAGGAAGTAACTTATGAAGTCAGAGACAGAGCATATCTTCGTGTGTCGCCACTTTGAGGAGTTAAAAGATTTGGAGTCAAAGGAAAGTTAGCACCACGATTTGTGGTGCCGTACAGATTTTTAGAACGCATGGGTGAAGTTGCCTACAAATTGGAATTACCCGAAGCCTTGTCAGCAGTTCATGATGTGTTTCACGTCTCCCAGTTGAAGAAGTGCCATGCAGAGATGGCCGATATTCCTTTGAGAGATACAGTGCCGCTAGAGGCCATACAGTTGGATAGCGATCTGACCTATGAGGAGAAGCCCGTCAAGAATCTCGAAACAGCAAGAAGGGTTACCCGCAGCAAGGTCATCAAGTTTTGCAAGGTTCTGTGGAGTCATCATATTGAGGAAGAAGCCACGTGGGAACGAGAAGAAGATCTTCGACAGGACCACCCACACCTTTTTGCTAGCCAACCTGAATCTCGAGGGCAAGATTCATCTTAAGGGGGGTAGGTTTGTAACATCCCAATTTTCAATTTGGATGTTTATAAATAGATCATTCATATGCATCCATGATTTATGCATTTTTGCCCCATTTGTTTTATTTGAATTTTGATCCAAGGAACTTTGAGAAACTCAAGGACCAAAAGAGAGAGTTGGAAGTTTTCCCTAAAACCAATTTTGAGAATTTCAAAGTTGAGATTTGGATCAAATTTGGTTTCACCAAAATTCATTTCCATTATTTCAAAACTAAAATAAAGAGAGAAGATAAAAGGGCTTCATCAAAAACAGAACAGAGATATTGGAAATTGAATTTGAAATCTAAATATATTTATTGGGATTTATATGCAAATTATTTTGATGCAAATTTTATTAGTACAACAAAATTGTTTTTTTAATTGCATTTTAGACCATATAAATGTTCACAAGGTCATATATAAGACCATATAATTATGTGAAATTTTCTGGGATTTTTAGACTAATTTTTATTTGTATTTTCGGTGTTTCATTGCTTCTGTAAAAAACGTTTAAAAAATGTGGGCAGCCAAGGCCCAAGGAAGGCCCATACACACGCGCTTCTTCTTCATTAGATACTTTAGAAACATTTAAATTGGTATCAGTTGCACACTTTTTGTTTATCTCCATATCTATGATGATTACCCACTCTAAAGCATGATTTTATTTGATGATGGTTTATTTAGTAGGTACAATCTAATCAAACATGTCCAACTCTCCTGACAGTGTTCCTCTCCAACCATTGAGGCTCACTTTCCAAGTTCTGACCTAGCATCAATCCATCATGTAAATTCCCAGTACATGACTTCATCTCATAGTGGTTAATTTAGCAAAGGAGTTGTACCCCGTTGTTTGAAGCGGGTCAGGCACTGCCTCTGTCTGCGAGGCTTCCACAAGTAATATAGTGGCGGCCTGGCGCTGCAAAAAATTTCTACCTCGACACCATTCAACTTCCTCACCAGTCGCTCCTATGCCCACTCACAGGCAAGTAAAACTTAGCATCCTTCAATAATCTGTTATTGATCAAATACTCGTATAATTTATCTCAAGTATCACAGTCCAAATCATTGATGTATTGTTTGTGTTTCTATCATGCTAGATTTTGTTTCAAGTTCATTTCATGTGTAAGCAAATTTAGAGTGTTGAAGTCGTAGTGAATTAAATAACATTTGAAACCTCTGTCTAATAACCTTTGTCCAAGTTTGAGATGAACAGGGCAATCGGTTTTCCAAGATTGAAAATTCATGAATAAACAGTTGTGATGCGAATTTACATAACCTAACACTTGATGATAGTTACTTCAGTGGCCGCACAGCTTTTGCCATATTGTACGTACTGTACAACTACTTTGCTTTTGTCTGATGAAAACTGTTTGCGACCCCTGGCAGCTTGGCCTCCTAGGAAGAAGAGACGAGGGAGAGAGGGGAGGTAAGATGGAGAGAAGAGAAGGAGGCGGGATGACTTAGACTAGTGTGGCCCTCACTTCCATATTGCTTTGCCTCGGTCGGCACCGGACACACAGGCCTCGCACAGGCATGGTCTCGGATGTCTCTGCTATGGGAACACATCGCTGGATCGCTCGCATCTATGACTATTCATGTTCCGTGCATCATGCCACTCCGATGGTGTAAAGCTAGCTGTCGTGATTGTTTGGGTGGTGCACAGCCATTGTTTGTTGGAATGCCTATGCAACAGCAAGTAAGTGATTGACTTTGCAGCAGCAATTACTGATAAAGATTGCGAGCAGGTTCCTCTTGTAGCAGAATCGGCCGAGTTCCTCAGTTAAGACGTTTTTTTACTGAATTGGGATGCTAATTGGGATGCTTTGCCTGCATTCAAAGTGTATATTTTTGATTGATAAGTGTTGACAGTGACTAGCGTTGTTGATGTTTCATAGTATTGTTTTTTCGTAGCTCACAGCCTCATATAGTGCTTGAGAAAACCTGAGAATATTGAGAAGATTCGTGATGCGAGTGCGAGGAGATGAACAAGTACTTCTCTCACTACAAGGTATGACCATCAGTCAGTGTCTACAATCTTCTTTCTTGGAAAATAGGGTATTTATATCAGTGTGCCATCACTGCAAGGAATCAACACCGTCTCAACGGCGGCAATAGCGGATATAGAACAACTGATGCGCCCTGCGGTGGACCTCATCCAACCTTAATTCAAGGTACAGTAATAAGTATCTTGCTGCTTAATTACCTCCGCTACTATATAGCCATTAGAACTGTTCCACGTATACTGTATAGGTGATTAGCTTTTGCTAGGTCCAGTTGAGTATCTCCTGATATTTTGAACTTCTTTTTATGCACATTATTCGATGGTGTTTTGAAAAGGCATACGACAGTTGTCGTTTCGGAGTTTTGAAACTATTTTTCTTGCTATTCTTGCCTCACGGAAGGCAGGCAATGTGCAGTGTCGGTGCAAACGACACCTATGGGGTCACAAGAATCCCTACTACGGTTGGCGGGGCGCGGGGTCGTGTGAAGAGCAGGTTTACCAGGTAGCACACGGATCGTTTACCCAGTTTCGGGCCGCGAGGATGCATAAAACCCTAATCCTGCTCTGGTGGATGTATTGAGTGTTCTTGAGCTTTCGAACTAGCTACGGTGGCTGTGTAGTTCAAAAAAGCCGAATCCCTCTCCAGTACACCACGGGCCTCCTTTTATAGTCGAAATGGGCTGCCACTGTGGCACACAGGAGGTGGAAAGGCCTACAGTACTGCGAGCTTATCGCTCGTATTACAGGACAAGACGCATTTAATGCATCGCTTAGGTGTCCCTTAGCTTTATCAGGGACGGGAACGAGGCCCGTCCCGTCCGTCGCCGCTCCTCCTCGCTTCGACACGCGCCCGGGCCAGAGATGCATGCGGGCGCCATGTAGGCAGGCACGGTGGTAGGGTCTTCACGAAGATCTGTATGCCACCACGGAGGTGCTTGCTGATTTGGCCTGGAAGCTGCATGTCGCCACGCAGGTGCCTGCCCTGCCGGTTGGGCTGGCAGCTGCATGCGAACGGTGGCGGAGTCTTGGCTGGTGCGGGCCTGGCAGTGGCCCCGCTGACGCCCTCGGCAAGGGCCTTGCCGGGGGCCCCGGCAAGGGTCTTGCCGTGGTCTCGCAGTTGTCCGCGGTAAGACGCTTGTCAGGGGTCTCGTGGGTTTCCTCGGCGAGAATCTCGCCAAGGGTCATCGTCTTCTGATCCTCATCTTATCTTGTGTGTCTATGATCTTAACAAAGATCTACATGCCACCACGAAGGTGCCTCCCGAGCCCTGGTCCCAACGTAGTTGGTTAGGTTGGAACCTGTGGGCTCAAGGGTGGCTCGCTCCGTTGGCGTTTGGGCAAGTTGCCCCGGCAAGGCTCTTGCCGGGGCCGCGGAGGCCCGCCCCGGAAAGGGCCTTGCCGGGGGAGTCCGTCTCGCCCCCTTGTTGTCTTGTGTTTCTGGCCTTGGCGTTGTCTTCTTGGTCTTGGGCTTCGGCTTCTCTCCGGTTCCCCTCCCTTGCCCTGCTACGTGTGGCCGTGGCGCGCGGCTCTGACTGTCCGTGCACAAGTATAGGGGTCAAAAGGAGCGCCCTTACTTTTGTACACTGATAGGAGCCCCGGGGCCTGGGCCACACATATGCGCGACACGTTGTTGGGCCAGGCCCAAAAAGGTGCGGGGGCAGTTAGGGCGGGATTTTACCGCGGTAACTTTTCATCCGCTGCGCTTCCCCACGACCCACGCGAGATGTGGAGGGTCGTGTGTGACGTGGGGGTCATGCGCGATGTGGTTTCCGCACGCATGCGTCACGTCGCAGTAAACGGGAAAGGAGGCGGCCCGCGTCGGATAACGCGGGCTCGCTGTTCACTTTACCCTCCTTTCTGCGTCTTCTCCAATCCCAGAGCCGTCGCCCCTTTCTTCCTCCTTCTCGAGCTCTCGCCTTTGCTTGCCGCCGCTGCGCCTTCACCATCCTCCGCCCCTTGCTTCTCGCAGCCGCCATGGCTTCCAAATCCACCAAGGGCAAGGGAGTGGCCAAAGATGTTGGGGCGACGGAGCCGCCGGAGAGTGCGTTGGCGGCGCAGCGGACGCAGCTCGCCTACTTTCCCTCGACGGTCGACGTGTACGAGCTCTGGGAGGCCTTCAAACCCCTGTGGGGGGTGAAGACGAGGGGAGAGACGACGGGGCATCTAGCCACGCGCGTCATCCCCGCCAACTGCGCCGACGCCGCCCCAAATCGGTACCCTTTTTTTGACTACTTCTCCTGTGGGCTCTGTCCCCCCTTCTCCGATTTCTTAAATGACGTCATGCACACCTACGGCTTCCATCTTTTCGATTATAGTCCAAATGCCGTGGCGTGCATGGCTCTTTTCGCGCGCCTCTGCGAGGGCTTCGCCGGGGTGCATCCCAAAACGGCGCTCTTCCACCACTACTTCTTCCCTTGGATCCAACCGGGGGGCGCCATTTCCAGTTGTGTCGCCTAGATCCCAAGGTCCAACGGGGCGTACCCGGAGGGCTCCATGAAGGAGAGGTGGGAAGAATCGCGAGGCCGGTGGTGCTAGATTGAAGAGAAGGACCCGCCGGGTTTTTGCCGGGTCCGCGGTGCGCCGCCGGTTCACCGGGGCGACTGGAGCGACGTCGACGCCGACGACGTGAAGCTCATGGTCGCCACCACTAGGATCATTCGCCTTACCGAGGCCGGGCTCACCCTTGAGATGATCAAGGCGGATTTAATCCGCCGCCGAATCTTTCAGCTGCATAACAAGGGGAGGCCGACCTGGATCTTCACAAACGCCGCCGACATCATGAGGCTTCGCCCCGGCCTTGACCACAACCTCATGGTGATGGGGCATGCCCACTTCTGCCAGCGGCTCTTCCTGCTCGACGTGAACCGCGACGGCGAGGTTGAGCGGACCGGCAAGGCCGCAAGGGCCACCGTGAAGGCCGGCAAGGTCGCCAAGGGGCCCTTGTTCAAGTTGCCGGCATGAGTGGTCCCACTGAGAAACAACTCCCGCCAGACCGACATCATCACCATGAGGCCGGACTTCGACGCGCATGGCCTTGACCCGAGCTAGGTCGAGCCGGAGGAAATTCAAGTGCAGGAGTTCTTCGACACCCTGCATGAGGGGTACGTCACCGTCGAGCCGCGGCTCGTCCAGGACACCACCCAGGCGGAGCTAGACTGCATCGCTGCCAGGGTGGCGGAGGCGGAGCTCGCCAAGGAGGCCTGCAGCGCCGGCGGCGTGGAGGACAAGGCCGCGGCGGAGGCAGAGGAGAAGGAGCTCGCCAGTGGGCGGAGGCAGCTAGGGAGGCCAGCAGCGCCGGCACCAGAGCTCCTCTTGTCGAAGATGTGGTCGACGAGTCATCGTAGGAGGAGGTCGAGGCTGTCGACCCTCCAGCCACGGGGAGAGGGCGGGTTCTATGGCAGGACACCTCCGGCGAGCCGGTCCGGCTCGGCAGGGCCACGCAACTGCGACAGGACCAGGAGATGTCCGCGCACCAGACGAGGGCCGCGGTGGCGAAGAAAGTGGTGAAGGCGGCGGTGGCAAAGAAGAAAGCATCCGCTTCTTCTTCGTCTAGACGCGCTCAGACCCCACCTCCTTCCCCTCCTTCGGCGGACGTCAACGCGGGAGTCGTCTTAGACTTCGGGTCCCTCATCCCGCGGAGGAAGAGGAAGGCAACAGAGGAGAGGGGAGGAGGAGGAGTAAGCTTTGCTTCCCCCTTTTTGTCATCTCCATTTCCTCAAACAGTGCCGCTTATCTTGAGCTATTTTCATTTTGCAGGGATGTGGAGACGCTGGCCCAGAGGGTGAAGATGGCCAGGACCTCGACGAGCAGCCAGCCCCCGGCAGGCGCCTCTGGCACACCACTTGTGGTGTTGAGCAGTCCGGACAGCAGCCCCTGGCCCAGCCCCCAGCGTGAGTCCACCACTTGACCTCCGCCAACATGTGTTGGGGGTCCGATCAGTTGGCGCTGACCATGCAGTGGTTGCAGGAGGAGAACAGCAGCAGGAGGAGCCAGAGAGGGCTACCCCCAATACGCCGCCCCCATCGACCACGCCGCCCCGAGGGGCATCCACGGCAAGGGCGCCAAGTACCGAGCCCATGCACACGGAGGAGGAGGAGGCAAACTTGGGTGCTGGTGGCCTTGCCTCGGCGCCACATGATGGCGGGGAGGGGACCTCTGCTTCCTAGCCCGGCACGGGTAAGCCACTCGCCTACTGTTCCTGTTTGCTTTTTCTTCCTTCTGACCACTGGTATTGGCCTCACCTCATCCTCTTCTCGGAATCTAGGTCTCTCTTCGGTGGACCCAGAGGACATCGAAACCATCATCGAGGATGTCGCCAAGGGTGCCACAGCGGAGGCCGAGAAGATCGCCGCCGAGGAGGCCGCCAAGGGCGCTACTGAGGACGCCGCCGAGGGGCCCGCTGGGGAGCCTGACAAGGGGCCTGCCGGGGAGTCCGGCAAGGGGCATGCCGGGGAGACCGTCACGTCCGGTGCCGAGGAGGAGGTGGTTGATGACCAGCCTTCCTCCTCCGCTGCCTGTGGCTCCGGCAGGTATCTGAAGGTGAGCGATGATCTTTTTGTCCACCTCAGGAACGTCGAGCTCCAGGGCGCCCGTTGAGGGCGAGGTGTTCGATGAGGAGGTGCTCGCCGCTGCCGGGCTCGAGGTTGTCGATGAGCCGAGCACCGGTGGCGATGGTTCCTCGGAGGAGCGGCTTCTCCAGGCCATGGGTGCCAACTTTCGGAAGCTCCAGGTGCTCCACCGCGCCCGCCTGGACAAGGCCAAGTCTAGGGCAGCAACGGTGGACAAGGCGGAGGCGGACCTCAAGGTACGCGTCGCCGAGACGCACACTTGGTTCCGCCAGGCTTGCGAGGACCTGAAGGCCGCCCAGGGCGAGCTGGCCAAGCGCGAGGTGGAGCTCACCATGAAGCGGACCAACATTGAGAAGGCCCAGGAGACGGCGGAGAACTTGGCCGCCGCAGCCGAGGCCGCTCGAGCCCAGCACCAGGCCACGCTGAACTCCCAGGAGGAGGACCTTGCTGCGTGCGAGGAGAAGCTTGCCGCAATGCTCCGCGGCAAGGACGAGGAGGTGGAGAAGCTCGTCGCGCAGCGGACCCGAGAGCTGGGGCAGAGGCACAAGGAGGCACTCAATGCCCAGGCTCTGGTTCATGCCGCCAGGGTGAAGGAGCTGGAGGCGGAGCGGGACGAGATGAAGGACCAGGCCCTGAAGCTGTCCATGGAGAAGGACACGCTCAACGGTGCCCTAAAGGAGGCGCAGGGCGCGGCCGTCAGCAAGGCCGGGGAGCTCTCCGAGGCGAACAACTCCATCAAAGACCTCAAGCTGAAGCTGGAGGGTCTCGAGGGGGTGCTGTCAGAGAGCAAGGCCCGGGAGGAGATCTTTGCCAAGGATCTGGAGAACGAGAAGCAGCTACGGAAGAACGAGGCCGCCAACCACAAGGATGTTGTGGACGGTCAGAACCGCTGGGTCTGCTGATACGTCTCCAACGTATCTATAATTTTTGATTGCTCCATGCTACTTTATCTACTGTTTTGGACTATATTGGGCTTTATTTTCCACTTTTATATTATTTTTGGGACTAACCTATTAACCGGAGGCCCAGCCCAAAATTGTTGTTTTTTGCCTATTTCAGTGTTTCGAAGAAACGAAATATCAAACGGAGTCCAAACGGAATGAAACCTTCGGAAACGTGATTTTCTCACGAGCGTGATCCGGGACTTGGACCCTACTCCAAGGAACAAAGAGGCGGTCACGAGGGTGGGGCGCGCCCCCTCCTAGGGCGCGCCCCCTGCCTCGTGGGCCCCCTATTGCTCCACCAACGTACTCCTTCCTCCTATATATACCTACGTACCCCCAAACGATCAGAACATGAGCCAAAAACCTAATTCCACCGCCGCAACTTGCTGTATCCACGAGATCCCATCTTGGGGCCTGTTCCGGAGCTCCGCCGGAGGGGGCATCCACCACGGAGGGCTTCTAGATCATCACCATAGCCCCTCCGATGAAGTGGGAGTAGTTTACTTCAGACCTACGGGTCCATAGCTAGTAGCTAGATGGCTTCTTCTCTCTTTTTGGATCTCAATACAATGTTCTCCCCCTCTCTCGTGGAGATCTATTCGATGTAATCTTCTTTTTGCGGTGTGTTTGTTGAGACCGATGAATTGTGGGTTTACGATCCAGCTTATCTATGAATAATATTTGAATCTTCTTTGAATTCTTTTATGTATGATTGGTTATCTTTGCAAGTCTCTTCGAATTATCCGTTTGGTTTGGCCAACTAGATTGGTAGTTCTTGCAATGGGAGAAGTGCTTAGCTTTGGGTTCAATCTTGCGGTGTCCTTTCCCAGTGATAGAAGGGGCGGCATGGCACGTATTATATTGTTACCATCGAGGATAACAAGATGGGGTTTTTTATCATATTGCATGAATTTATCCCTCTACATCATGTCATCTTGCTTAAGGCGTTACTCTGTTTTTAACTTAATATTCTAGATGCATGCTGGATAGCGGTCGATGAGTGGAGTAATAGTAGTAGATGCAGAATCGTTTCGGTCTACTTGTCTCGGACGTGATGTCTATATACATGATCATACCTAGATATACTCATAACTATGCTCAATTCTGTTAATTGCTCAACAGTAATTTGTTCACCCACCATAGAATACTTATGCTCTTGAGAGAAGCCAGTAGTGAAACCTATGGCCCCCGGGTCTATTCTCATCATATCAATCTCCATCACTTTAATACTTGCTTTATTTTTACTTTTTACTTTGCATCTCTATACCAAAAATATTATTTATCATCTCTATCTGATCTCACTCTCGTAAGTGACCGTGAAGGGATTGACAACCCCTAATCGCGTTGGTTACGAGGAGCTATTGTTTTGTGCAGGTACGAGGGACTTGTGCGTGGCCGCCTACTAGATTGATACCTTGGTTCTCAAAAACTGAGGTAAATACTTATGCTACTTTGCTGCATCATCCTCTCCTCTTCGGGGAAATCCAGCACAGTGCTCAAGAGGTAGCAAGAAGAATTTCTGCGCCGTTCTTTGGGAGTCTCATAAAAGTCAACATACCAAGTACCCATCACAATCCCTATCTCCCGCATTACATTATTTGCCATTTGCCTCTCGTTTTCCTCTCCCCACTTCACCCTTGCCGTTTATTCGCCTCTCTTTTCCCAATCTCCTCCTCTTTTCCCGTTTGCCTTTTCTCGCTTGCCTTTTGTTTGCACGTGTGTTGGACTGCTTGTTTGTCGCGATGGCTCAAGATACTACCAAATTGTGTGACTTCACCAATACCAATAATAACAATTTCCTTAGCACTCCGATTGCTCCTCTTGCCAATACTGAATCTTGTGAAATCAATACTGCTTTGTTGAATCTTGTTATGAAAGATCAATTCGCTGGCCTTCCTAGTGAAGATGCCCCTACTCATCTGAATAGCTTCGTTGATTTATGTGATATGCAAAAGAAAAAAGATGTCGATAATGCTGTTAGTTGAAGCTATTTCCTTTTTATTTTAGAGATCGTGCTAAAGCGTGGTTTTCATCTCTGCCGAAAAATAGTATTGATTCTTGGAACAAGTGCAAAGATGCTTTTATCTCTAAGTATTTTCCTCCCGCTAAGATTATCTCTCTTAGGAACGATATTATGAATTTTAAGCAACTTGATCATGAACATGTTGCACAAGCTTGGGAGAGAATGAAATTAATGATACGTAATTGTCCTACTCATGGTTTGAACTTGTGGATGATTATACAAAACTTTTATGCCGGATTGAATTTTGCTTCTAGAAATCTTTTAGATTCGGCCGCGGGAGGCACTTTTATGGAAATCACTTTAGGAGATGCTACTAAACTCCTAGATAATATTATGGTTAATTATTTACAATGGCATACCGAAAGATCTACTAATAAAAAAGTGCATGGGATAGAAGAAATTAATGTTTTGAGTGGAAAGATGGATGAACTTATGAAATTATTTTCTACTAAGAGTGTTTCTTCTGATCCTAATGATATGCCTTTGTCTACTTTGATTGAGAATAATAATGAATATACGGATGTGAACTTTGTTGGTAGGAATAATTTTGGTAACAACGCGTATAGAGGGAATTTTAATGCTAGGCCTTATCCTAGTAATCCTCCTAATAATTATGGAAATTCCTACAACAACTCTTATGGAAGTTTTAATAAGATTCCCTCTGAATTTGAGAGTAGTGTTAAAGAGTTTATGAATTCACAAAAGAATTTTAATGCTTTTCTTGAAGAGAAATTGCTTAAAGTTGATGATTTGGCTAGGAACGTTGATAGAATTTCTCTTGAAATTGATTCTTTAAAGCTTAGATCTATTCCTCCTAAGCATGATATCAATGAGTCTCTCAAAGCTATGATAATTTCTATTGATGAGTTCAAAGAAAGAACCGCTAGGATGCGTGCTTCCAAAGATGCCTTTATCAAAGCGTGTTCTTCCAATACCTATGAAAATCAAGATAAAGATCTAAAAGTTATTGATGTGTCCCCCATTAAATCTTTGTTTTGCAATATGAATCTTGATGAAACTAATATGATCTTCCTTTACCTAGAAGGCGTTCTAAGAATTCAGAGTTCTTAGATCTTGATGATGAAATTGATAAGTGTGGGATTGAAAGAAATAAAAACCTAGATGTTGCTAAACCCACTATTTTGGATCTGAAGGAATTTAATTATGAAAAATGCTCTTTAATTGATTGTATTTCCTTGTTGCAATCCGTGCTAAATTCTCCTCATGCTTATAGTCCAAATAAGGCCTTTACCGAACACATTGTTGATGCCTTGATGCAATCTTATGAAGAAAAACTTGAGTTGAAGGTCTCTATCCCTAGAAAACTCTATGATGAGTGGGAACCAACTATTAAAATTAAAATTAAAAATTATGAGTTTCATGCCTTGTGTGATTTGGGTGCTAGTGTCTCTACTATCCCCAAAACTTTGTGTGATTTGCTAGATTTCTGTGACTTCGATGATTGCTCTCTGAACTTGCATCTTGCGGATTAAACTATTAAAAAGCCTATGGGAAGAATTAATGATGTTCTTATTGTTGCAAATAGGAATTATGTGCCGGTAGATTTTATCGTTCTTGATATAGATTGCAATCCTTCATGTCCTATTATTCTTGGTAGACCTTTCCTTAGAACGATTGGTGTAATTATTGATATGAAGGAAGGAAATATTAGATTCCAATTGCCCTTAAAGAAGGGCATTGGAACACTTCCCTAGAAAGAAAATAAAATTACCATATGAATCTATCATGAGAGCCACTTATGGATTGCCTACCAAAGATGGCAATACCTAGATCTATCCTTGCTTTTATGCCTAGCTAGGGGCGTTAAACGATAGCGCTTGTTGGGAGGCAACCCAATTTTATTTTTAGTTTTTTTCTTCTTTTGCTTTTGTTTAGGAATAAATAATCCATCTAGCCTCTGTTTAGATGTGGTTTTATGTTTTAATTAGTGTTTGTGCCAAGATAGACCTATTGGATCTTCTTGGATGATAGTTATTTGATCTTGCTGTAATTTCCAGAAACTTTGCGCTCAGTGCCCGAATTATTAAATATCACCAGAAAGTGATAAAATACTGATTCCAATTGCTGCTGATCAATAAACAAATTATTTAGGTCGTCTAATTTTTGTAGATGTTTTTTAGTTTAGAAGTTTGCGCTAGTTACAGATTACTACAGACTGTTCTGTTTTTGACAGATTCTATTTATCGTGTGTTGTTTGCTTATTTTGATGAATCTATGGCTAGTAAAATAGTTTATAATCCATAGAGAAGTTGTAATACAGTAGGTTTAACACCAATATAAATAAAGAATGAGTTCATTACAGTACCTTAAAGTAGTATTTTGTTTTCTTTCTCTAACGGAGCTCACGAGATTTCTATTGAGTTTTGTGTTGTGAAGTTTTCAAGTTTTGGGCAAATTCTTTTGATGGATTATGGAACAAGGAGTGGCAAGAGCCTAAGCTTGGGGATTCCCATGGAACCCCCAAGATAATCCAAGGACACCAAAAAGTCAAAGCTTGGGGATGCCCCGGAAGGCATCCCCTCTTTCGTCTACTTCCATCGGTAATTTACTTGGAGCTTTATTTTTATTCACCACATGATAAGTGTTTTGCTTGGAGCGTCTTGTATTATTTGTGTCTTTTCTTGTTAGTCTACCATAATCATCCTTGCTGTTCACACCTTTTGAGAGAGCCATACATAAATTCGAATTTGATAGAATACTCTTTGTGCTTCACTTATATCTTTTGAGCTTGATAGTTTTGCTCATAGTGCTTCACTTATATCTTTTGAGCGTGATAATTTTTGCTCTAGTTCTTCAGTCAGATCTTTTAGAACACGGTGGTAGATTTGTTTTAAAGAAACTATTGATCTCTCATGCTTCACTTAGATTATTTTGAGAGTCGTTAATAGCATGGTAATTTGCTTAAAATTAATATACTTGGTATTCAAGATATGTGAAACTTTCTTTTGAGTGTGTTGAATACTAAGAAAAGTTTGATACTTGATAATTGTTTTGAGATATGGAGGTGGTAATATTAAAGTCATGCTAGTTGGGTGATTATGAATTTAAAGAATGCTTGTGGCGAAGTTAGCAAATCCCGTAGCATGCACGTATGGTTAAAGTTGTGTAACAAATTTGAAACATGAAGTGTACCTGGCTTGTGCATCCTTATGAGTGGCGGGCGGGGACGAGCGATGGTCTTTTCCTACCAATATATCCCCCTAGGAGCATGCATGTAGTACTTGATTTTTGATGGCTTCTAAATTTTTGCAATAAGTATATGAGTTCTTTTGACTAATGTTGAGTCCATGGATTATACGCACTTTTATCTTTCCGCCTTTGCTAGCCTCTTCGGTACTGTGCATTGCCCTTTCTCACCTTGAGAGTTGGTGCAAACTTCGCCGGTGCATCCAAACCCCGTGATACGATACGCTCTATCACACATAAACCTCCTTATATCTTCCTCAAAACAGCCACCATACCTACCTATTATGGCATTTCCATAGCCATTCCGAGATATATTGCCATGCAACTTTCCACCGTTCCGTTCATCATCATCATGACATACTTTGATTTTGTCATATTGCCATTGCATGATCATGTAGTTGACATCGTATTTGTGGAAAGCCACCATGCATTATTTTTCATACATGTCACTCTTGATTCATTGCACCATCCCGGTACACCGCCGGAGGCATTCATATAGAGTCATATCTTGTTCTAGTTTCGAGTTGTAATCCTTATGTTTTAATCAATAGAAGTGTGATGATCATAATTATTAAAGCATTGCCCCAAAAAAAGAAAGGCCAAAAAGAAAAAAAAAAGGCCCAAAAAAGGGCAATGTTACTATCTCTTTTTCCACACTTGTGCTTCAAAGTAGCACCTTGTTCTTCATGTAGTGAGTCTCATATAGTGTGCTTCAAAGTAGCACCTTGTTCTTCATGTAGTGAGTCTCATATATTGTGCTTTGAAGTAGCACCATGTTTTTCATATAGTGAGTCTCATAAGTTGTCTTTTTCATACTAGTGGGAATTTTTCATTATAGAACTTGGCTTTTATATTCCTACGATGGGCTTCCTCAAATGCCCTAGGTCTTCGTGAGCAAGCAAGTTGGATGCACACCCACTAGTTTTCTTTTGTTGAGCATTCATTTATAGCTCTAGTGCATCCGTTGCATGGAATCCCTACTCCTCATGTTGACATCAATTAATGGGCATCTCCATAGCCCGTTGATTATCCTCGTCAATGTGAGACTTTCTCCTTTTTGCCTTCTCCACACAATCCCCATCATCATATTCTATTCCACCTATAGTGCTATATCCATGGCTCACGCTCATGTATTGCGTGAAGGTTGAAAAAGTTTGAGATTATTTAAGTATGAAACAATTGCTTGGCTTGTCATCGGGGGTATAGAAGTTGGGAACATCTTTGTGTGACGAAAATGAAGCATATCCGAACTATATGATTTTGTAGGGATGAACTTTCTTTTGCCATGCTATTTTGAGAAGACATGATTACTTTGATTAGTATGCTTGAAGTATTACTATTTCTTTTATCAATATGAACTTTTATTTTGTATTCATTCTAATCTGAATATTCATACCACAATTAAGAAGATTTACATTGAAATTATGCCAAAGTATCCTCCGCATCAAAATTCTCTTTTATCATTTACCTACTCGAGGGCGAGCAAGAATTAAGCTTGGGGATGCGATCGTCTCCAACGTATCTATAATTTTGATTGCTCCATGATACTTTATCTACTGTTTTGGACTATATTGGGCTTTATTTTCCACTTTTATATTATTTTTGGGACTAACCTATTAACCGGAGGTCCAGCCCAGAATTAATGTTTTTTGCCTATTTCAGTGTTTCGAAGAAACGGAATATCAAACGAAGTCCAAACTGAATGAAACCTTCGGAAACGTGATTTTCTCACCGAACGTTATCCAGGGGACTTGGACCCTACTCCAGGAACAAAGAGGTGGTCACGAGGGGGGGCGCCCCTAGGGCGCGCCCCCTGCCTCGTGGGCCCCCTGTTGCTCCACCGACGTACTACTTCCTCCTATATATACCTACATACCCCCAAACGATCAGAACAGGAGCCAAAAACCTAATTCCACCGCGCAACTTCCTGTATCCACGAGATCCCATCTTGGGGCCTGTTTCGGAGCTCCGCCGGAGGGGCATCCACCACGGAGGGCTTCTACATCATCACCATAGCCCCTCCGATGAAGTGTGAGTAGTTTACTTCAGACCTCCGGGTCCATAGCTAGTAGCTAGATGGCTTCTTCTCTCTTTTTGGATCTCAATACAATGTTCTCCCCCTCTCTCGTGGAGATCTATTCGATGTAATCTTCTTTTTGCGGTGTGTTTGTTGAGAGCGATGAATTGTGGGTTTATGATCCAGCTTATCTATGAATAATATGTGAATCTTCTCTGAATTCTTTTATGTATGATTGGTTATCTTTGCAAGTCTCTTCGTATTATCCGTTTGGTTTGGCCAACTAGATTGGTTGTTGTTGCAATGGGAGAAGTGCTTAGCTTTGGGTTCAATCTTGCAGTGTCATTTCCCGGTGACAGAAGGGGCAGCAAGGCACGTATTGTATTGTTGCCATCGAGGATAACAAGATGGGGTTTTTATCATATTGCATGAATTTATCCCTCTACATCATGTCATCTTGCTTAAGGCGTTACTCTGTTTTTAACTTAATATTCTAGATGCATGCTGGATAGCGGTCGATGAGTGGAGTAATAGTAGTAGATGCAGAATCGTTTCAGTCTACTTGTCTCGGACATGATGCCTATATACATGATCATACCTAGATATACTCATAACTATGCTCAATTATGTCAATTGCTCAACAGTAATTTGTTCACCCACCGTACAATACTTATGCTCTTGAGAAGCCACTAGTGAAACCTATGGCCCCCGGGTCTATTCTCATCATATCAATCTCCATCACTTTAATACTTGCTTTGTTTTTACTTTGCCTTTTACTTTTTACTTTGCATCTCTATACCAAAAATACCAAAAATATTATTTATCATCTCTATCAGATCTCACTCTCATAAGTGTCCGTGAAGGGATTGACAACCCCTAATCGTGTTGGTTGCGAGGAGCTATTGTTTTGTGCAGGTACGAGGGACTTGTGCGTGGCCTCCTACTGGATTGATACATTGGTTCTCAAAAACTGAGGGAAATACTTACGCTAATTTGCTGCATCATCCTCTCCTCTTCGGGGAAATCCAATGCAGTGCTCAAGAGGTAGCATCGGCCGTCTCATGGATGTCGCCGGCAGGATCACCGCGCAGCTAGCTACCATGGGGATGCCAAATGTGAGGTACGCCCCAGAGCGCAGCGGGACCACCAACGCCAAGCTGACCCTGTTCTTCGAGGGTGTTCTTGGAGCCCTGGAGCGGTTCCACTCCAACAGGGCGGCTTCACTGGCCAACGAGAACCTAAGGCTGTGCCGGGGTGCCATGACCAAGGTCCTCACAAAGGTGGCGTACTGGAACCCCATCCTTGACTTCGACGCCGCGCTGGAGAGCCTGCCGGAGGGTACTGACCTCGCGCCGCACAAGGAGCGTATCGAGCCCATCATCAGCCTCATCGATAGAATTCAAAGGGTGGAGGGCCAGTGCCGGGATTAGGAACCTCGTTTCTTATCGCCGTTGCAGGTTCATGACAAAGACAATTTCTATCTTTAGTTAGAACCACAGCAACAATTTGATGTAATATAATTCTGCAGTACTTTTGATATGATGCACGTTATTCTCCTGTTCAACATTTCTTTGTATGTCCACCCTACGTTTATCGGGTAGGCTTGCCGGCGCGTAAACCCAGGGCGGCGTCTTGAGGACGGATCCCCAATGGCCTGCCGGGTGTGCTTGCTGCCGGGCGAACACCTTACCGCCCTTAACACGGCCGCTCGAACTGTCGAGCTTGACTCAAGTCAGAACCAAGAGTGTTGCCATGTGTGGAAGGCTACCCTGCCACTCTCGACGCGGTCGCTTGAGCTGTTGAGCGGACTCGAAACAGAACAAAGGCGTAGCCAATTGCGGGAGGGCCCCTTTGCGTGCAGGTTTTCCATACAAAGAACGAGATCTACGAGGGGAATAACCTTATATAAAAAAGAAATATCTAGAGTTCGGCATGACTTAGCTTTCTTGTCGCCGAACTGGCGCCCTTCGCGCTTGCAGGCGGCGACACCTTCTTGGTCGTCTTCTTCTATAGAAACCATGGCCACGAGGAACTGCTAGGATGGCTGCTAGACCAGATTCTCACAACAGCGCTCCCTACCTGGCGCGCCAAAGATGTCGGTGCGAATGACACCTTGGGATCACAAGAATCCTTACTATGGTTGGCGGGGCACGGGGTCGTGAGAAGAGCAGGTTTGACAGGTAGCACACGGATCTTTTACACAGGTTCGGGCCGCGAGGATGCGCAAAACCCTAGTCCTGCTTTGGTGGATGTATTGAGTGTTCTTGAGCATTCGAACTAGCTATGGTGGCTGTGTAGTTCAAAAAAGCTGAATCCCTCTCCAGTATGCCATGGGCCTCCTTTTATAGTCGAAAGGGGCTGCCACAGTGGCACACAGGGGGTGGAAAGGCCTACAGTACTGCGAGCTTATCGCCCGTATTACAGGACAAGACGCATTTAATGCATCGCTTAGGTGTCCCTTAGCTTTATCGGGGACGGGAACGAGGCCCATCCCGTCCGTCGCCGCTCCTCCTCGCTTCGACATGCGCCCTGACCAGCGATGCATGCGGCGCCATGTAGGCAGGCAGGCAGCTAAGGTGGCGCGGTGGTAGGGTCTTCACGAAAATATGTATGCCACCACGGAGGTGCTTGCTGATTTGGCCTGGAAGATGCATGTCGCCACGCAGGTGTCTGCCCAGCTGGTTGGGCTGGCAACTGCATGCGAATGGCGGCAGAGTCTTGTCTGGTGCGGGGCTGGCAGTGGCCCCGCTGATGCTCTCGGCAAGGGCCTTGTCGGGGGGGCCGACAAGGGTCTTGCCGTGGTGTCGCAGTCGTCCCCGGCAAGACGCTTGCCGGGGGTCTCGTGGGTTTCCTTGGCGAGAATCTCGCCAAGGTTCGTCGTATTCTGATCCTCATCTGATCGTGTGTGTCTATGATCTCAAAAAAGATCTGCATGCCACCACGGAGGTGCCTCCCGAGCCCTGGTCCCAACGTAGTTGGTTAGGTTGGAACCTGTGGGCTCAAGGGTGGCTCGCTCCATTGGCGTTTGGGCAAGTTGCCCCGGCAAGGCTCTTGCCGGGGCCGCGGAGGCCGCCCGGCAAGGGCCTTGCCGGGGGAGTCCGCCTCGCCCCCTTGTTGTCTTGTGTTTCTGGCCTTGGCGTTGTCTTGTCATTCTTGGGCTTCGGCTTCTCTCCGGCTCCCCTCCCTTGCCCTGCTACGTGCGGCCGTGGCGCGTGGCTCTGACTGTCCGTGCACAAGTATAGGGGTCAAAAGGAGCGCCCTTACTTTTGTACACCGATATGCGGCAAGCTATTCCACCTACTTGTTAGGTATTGCATCCTTATTTATTCTCAACACATGACAAGTTGAGTTGTTTCTATTCATATGTACTGTAGTAGGATACACACACAGATATTTTTTCATGTTGTAGCCAACAAAGAGGCACAAAAGAGCAGATGCAAGTTGCTGTCAACTGGAGCTCCATCTGGATTCGGAATTCATTTTCATATGGGATGCATTTTGTGCAGTAAAAAAACCATTGGATAGGAAGAAATAAAATCATGAATTTTCAGCCAATCAACTAGGCCCTTGACAGCAGCATTAATTTTGTCTCATGCTTAAATGTAGTTACGACATGTTGGCTTAGGTTGTTCATATTAATTTTCTTATTAATTATGTGGCATATCACTTAATGAGGTTGCTTGTATGGTATATGTTTGGGGCTACTCGGTTATTTCTAGAGGCCAGAGCTCAGTGTCTAATCACATCAAAGCATGCTGCTGTTTACCATGATTGGCATAGCTTACAGTTTTTGTTAAACTGAATTAGCGAATATATGTTGTTTTTTCACGTGCGCACCATGTCATTTGAGACAATTTCAAGATCTTCGAAATTAGCCCCAAGCTTCAAAATTCCAACAAACTAATACAAAGATGAGATTATTCATTTAAAATTAGCAAGTTATGAGAGGAGGTTTTGCATAAAGTAATTCTACATGGTGTAAGATTACAATATTCATTGTAGCAAGATTTTCTTTCTAATCTGCGGCACCGTCAAATCGGACATCCATCATGGTTCATGACATTAGGCATCAAGGATAGAAGCATATATGTTGGATATCTACGACATAAAGAGATTATCGTTTCAACTACTTGACCTATCAGTGTTTGGTTAGTTCAATCAAATTTATAGATTTACTGTTTAATTGTTTGGATGGTTTATTAGGAAAGTGAAAAGGAAACTCTTTGATGTTGACAACTTAGTTTCTCTGTGGTAGCAACAAGCTTCTTAATTTACTCACAAGTGAGGATCTGATGTCAGATATTTTGTGGATCAAACCTGCCAGCAACGACCTTACTTGAACAATATCTATTCCATGGGATCGTACCGCTGCAACTGTGCCAGCAAGTAAATTTGTTGGCATTTTCTTCTGTTTCAGGGTAACTTTTCTTTTTGTTGCTCAATAAAAAGAATACCCCTCTTCATAAATCTATTATTTCACTTTCGGATGAAGCTGTATTTCTCTCCCAATAATTTTCAGATTACACTAAGCAGAAGCTGCTAAACATGCTATGGAAGCTAATGAAAAATCAAACAGTAAAGAGGAGGCTGTTCTGTGTTGCCATTGTTGTATGAATATAATGCGACCTTCTGCTATTGTATGAAGAAAAGTATGTGCATAACTGCATACTTGCAGGAATAGAAGATAGATAAATATGACCTTGCGTACAGATTGTCGTGTAGATAAAACTGACCTTGCTTACATATTTTGTTGTATGTATTTTTTTTGTATAGTTGACCGAGATAGAAAGAATATGGTAGAAGAAAGAGGTGCAGATTGTTGTATGGCCAGATTGTACATGGTGATCATCGTTGTCTATTTTTTTACATAGATAGAATAATGACCATAGTTTTATGTGTTCAAAATGCACCATTCAAAGCCACGTCATCAATTTTCAACCCTTTCTGACTTCATTTGTTATTTTTCATGCATTTACTGATTATTTTCAGCTGGATAGAGGTAAGTGACCAAATTAATAGTAGTTCATCATCACATAAAAACCAAAGTACATACATAGTTCAAATTGAACAACATATAGCTCTCCAGAGCATCTAGTTAAACCATACATTGAAACTATGTAAAACCTTTCAATGCAACAATAGATGCGATCATAATCACAACTAAGGTAACAATTGATCCAACGGCATAATGATACCAAGCCTCGGTATGAATGGCATATTTTTGAATCTTTCTAATCTTCAACCGCATTGCATCCATCTTGATCTTGTGATCATCGACGACATCCGCAACATGCAACTCCAATATCATCTTCTCCTCCTCAATTTTTTTTATTTTTTCAGTCAAGTAGTTGTTTTCTTCTTCGACTAAATTTAACCTCTCGACAATAGGGTCGGTTGGAATTTCCTGTTCAACTACCTCCTACATAAAAAAATCTATGCCACATTGGTCGCCATAATTGTCATAAACAATAAATGAACCAAATAGTTATAAAAAGATAATATATACCACATCCGAATCATAGACAGGACGAGGGCCGACGGGGGCGGATACCAGAACCATCGCACTATATAATAACAAGGAATAATTAAAGTAAGAAAATTAGACAAGTATCCATCTCAAGTGAGATTTTTTTTCTTTCCGAAAGAAGATAAGAACAAGAGGCTCACCACGGTGGTGTCGGCGACGAGATCGGCGCGGGCGATCGACGGCGGTGAAGATGGGGACGGGACGTGACGGATCGCTAAACCTAGAAAAATATCGGGGAAAATGGAGCTCCGAGGTCGAGTTTCGAGAGAAGAAATATTAACTAGTGTGGCTCAGACATTTCATCGAACACCTCATGTGCATAGGAGGTGAGCTAGAGCACCCAAATGCCCTCCCCTCGCCGGCCGGCAAAAAATAGAGCATGCTGAAGTGCTCTGCTCGCTGGCGATGGGCTATATATAGGCAAATCATTTGTCCCGGTTCGTGGCTGGAACCGGGACCAATGGTTATGGGCCAGGAACGAGGCCCATTGGTCCCGGTTCGTTCCTAGAACCGAGACAAATGGGTCCAGACAAACCGGGACCAAAGCCCGCGAGGCCTCCTGGGCTCACGAACCGGGACGAATGCACCCATTGGTCCCGGTTCATATAAGAACCGGGACTAATGGGCTGGCCAGGCCCGAACGGAAGCCCCTTTTTCTACTAGTGATATAGAGGGTTTTCGCATATGTAGTAATTTTCATAGGAACTATGATGATATATGACTGGTATATGGTGCACAAATCAGTCATATACTCATTTATTGCGTATGGCATGTACCGTGTTTGTGAAGTGCGATAAGCAAACAATCGGAGTGGTTTTCTTCTTACTTGTTATGAAGTTCTGATGGATGAAGTTCTATACAATGCTTACTAAATTTTAGTGAGTGACAATATTCTGTCCCGTTGCAACACACGGGCATCTGTCCTAGTATCTTTTAATCTATTGATCCGATTTAGTTGATTCTTTTTCCTAATAGTTCATAAAAATATCCTGTATCCAGAAAACCAAACGAAAAATATTTTTGAAAATTTTAAAATTTGAATTCAAACTTCGTTAGGCCATATCTCAAGTTTCGTAACTCCGTTTTGAGTGATTCTTTTTGCAAATCGAAGCTTGTGACATGTACTTTCTGTTAAAACCAAAAACATTTATTTTTGTTGCTGTAAAAATTACGTTCTGCACAGGAACTTTATTTGGTTGTTTATGAGGTTTTCTGAAGTTGTTTATTTGTTTTCTTTTGGATCTTTGCTTGTATGCTTATGTATGTTATTGCTTGATTATCCTAGATCATCCAGAGTGGAAGCTTACTACTACGAATCTTTAGAGTTCAACAATTGTCAGCAAGGCAAGTTCACACTTTGATCATAATTTTCAATACCCAGTTTTACTATGCATTAGTTTCACCCTCAAAGATTGCATGAGTAGGATTGGGAACATGTGGTTATGCTTTGTAATTCATGTGGTAGGAACCTATGACCTTTTATCACACCGGGAATATTCGCTATGTCATATACTGCTTAGCCATGCTCATAGATGGGGATTGATATGTGTGATCCATGCAAGTTGCGAGAGTTAATAATTTTGGGATAACATAAGGTGGCAACTTTAATACACATCTGGGTGGATTGTTTGGGGCACCTGGAGTAACCAGTGCTTGCCCAAGGGGAATCCCGGAGTACCCGTGTGATTATCCTAGGTCCGCCACCCATGCTCAAAGGATCAAATGATATTTAATGCCTAGAAACTTCCGTGTGCAGCCACAAGCCATTATGGGCTCTGGCATAGTTGAGTAAGTTGTGTGACCTCTTTCCGTGGTAGACTAGCTGATGTAGGGGAAAGTAGGTGTACCGGTCTACCCAGGGTTTAGAGGAAATACTTCAGAAAGGCTATGTCTTGATCTTCTGATCATGAAGGTGGTCGAGTCTTGTAGGGAAAAGTGTGCAAACATTTGCAGAGTGTACAAACTAATCATGATTAGCTGTGTCCCCGGTTTTGGACAATTTGAGTATTAGAAGTGAATTATTGGTCGATCTCATCACTCTTTTTAATGAAATTATTGGGATGCTAATAACTTGGGAATTTTGGGATTGAGTAGTAAATAAAAATTTATTCCTTTGTTGTAGGGTAAAATTTGCTTTATGCAAAAATTAAACTTAGAGCTTCCACCAGCTAAATTTGCATATAGTGATAATCTTTTTCATTATTATTCCATGGTGTGAAACTGCCAGCATATTCCATGTGCTGACCTACATGGCTACAACGTCTCATGTTGCAGACTTTTCCGGCGAGGATTAAAGGTGCGATAGGTCGTTGTTCTACACTCAGTTTGCCGTGGAGTTGGATGGACTCATTTACCTTCGATGCTTCCACAGTTATTTTTATTTAGATCGCCATTGGCCATGTTATTGTAATAAATACTCTTTTGAGGACCTCGATGTAATAAAGTGTGTGATTGAACTCTGTTATAATTCCTCGAGTACTATGTGTGTCAGCATACCGATCCAGGGATGACACTTAAGCACAGAGACTTCGATCCATTTGGGTCGGGTCGCTATAGTTAGAAAATAACGATACCCGCCGCGAGTTTTACACTCATCGGACCACATACATCGGTATGTGTTATTTCCAATAAGTCATTAGCTCACTCCATTGTTCCGGAGAACGGAGTTTTAGTCATCTTGCCCATGAGGCATGTTTCACAAGTATCAAATGATTCACAATCAAGTGATTCCATAAGCCAATCTGCATGGAATTTCTTCATGCGCTTTACACCAATATGAACTAAACGGCAGTGCCATAAATATGTTTCACTATCATTATTAACTTTGCATCTTTTGGCCTCAATATTATGAATGTGTATATCACTACGATCGAGATTCAATAAACCATTCACATTGGGTGTATGACCATAGAAGGTTTTATTCATGTAAACAGAACAACAATTATTCTCTGACTTAAATGAATAACCGTATTGCAATAAACATGATCCAATCATATTCATGCTCAACACAAACACCAAATAACATTTATTTAGGTTCAACACTAATCCCGAAGGTAAAGGGAGTGTGCGATGGTGATCTTATCAACCTTAAAATCACTTTCAACACACATCGTCACCTCGCTTTTAACTAGTCTCTACAAATCCTGTTTCGAGTTACTAATCTAAGCAACTGAAGCGGTATCAAATACCTAGGGGTTACTACGAACACTAGTAAAATACACATCAATAACATGTATATCAAATATACCTTTGTTCACTTTGCCATCCTTCTTATCCGCCAAGTATCTGGGGCATTTCCGCTTCCAGTGATCATTCCCTTTGCAGTAGAAGCACTCAGTTTCAGGCTTGGGTCCAGCTTTTGGCTTCTTCATAGGAGTGGCAACTTGCTTGCCATTCTTCTTGAAGTTCCCTCTCTTTCCCTTGCCCTTTTTCTTGAAACTAGTGGTCTTGTTAACAATCAACAGTTGATGCTCTTTCTTGATTTCTACCATCGCTGATTTCAGCATCGCGAAGAGCTCGGGAATCATTTTCGTCATCCCTTGCATATTATAGTTCATCACAAAGTTCTAGTAGCTTGGTGATAGTGACTAGAGAACTTTGTGAATCACTATCTTATCTCGAAGATTTAACTCCCACTTGATTCAAGCGATTGTAGTACCTAGACATTCTGAGCACATGCTCACTAGCTGAGCTATTCTCCTCCATCTTGTAGGCAAAGTACTTGTCAGAGGTCTCATACCTCTTGACATGGGCATGAGTCTGAATTACCAAATTCAACTCTTGGAACATCTCATATGCTCCGTGGCGTTCAAAACATTTTTTGAAGTCCTAGTTGTAAGCCATAAAACATGGTGCACTAAACCATTAAGTAGTCATCATACCGACCTTGCCGGACGTTCATAATGTCTGCATCTGCTCCTGCAATAGGTCTATCACCTAGCGGTGCCTCAAGGACATAATTCTTCTGTTCAGCAAACAGAATAATCCTCAGATCATGGACCCAGTCCGCATCAATGCTACTATCATCTTTCAACTTAGTTTTCTCTAGGAACATATAAAAAATAAAACAGGGGAGCTATACTCGAGCTATTGATCTACAACATAGATATGCTAATACTATCCGGACTAAGTTCATGATAAATTAAGTTCAATTAATCATATTACTTAAGAACTCCCACTTAGATTTACATACCTTAAGTGATCTAAATGATACGTGATCCAAATCAACTAAACCATGTCCGATCATCACGTGAGATGGAGTAGTCATCAATGGTGAACATCTCTATGTTAATCATATCTACTATATGATTCACGTTTGACCTTTCGGTCTCTAGTGTTCCGAGGCCATGTTTGTACATGCTATGCTCGTCAAGTTTAACCCGAGTATTCCACATGTGCAAAACTGTCTTGCACCCGTTGTATATGAACGTAGAGCCTATCACACCCGATCATCATGTGGTGTCTCAGCACGACGAACTGTCACAATAGTGCATACTCGGGGAGAACACTTATACCTTGAAACTTTAGTGAGGGATCATCTTATAATGCTACCACCGTACTAAGCAGAATAAGATGAATAAAAGATAAACATCACATGCAATCAAAATATGTGACATGATATGTCCATCATCATCTTGTGCCTTTGATCTCCATCTCCAAAGCACCATCATGATCTCCATCGTCACTGGCTTGATAGCTTGATCTCCATCGTAGCGTCGTGGTCGTCTCGCCAAGTATTGCTTCTACAACTATCACTAACGCATAGGGATAAAGTAAAGCAATTACAGGGCATTTGCATTTCATACAATAAAGAGACAATCATAAGGCTCCTGCCAGTTGCCAGTAACTTTTACAAAACATGATCATCTCATACAATAACATATATCACATCATGTCTTGACCATATCACATCACAACATGCCCTGCAAAAACAAGTTAGACGTCCTCTACTTTGTTGTTGCAAGTTTTACGTGGCTGCTACGGGCTTCTAACAAGAACTGTTCTTACCTACACATCAAAACCACAACGGTGATTTATCAAGTTTGTTGTTTTAACCTTCAACAAGGACCGGCAGCAGTCAAATTTGATTCAACTAAAGTTTGAGAAACAGACACCCCCAGCCACCTTTATGCAAAACTAGTTGAATGTCTGTCGGTGGAACCGGTCTCATGAACATGGTGATGTAAGGTTGGCCCGGGCCGCTTCATCCAACAATACCGCCGAATAAAAATAAGACGTTGGTGGTAAGCAGTATGACGATCACCGCCCACAACTCTTTGTGTTCTACTCATGGATATCATCTACACATAGACCTGGCTCGGATACCACTGTTAGGAAACGTAGCATGAAATTTAAAAAAAAATCCTACGCTCACGCAAGATCTATCTAGGAGATGCATAGCAACGAGAAAGGGAGAGTGTGTCTACGTACCCTCGTAGACCGAAAGCGGAAGCGTTTGACAACGCGGTTGATGTAGTTGAACTTCTTCTCATTCCGACCGATCAAGTACCGAACGTACGGCACCTCCGAGTTCTGCACAAGTTCATCTCAATGACGTTCCTCGAACTCTTGATCCAGCAAAGTGTCGAGGAAGTAGATGAGTTCCATCAGCACGACGGCGTGGTGACGGTGATGGTGAAGTAGTTTGCGCAGGGATTTGCCTAAGCACTATGAAGATATGACTGAGACTCCTCTTTCCTTCTCCTCCTCATAGGGCTCGCCTCTATAGGGGCGCACCAGGGCTGGTGTGTTCCCTCACTTGGCCCATAAGGCCCATATCTTTGCCAGGGGTGCCCGAAACTCCTTTCCGGTGACCCGATAAGTACCCGGTACCCTCCGGAACACTTCCGGTGTCCGAATACCATCGTCATATATATAAGTCTTTACC
The DNA here is from genome assembly GCA_021605205.1 of Aegilops longissima. Taxonomy (NCBI): domain Eukaryota; kingdom Viridiplantae; phylum Streptophyta; class Magnoliopsida; order Poales; family Poaceae; genus Aegilops; species Aegilops longissima. The sequence goes on along the minus strand of CM038682.1, from coordinate 114,476,766 downwards.
TCTCGACCATTTCGAGACTCATCATCATGTTCATGATCTCATCCGGGACTCCGAACAATATTCGGTCACCAAATTACATAACTCATATAATACTATATCATCATCGAACGTTAAGCGTGCATACCCTACGGGTTCCAGGACTATGTAGACATGACCAAGACACCTCTCCAGTCAACAACCAATAGCAGAACCTGGATGCCCATATTGGCTCCTACATTTTCTACGAAGATCTTTATCGATCGAACCGTTATGACAACATACATAATTCCCTTTGTCCATCGGTATGTTATTTGTCCAAGATTCGAGCGTCGGTATCTTCATACCTATTTCAATCTCGTTACCGCCAAGTCTCTTTACTTCTTCCGTAATACATCACCTCGTGACTAACTCCTTAGTCATTTTCTTGCAAGCTTATGATGTGTATTACCGAGAGGGCCCGGAGATACCTCTCTGATACTCAGAGTGACAAATCCTAATCTCGATCTATGCTAACCCAACAAACACCTTCAGAGATACCTGTAGAGCATCTTTATAATCACCCAGTTACATTGTGACATTTGATAACACACAAGGTATTCCTCCGGTATCCGGGAGTTGCATAATCTCATAGTCGAAGGAATGTGTGTTTGACATGAAGAAAGCAATAGCAATAAAACTGAACGATCAATATGCTAAGCTAACAGATGGGTCTTGTCCATCACATCATTATCATAATGATGTGATCCCGTTCATCAAATGACAACACATGTCTATGGTTAGGAAACTTTAACCATCTTTGATTAACAAGCTATTCTAGTAGAGGCTCACTACGGACACGGTATTTTGTCTATGTATCCACACATGTATCAAGTTTCCGGTCAATACAATTCTAGCATGAATAATAAACATTTATCATGAATAAGGAAATATAAAATAACAAATTTATTATTGCCTCTAGGGCATATTTCCTTCACGTTCATCCGCCGGCAATTCAGGCACCGACTCATGACGCTCAAATCCTGAGTACTCATACTGCTGAGCCATCAATCCTCTATCGTCATAGGCGCCAGTATTGAGATATTGTAGAGTGTCATCATCATCCTCACTGATGGCATCGATATCATGCATTGCTTCTTCGACGGTGTTGACATCATTAGAGACTAATGGAGCCTCTTCCTCACCCCATCTGCCATCACCCGACACGACAGGCGACGCTAATTGGGTAGGTGGGGTGTTGATGTTCATACCTTGCTGAGGCTGCGTGGTCACGGGTGTGCTCCCGGCCGCCTCCAGACGAAGCAGACTCTCACTACTAGGGAAATGCCTATACACAGGAGCTTAGTAGTAGCACTTTTTAGAAGAAAATGCTGCTACTACTTATCAGTAGCGCTTGCGCATGGCAAGCGTTGCTACTATGACTTACCAGTAGCGTTGTTTTAATAAAACACGCTACTACTAAAATTGCCAGGCCGTTGCCGGCAGGCCAGGCATAGTAGTAGCGCTTTTATGTAGGAAGCGGTACTGCTACTGAATGCAGCAGTAGCGCTTTCTACATAAAAGCGCTACTACTACGGGCTCCTTATCCACACCAACGGCCCACGCTCGACCTCACTCCCCCCTCACACACTCTCACTCTCGCGTGCCTCCGCCGCGCGCCATCGCTGCCGCCCTCCCACGCGCGCCGCCGTCCCCCACGTCGTTCTTCTCCCGCCGACCGCCCTCGCCCACTCCGACTCTCCTCCCCATGGCCACCCTCCCTGCTGGCCTCCTCCCCTTGGCCGACCTCCCGCTCTAGCCTCCTCCCCGAGAATCGGCCCTCCTCCACCGAGAGGTACTCCTCCTCCCTCCTCCCTTCTCCTCCCTCTAGGTTAATTAACTTAGGTGAATTTAGTTCATTAGGTTAACTAAGTTGAACTAAGTGAACTAGCTAGGTTAATTTGGTTTACTAACTAGGTTAATTAGATGTTTTTTAAAATGTTTGGTTACTAATTTGGTTACTAAGTACATGTTAATTAGGTTAGGGCAGTAGTGGTACTGTTAATTAGATGTTTTTTAGTTAAGGAATTGAGGGAGTCCTGGATTAGGGGGTCCTCGAACAGCCGGACTATTTACTTTGGCCGGACTATTGGACTATGAAGATACAAAATTGAAGACTTCGTCCCGTGTCCGGATGGGACTCTCCTTGGCGTGGAAGGCAAGCTTGGCAATTCGGATCTGTAGATCTCCTCCCTTGTAACCGACTCTGTGTAACCCTAGCCCCCTTCGGTGACTATATAAACCGGAGGGTTTAGTCCGTAGGACAACAACAATCATAATCGTAGGCTAGTTTCTAGTGTTTAGCTTCTACGATCTCGTGGTAGATCAACTCTTGTAATACTCATATCATCAAGATCAATCAAGCAGGAAGTAGGGTATTACCTCCATCGAGAGGGCCCGAACCTGGGTAAAGATTGTGTCCCCCGCCTTTACCATCCGCCTTAGACGCACAGTTCGGGACCCCCTACCCGAGATCCGCTTGTTTTGACACCGACATTGGTGCTTTCATTGAGAGTTCCACTGTGCCGTCACCATAAGGCTTGATGGCTCCTTCGATCATCGGCAACGACGCGATCCAGGGTGAGGTATTTCTCCCAGGACAGATCTTCATATTCGGTGGCTTCGCACTGCGGGCCAACTCGCTTGGCCATCTGGAGCACATCGAAAGCTATGCCCCTGGCTGTCAGGTTAGGTTTGGAAGCTTAAACTATACTACCGACATCCGCGGAGACTTGATCTTTGATGGATTCGAGCCCATGTCAGGTGCGCCGCATAGTCATGACGAGCATGACTTAGCTCTGATGTCGGACGGTGTTCGGGAGATCACACCTATGGCTACTCTGGCCCTCAATCCGGAGCAGACTGCGTCGTCCGAGGACGGGTGGATGGACCCCGCCATGGAGGCCGCACACTCAGTGGCGATAGAGCCGAATACTGACTTCACCTCCTATGAGACCTGTGTCACCGGACTCTTGGATCTGTCCCCGGCCACGGGCTCCAAACCGCCTGCGTCAGTGCCTATCGAATCTGATCGGGCACCGATCATGGAGTTTTTCTCCGCGGATATCTTTCAACACTCGCCCCTAGGCGATGTGCTTAATTCATTAAGGTCCCTCTCCTTGCCAGGAGGCCCTTGGCCGAACTGTGTCTGGCTTGAGTGGGAAGCATATGACGAAGAAATCGTTCCCACCCACCACCCACTTAATAGCCACTGTCGATGACTTAACCGACATGCTTGATTTCGGCTCCGAAGACATCGACGGTATGGACGACGATGTAGGAGAAGAGCAGGAACCACCGTCCACAGGGCGCTGGACTGCCACCTCATCATATGGTATATACATGGTCGACGCCCCCAAACAAAGTGATGGCAATAAGGCAACGGAGGATAATCCCCTGGAGAAGCAATCCAAGCACCGGCGTCATCAGCGCCGCTCTAGGCCCCGCCATCGTAAAAACAGCGCTACCGGCACAAGAGACAATAACGGTAAGGATAGTGTCGAAGACAAAGACAACCCCCTCCAGCCAGGCTTCGAGCAGGTGGATGGGCAAGCTAGCCCTAAAAAACATGCGACAGACGAAGAATCAGAAGATGACACTTACATGTCCCTCTCCGAAGACGAGGCGAGCCTCCGCGACGAAGAATTTATCGTGCCTGAGGATCCCGTCGAGCAGGAGCGCTTCAAGCGCCGGCTTATAGCCACAGCAAATAGCCTGAAGAAAAAGCAACGGCAGCTTCAAGCTGACCAAGATCGGCTAGCGGATAGATGGACTGAGGTCCTCGTGGCCGAGGAATACGAACTCGGGCGCCCAAACAAAAGTTACCCAAAGCGCAGGTTGCTACCCCAACTCGAGGAGGAAGCATTAAAGCCTACACTTCCAGCGTATGATGCGGCTGACCGGCCACCTCGTGGCCGAGACAAAGCGGCATACCAGGCCGAAGTCCAGCCCGCACCCCGTCGCGAGTTAAACAAAAATACTAATGCCCGGGGTAATACGAAGGACCTGCGAGACATATTGGAAAACAAAGCAGGACATGCAAGATCGATCTACGGATCACGGGGGCGCACCTCAACGCGTGACGACAACCATCACGCCGGATATACTATAAGCAAATCCGGTCGGGCCGAACACAGCAGACAAGACTTGTATGAACTGCGTCGTGATATAGCCTGGCACAGAGGCGCCGCACACCCCCTATGCTTCACTGATGAAGTAATGTTTCATGAATTCCCAGAAGGGTTTAAACCCGTAAACATTGAATCATATGATGGCACTACAGACCCCGCGGTATGGATAGAGGATTTCTTCCTCCACATTCACATGGCCTACGGGGATGATCTACACGCCATCAAGTATCTCCTGCTAAAACTCAAAGGACCAGCTCGGCATTGGCTGAATAGCTTGCCGGCATACTCCATCGGAAGTTGGGAGAACCTGGCAGAAGCATTCCTGGACAACTTCCAGGGCACTTATGTGCGGCCACCGGATGCTGACGATTTAATTCATATAACACAACAGCCCGGAGAGTCAGCCATGAAATTCTGGACTCGGTTCCTAACTAAAAAGAACCAAATTGTCGACTGTCCGGATGCTGAAGCCCTAGCGGCCTTTAAACATAGCATCCGTGACGAGTGGCTCGCCCGACATCTCGGCCAAGAGAAGCCAAAATCCATGGCATCCCTCACGACACTCATGACCCGCTTTTGCGCGGGCGAAGATAGATGGTTCGCCCGTAGCAACAACACAGCAAGCAACCCTGGCACATCAGAGGCCAGAGATAGCAACGGCAAACCCCGACACAACAAACACAAGCGCCGCAAAAATGGTGAAAACGCCGAAGATACGGCAGTCAATGCCGGATTTCGTGGCTCTAAGTCCAGTCAGCGGAATGGGCCACTCAAAAATGACAATTCGGATCCGTCCAGTCTGGACCACATACTCGACCGCCAATGCCAAATCCATGGCACCCCAGGAACACCAGCCAATCATACCAACAGAGAGTGCTGGGTGTTCAAACAAGCCGGCAGGTCAGGCGCCAAAAACAAAGAAAGGGGTCTCAAAGTGACGATGGCGACGAGGAGCCCAGACCACCGAGCACAGGAGGGCAAAAGAAATTTCCCCCGCAAATCCATACGGTGAACGTGGTAAACGGCACCCACACTCCCAACCTGGACCGAATACACACCCTTAGGGATGTTGACTTAACGGAACCAGCCATCCCACAATATAAACTAGGGCCGATCACCTTCAACCACACAGACCGTTCGGTTAACACCAATCAGGGCAATCTAGCTGCACTAGTCCTCGACCCAATAATTGACGGGTTCCACCTCACACGAGTCCTTATGGACGGAGGCAGCAGTCTAAACCTGCTCTACCAGGACATAGTGCGCAAGATGGGCATCGATCATTCGGTGATCAAGACCACTAAAGCAACCTTCAGAGGTATTATACCAGGTGAGGAGACCCGCTGTATAGGCTCCATCGCCCTTGAGGTAGTCTTCGGATCACCAGACAATTACCGAGCCGAAGAGTTAATCTTCGACATCGTCACCTTCCGCAGTGATTATCAAGCACTGCTCGGACGAACCGCGTTCGCTCAATTCAACGCGGTGCCACATTACGCCTACCGCAAGCTCAAGATGCCCGGTCCGCGCGGCGTCATCACGGTTAATGGCAAGGCCGAACTTTCCCTCGACACCAAAAAGTATACCGCTGCTTTAACAGCAGAAGCTACAAGTGGCACCTTCCAACCGAACCTCGAGTCGACGGCCCGGCTCCCGGACACCGCCAAAGGACTTCGAACTACTTCACGGCAGGATAGCCCGGCTCGTCCAGAGCTCAATTAAACACTCTGGCGAAGGCCAGGACAGGCCGCATACCGCAATGACCTTTGCAGGTTTACCTTTGCGACCAGGACTGACGATATGGAAGCAGCTCGAACGCGCAAGGGAATCCTTAGATATTCCCCGCAATGACCATCCGACTATACTCCGGATCCACATACAGGTTCTTCCCCCCTGGTCTCAGCAGGTTCCACAGTCATATCTCTTTTTTGTCACATTACCTGTACTCATATGCATCGACGTACCATTCAAATACAACATGTGGATTTATATGTCGCTTATCTGCTGTTATTTCTTATTGAAATTCTTTTGTCAAGTGGCATCCGTACGCTGCGATATGCCCTAAATATGCCAGGGGCTTCGTTTTACCCGCAATACGGCAATAAAGTCCGAACACCTTCATGGAAGTTCGGCACCCCGAACTTATAGCATTATATGCATCAGCTCCGAATCATGTCTTGGTTCAAATGTTGGGTTTGCCCGGCTCCCATGTTTTGCTACCTTACGTTCCGCTATATCGGCTAAGGCGACACAGGGAGAACTACTGCGATTGTGTCCCGGTTCTTCCGGACGAGCACCTCAGTAGAGAAAGCCGAAAACTGATTGTCATTATACGGCGAGAGCTGGTCAGCTGTTCGAGAGGTTGTAAAATCTTTAAGTATTTCTCCCGCATAATGCCATAACCAATGCAACATGCGATGGATCGGTTTTTCTTCCGATCAGGTGCATATAGAGCCCCTCGTGCAGTCTTCCGAACACCAAGGGCTGCGCCTACATTCCTTTCCTAAGGCTCCTATGGTTAAGTGAGAGTGATAAAGCCCTATAGTACGATTGCCTGGTTCGTTGTGCTGAACACCTCCCTCGAAGGACCCAAAATTGGGACAAAGAGTGATCAGGTTTATCCCGAACACCCCCGTACTTCTTACGTGGGGGCAGAAGCCGACGACTGGCCAACTCTCAGGATTAATATATAAAACGGCCGTGCAGGAGGATAAACTTTTATACACAGGAAATAAATAATGACCTTATTCAAACATTACAAAGGACAACATGATTTGCATTCATGGAAATATAACGTCCTTGGTACATAGCTCCGGCACAAGGTAGGATCCTTTCAGGACACCTTCATAATATAATTTGGGCTTGCGGTGCTCCTTCCCCTCTGGCGGTCCTCCGGTCATCAGCTTTTCAGCATCCATCTTCCCCCAGTGCACCTTTGCGCAGGCGAAGGCCATTCGCACCCTCTATACAGACCGACCGCTTGATGACGTCAAGTCAAGGGCAGGCACTTACAAGCCGCTTCACGAGCCCGAAGTAGCTACTTGGAATCGGCTCGGCAGGCCATAGCCGGATAATTAAAACCTTCATGGCTAGTTCTGCCGCCTTATGCAGTTCGATCAGCTGTTTCAGTTGATCGGCAAAAGGAACCGGATGATTCGGTGCCAGATACTGCGACCTGAAGAGCTTGTCCACAGTGTTCCTTTCTTTGGCTCGGTAGAATTGGGAGGCATCTGATATGCTGCAGGGCAGTTCTGCAGACACCCCTGGAGAAATCCGAACTCAAAATTAGAAAAAGAGCCTTACCCGCCGCGATCTTCCTCGCCTCTTGGATCTCCTGCAGGGTGCCTTGGGTTTCCCCCTGGGCATCGCGCGCGCCCTGATGAGCCCTAGTGCGTTCGGATTCTTTCTCCGTTAAGCTCTGCTCCAAGGTCTCGCATTTCTTAACGGCCTCTTGAAGCTTCTGCTCAACTTCAATAACCCTGGCCTCGTGCTTCTCACGAAGAGCCTGCTCTGCGACTGCCTTTTCCTCGGCCTCGGCCACAACCTTCTTAAGAGCCTCGACTTCGGTCATCGTCCCTAGAGAAAATCTTGGAACTTATCTTATCAAACTGGAAATTTGTTCGCACCAAATGCGAACAAGGCTTGCGCATACCTTGCTTATCTTCCAACTGCCTTTTCAACTGGCCAAGTTCTTCTTTGATCCGCTCCAGACTTTGATTCAGTCCGGAGACCTCTGCAGTATGAGAGGCAGTAGCCGCTGCAGACACCGACTTATAAAAGAGCGATAGATGTCACCAAATGAGTCTTCCTGCGAACATAAAATTTGATCCTCTGTCCAGTTCTTTCTTTCACTGAACAGTGTATCAGGGGCTACTATCTATACTATGACATTCTTCGAAACCTCATAAAACATACCTCAAAGCCTCTTATAAGGCTGATGCAGGCCTCATTCAGTCCACTCTCAGCAGACTGAATCGTCTCAATCACCGCACCCATAAGGGCACGGTGTTCATCGACGATGGAGCCGCTCTTCAGCGCCGCCAACAAAGCATCCGGCACATCTGGTTGGACAGAGATTGCCGGTGGAACAGGCACACCCCCTCCAGCCGAGGGAGGCCGCCTTCTTGATTCTGGAGCCGTATTGGTCTCCCGAATTGCGTCCGGCTGGGAGCCAAATTTAAGATGGCTCCCGCCGACGACTCCCATGGGAATCTTCTCCCCCATGTCTCCGGCCCCTGCAGTTCGACCTCCAGGCGCCGCTTTCACGATCTCTTCCTCCCCTGGGGAAGGGGCCTTCGGGGGCGTCCCGCTCTCCATAGCATCCGAGCTCAGCAAATCCTCTGATGAGGATTTTTCAGTGCGGGACCTCGCTGGACTACAAAAAATATGGCTTGGGTCAAAATATTATGCCATGATGAGACTGGACGCATAAATGTGTTCGGATTTTATACTCACGAGTTCACCAGGGGCTGGGCCCTGGGATCCCACGCTGGGCTGTTGTCACCGGCGGCAGTAGACTCGGCCTCCAAGTGTATGGAGGCCGCCCTCTTCTTTCTTCCCCCCGCTGGGGATTCGTCTTCCTCCTCCTCCTCGTCCTCTTCGAAGGCAGAACAAGCGTTGGAACCTTCGGATATTGTGTCTGAAGTGCCGCGGCGACGAAGGCCACCACGGGTCTTTTTGGCCTCCTTCTCGGCCTTCTTCTTCGGCACCTCGTACAGCGCCGAGACCAGCATATTCGTCAGAAGTGGGTCGGCCGGTCCTTCGGGCAGCAGGGCCGGACAGTGGACCCGCTCCGCCTTCTTCGTCCAGCCCTAGGGGAGTTGAGGAAAACACACTAAGCATTTCCCTTGGGTTATGCGGATAAAACGTATAATAACTTACCGAGCTTGCAGGGCGGGAAAGTCGGTACTCGCGGTCCTCGGCCGAGTCCGGCCATGATTTGCCGGACTTGAAAAGCACCTTCCAGATATCTTTGTGCGAAGAGCCAAAGAGCTCTCACAGGGTCTGGTGCTTGGCCGGATCGAATTCCCATAGATTGCAAGTCCGGTGTTGACAAGGCAGGATCCGGTGAACTAACATCACCTGGACTACATTGACAAGTTTGATGTTCTTGTCCTCCATATCCTTAACGCGCGTCTGGAGCACCGACAGTTCATCGAACGAAGACCAGTTCAGGCCCTTCTTAAGCCAGGACGTAAGCCGCAGTGGGGCTCCGAATCGGAACTCAGGAGCAGCGGCCCATCCCGTGCCGCGCGGCTCGGTGATGTAAAACCACTGTTGTAGCCACTCTTCGACGGAATCATTAAAAGTACTTGTTGGCCATGTGACGTTGGGCATCTTGCTCACCATAGCGCCCCCGCACTCGGCGTGCTCGCCGCTCACCACCTTGGGTTTCACGTTAAAGATCTTCAGCCATAGACTGAAGTGTGGCAAGATGCGGAGAAAAGCCTCGCACACGACAATGAATGTTGAGATGTTGAGGAAGGAATTGGGGGATAGATCATGAAAATCGATCCCGTAATACGCGAACGAACGGGTGGAGGGGAAACCCTAGCCCGCGGACAAAATGAGGGAGGAATACAACCCTCTCATGGGGTTCCGGAGTAGGGATGATCTGTCCCGCCGTCGGGAGACGGTGGCTGGTTTTCTTGGCCAGATACCCGGCCTCCCGAAGCTTTTTAATATCCTTCGCCCGGACGGTAGAGGCCATCCACTTGCCTCCTGCTCCGGATCCGGACATTTTCGGAAGGCCTTTGTGGGCGGAGAAGATGAACGCTCGGGCACTAGAGCTCGAGCGAATAGGAATGGATCGGGAAGAAGAAAGCATGGATGCGAAAGGGAGTCCTTATCCCCTTATAAAGGCAGCAGGGATTCTGCGCCTCCCCACTTGCCTGGTAAACTCGCCTATTCCCCAAGCACCGTGATTGATGGCGCGGTTGGGTTACCCACACCCGTATTGATGAGAATCTCGTGATAAGGGGACACGATCTCTGCTTCGACAAGACGTGCCAAGAAAACCGTCTCGCAATATGTGCGGTAGCTGGTTGAGGAAAATGGTTCAAATAATGACCGGGCCATGGCGTGATGTCACGCTACGAGATGTGTCAGCAGATTAGATTTGTGGGATATTGTACTCTCTACGGTGGTATGTGGAATTTGTTTTGCAGAGCCGGACACTATCCTTGTGTTCGAAATGTTCTATGGAGTATTCGGAGGGAGAAACCGCCTTGCAATGCCGAAGACAATCTGCGCGCCGGACTCATCGTCATTGAAGCCTGGTTCAGGGGCTACTGAGGGAGTCCTGGATTAGGGGGTCCTCGGACAGCCGGACTATATACTTTCGCTGGACTGTTGGACTATGAAGATACAAGATTGAAGACTTCGTCCCGTGTCCGGATGGGACTCTCCTTGGCTTGGAAGGCAAGCTTGGCAATTCGGATCTGTAGATCTCCTCCCTTGTAACCGACTTTGTGTAACTCTAGCCCCCTACGGTGTCTATACAAACCGGAGGGTTTAGTCCGTAGGACAACAACAATCATAATCATATGCTAGCTTCTAGGGTTTAGCCTCTACGATATCGTGGTAGATCAACTCTTGTAATACTCATATCATCAAGATCAATCAAGCAGGAAGTAGGGTATTACCTCCATCGAGAGGCCCGAACACAGGTAAACATTGTGTCCCCGCCTCCTGTTACCATCCGCCTTAGGCGACAGTTCGGGACCCCCTACCGAGATCCGCGGTTTGACACCGACGGAAGTAGGTTAGGTAACTAAGTAGATGTTAATTTAGGACAGTAGTGTTTAGTTTATAGAAAAATTCAATATAGTTTTTTTACTGTTTTTTAGTAAGTGTTTAATAGAATTAGTTAGAAAATTAATAGAACTAGTTAAACTAGTTTATTTTTAGTAAGTACTAGTATATTTTATTTATAGTAAGTGCTTAGTTGAACTACTTGAATTAATAAAACTAGTTTATTTTTAGTAAGAAAATTTAGGTATATGAGATTTGATGATCTAATGAAAATTATATTACAGAACTAGTTTATTTTTAGTAAAAAAATAATAGAACTATTTTATTTTTTTAGTTAAAGCAATTATTCCCGCATCGACGTCGACGATGCCTATCCCGCATCCTCGTCGTCAACTCGGTGGAGGAGGCCTGCTTGATCAGAGGGGCTATGTCCGGGACTGGGCTTCGCCGGGCTGGTACTAGGAGGTGCTACCTTCCGGGGGGCGCAGCTTGGTGAGAAGCCAGCCCATCGTAGACCCGAACCTTCTTTGGTGGCGGTCGCGTGGGCCAGTGACGGTGCGGAGGCTTGAGGACCCCGCGGAGGTGGTACGTCACCGTGTCAGCGAGGAGGACGAACACGTCCGTCGCTACATGGTTGCGTTGGAGGGCAGGTTCTCCAATACTGGCAGGTTCTTGAGGATCTCACCGGAGCTATGATCTGTGATGGTTCCTTCTCTTTGGGTGTCCACCGCCCGCGCCGATACCCGTCGTTCGTTAGGGTTTTAGCTGTATTAGTGATGTTATATGTATGATAATATTTGAGATGTATTAGTGATAATATTCGACGATGCACGGATGAAAGAGATGATTTAGTTTTGCTTATTGAATGCATGTTAATTTGAATACTAATTTATTTTATGATTTGGTTTTTCTTATTGGATGCTCAAATTGGAAAACTACTCCTACTTTGAATGCTCAAATTGGAGAGCACTATGCTTATAGAGTTTATGTTTTGCAGAAATCAAGGAGCCCCTCCATCATCACCGTCGTCGTCCCCGTCACTGACCCCCTCCGACCTCGAGGTGAGATCTGCCAAATCTCCATGTCAATATGAGTCCTATAAGACATTTTGAAACGATTTTTAATATTTTGAACCATTGAAATGCAATGACCATCAACTTTGAATGCTCATATAATGTAGATATAAACATGTACATCTTGTGTTGCTCAAATAGGATATGTGCTTGCCCAAGTGGCCGGCCATGTTTGCAGGTTACACCTCCGAGTGGCCTATGTTTTGCCGGAGTGTTGATTAATTTCCTTTCCGCCAAATTTCAGGCGCTCGATATGTCCTTTTTTTAGCAAAGGTCATGCCGGATTTTTTCCATGAATTCTGGGATGACTTGTGCTAGAATATGTAGGAAATATCGAGTGGCCTGGATTTTCTAGAAAAATAATTAAACGGCACTTTGGGTTGACTTTATGTCTGTTGAGGCTCCATCACCGACGGTCGAAAAATCAGTGTGGGAGTGTATCCACCATGTATGAGAGGACCAAGAATCCCGACTGTTGTCGTGGGGGTCATTTCTCCTTCTTCTTCGGGTGCTAGACCTTTGTTATGCACTAGGGGAAGGAGGAGTAACGACCATCACCGTCTGCCGCAAATGTCAGAGAGGAATCAGTGAGAGAGAGTCCCAACCACATACGAGAGGACGAAAAATCCCGACTGTTGTCGTGGGGGTCGCTTCTCCTTCGTTCCCGTGTGCTAGACATTTTGGTTAATGCACTCGGGGACGAAAGGAGGAGCGATCATCACCAACGGTCGAATCTATACACCACGCGAGCTGAGAGTTTTCAAGAAAAAGACTCGGCAGACCAATAGTCAACCCGTGATGAATAATAATGATCTAATTTAGTTTTTGTAGTACATATATTTAATTGTACAAGTTTAATCTTTGAATTATGAACCTAGGAAATGTCGTCATCGGACAATGAAATTCTCCCGGGGGAGTGCGACTGGTGCAACGACGACCGGGGTCTGTGCGGCAGGCCTCACTTGGATGAAGGTCGGCGCTTCAACATTAAGATCCAAGAGACTTTCGATGTTGAAACGGTACACAATGACGACAAGTGTTTTTTTTTCATAATTAAGCACAACTTCAACTATTTCAACGTGCAATTTTTGTCTTTTACAATTCGACTAGCTTATCCCATGCCATGCAAGACGCTATGTCTTGGAGAGGATGGATTTTGAAGACCATGAAAGTTTTGAAACAAAGAAAATTCACCTAAGGACCCATCATGGTATGGATTTTGAAGTAAACCTGTACAATTCTGAGAGCGTAACCCATTTTGGTTGCACAAATTGGGAAGCACTTTGCAAGATGTATGGTTTTTATGAGGGTATGCTTGTCAGCATGGATCTTGGTGATCCTAACATCGACCAAGACAATATGGACATTTGGGTCCTTGTTGATACGCTTCCAGTTCTTCCGCCATGTGAGTTTCTCAAACATAGTTATTAAGTAATTTATATTGTTTATTTCAAAATAGTTGACAGCTTATTTCCATTGACATCTTATTTTCATTCTTCAAAGAATGTGTCGAAGATGGTAGACAGAACCTACTACACCGATGGCTCAGAATTGACCTATCAGGAGAAAAATCATCTGATCACATTTTGTACTGATCTTGAGAATTACAATATCTATTATCAAACTCCTCCACATTATGGTCAATACGTGCCACTAGTGCACGTGTTGAACTACGGTAACATCCATGGAGATGTCATGGTAAGGTTTTTTACTATTACGACATTCGTGCATGTTTTGCATAAATTCTTCTAAAACTGAACTACATTGCTAACTACGAAGTTATTACTATGTTTTTGAATAGAAAATCCTGAAGGATTGTGTGCCTCATCTGATGTTTCAGAATGGTCGCCTTGATGTTTTGAACATACTTCCAGGTCATCCTACGAATCACACCTGTCCATATCGGATTTCTAAAACCGGTGAAGACATGAAAATCAAAGAATGGAAAAAATGTATGGACAGTTGTAAGGAGGTAATTGGAAGCAACATTGTGCGAAAGATAAGAATTGGAGACAGGATAATCTTCATTCTCCATAATGAAGAGTCAGGGCATATCTTGTTTTATGCTATTTTACCTAAGAGAAGGTAGTAGGTCCTAGCTAATACTCATGATCATGTGCTAAGAAACAACTAAGTAGGATTGGTTAGCTGACTATGATGATGATGCGGTATCGAGTAGAAGTTGTATGATCGATGATGATGAGTATGACTTGTTATTATGATACCAATGATGAGTTATTTATTATTATGATCGATGATGAATGATGCTAAGTTGTTATGAGCATGATGAGTTATTATATATATCAGTAGGTGAAATGAACATGGATTAGATTCAAGTGGAGGCAACATGTGGTGCACATAGAAAGTGCTACTAATCCAAACTAGATCAACTTTGGATTAGAGTAGTACTTTCGACATGCACCACATGTTGCCTCCACCGGAATCTACTCCACGTTCATTTCACCCACTGCTATATATAATAACTAATCATGGTCATCAAATCATATGATGAAAGTACTGTATATAAAACCACAACAAAAATAATTTGTATTTTAAAAAATACAGGAAAAGTTAGCAGCATCGCTTTTCAGAAGAAACGCTACTGCTACTTACTACTATCAGTATCGCTTTCCCAACGAAAGCGCTACTGCTAACTAGGTATCGCGGTAGCGCTTCCTTTCCAGCGCTACTGCTACTAGTTAGCTGTAGCGCCTTAGTGGTAGCGCTTGTACAAGTGCTACTGCTAGCTATAAAACAAGCGCTACTACTAGGGTTTTCCCTAGTAGTTTCTTTTGCCACAACAGGACCCAACTCTTGCAATCGCCAAGCCGCCGCGGGGTCTCGTTGTCATCTCCCCCTAGTACCGGAGGAGCCAAATTCTCGTGGTCCGGTTTGACAGTGGCCACAGAAACCTTGAAGACCTCATGGGGGATCGGCCGACTGTGGAACAATTGTTCCTTCGGCTTCACTATCGTCGCCTTCCCCATGTCCATCTTCTGGCCGCTGATGGTGTATAGTATGGTGCATGGGGTTACGTCGGCCTGCAAAGACATGTCTGCAATGTGAGACATCCGAAAGGCAACGGAAATGGGATATTATACAATATTGAAGAGGGCCGGTGTGATAGATACCTAGGGATGTAAACGGATTGGATCGGATCGGATAATGCCTTTACCATATCATTTACCACATTTTTTTGTCAGATTCGGAGCGGATCGGATAATGGCCGGATGTGGATTCGAATACGGATTATACCGGACTACGGATTCAGAGTGGAAGCGGAGCGGACGCGAACAGAAAACGGATAAAAAAAATCTATATACATCTTTTCCATAATATCTATCATGATCTATGCAAAGAAGAACAGTATATAAGGGCATGTTTCAGTAGTCCTCTAGCTTCACTGGATCCGTAAATCTAGCTTCTGTTTCTCGATGCTGGCTTCTTTCACGGGATCGTGGTTGATGGAAACCGTTCGGCTCGCTAACTCCAGCTTCTAGTGCTTCTCGCTAACTCCAACCTGCATGGGCGGACTGGAGCCCGGCTGGCTCAACACGTAAAGTGGCCTTAGGCCCGGTCAGGCACAGGAGGAGAGTGGATGGGCTTGGCCCAGTACAGAGGGAAAGGTAGCGATCTCTCCACGTCGCCTCAAGAAAACGTAATAAGACAGGAGAGAGAACGTAGCGAACCGGTACGCGCCTCTCGACTCACTTCATGGTGGCACTCCCCTGTAATTTTGCCTAACTCCCGCTTCTCTTTTTCTTGGATCGCCAGAAGTACTGCTCTCGTTTTTTGTACGTAGATTGTCGTCAGATCTGGGAAGCTAGCTTCCCGAAGCCAACCCGTTCGGCCCAGCTCCAGCGAAAATTTGATGAAGCTGGAAGCTGGGCAACTACCGAACAGGCCCTAAGTAACCAATCAATTTTTATTGATCAATGAAATTAATAACTTGCATGCTCCACCAAGCAAGACATTAGCCATTATAGGTTCATAGTGTTCTTTGGTTCATAACAGAATATGTTAGTTATTATTAGGTAAGTGAGCTTGTACGGTACGCGTTCTCAAGTCTATTGGTTGCGCTTGTACGTACATGTTATGTGTAGAGTCATACAACGGTGCTATTAAGTTTAGGGTTATATGATACTCCCTCCGTCCGGAAATACTTGTCTTAGAAATGGTTGAAAATGGATGTATCTATAACTAAAATAAGTCTAGATACAACCATTCTAAAGACAAGTATTTCCGGACGGAGGGAGTATTTATATGTGATGATTCTAATCAGTGGTCTAATTGGGTCTTTAGGTTTGTCGATTGGACCAAATTTATCATATAATCCTATTTGATAACACCGGACAATTCGCAAAAAATACCGGGTAATCCACATCCGTCGGATATTATCGATACCATATCTGCCACCGTATTCGTCGGATATCCGGTTAACCAATATCCGTATCTTCATCCGTATCCCTCGGATTTGTGAAAGTGCATACCATATCCTTAAAAACGGATGCGGATGCGGATTTAGAACAGAAATTATCTGTACCATTTACATCCCTATACATACTGTGAGGGCGTCAAGCTCAGCCAAAGACAAAGCACCGCCGAGCACGTCCGAGACGGAGGACGGGCTGCTATGAGCAGGTGCGGGAGCCAGTGCAGGAGCAGGTGCTGGAGCAGATGCTGGTGCAATGCTAGTTGAGCTGCTCCCCAAGAAGTTGGAAAGGGGAAAGTCCGCTGCATCCTTATTTGGATTTTGCTTGCTCCAACTGACGATAGCCAGAACCAAGACATTATACGAAGCTGCAATCTCCTCTTTTGCGGCAGCTACCACTGCTTTGACTGTCTCAGCTGATTTCTTTTCAACTGCAATCTCAACCTTCTTGTTGATGTTTTCTTCATTTAACCTTCGTCTTTCCTTCCTCTCCTTCGTGGTCTCATGGTAGTACTTCTTCCACGTGGCTGCACGCGTCCATACGACGGCCGAGTGTCCACCGAGAGTCCTTTCAATATGTTCAAGGTCCAGTTGAATGGGGTGTCCCACTTGGGCCTCGCCAAAGCCTCAGATGGCGAGTCGCTTTCGGCTGCAATCTTGTGCTGCTCTTTCTGCAAAAGGAACAAGGATCGTTTACAAATATGACTACACGTGCAGTCGAATTGATCAGAAGCTAAAATTAGGGGGTAAATTAAAAATTACCAGCAGTCTCATGAACTCCGTCGTGACCTCGTCCATCTCGAAAACCTTCTTGACTGGGTCCCAATGGTACCGGGCCCTGATGATGTCACACTCCTGCGGGATGGTGAACTCCGCCAAGGGGTCTGGGATGCCCAGACTTTCGCGTTTCGCGTCCTCCTTGGCCCATATGGACCTCTTCCCCGCGTAACCATGGCTTCCGAGGTGGTGGCACCCCATGTTCCTCTCTTGAAGCCCCTTCATGTACTCCGACTTTTCTTTGGCAGCTTCGGCAACGCAAGCCGCCTTGAATTTCAAACCGCTCTTCTGTAATTGTTGGATTATCTTTTACAATCTCGGAGTAGGGTTCCTCTTAGTCGATGATCCAATGTTTCACCCTTACTTTCCATGAGGACAATTGCGCCGCTAAACTTGCCCATGGCGCGTCTATTTATCTTCTATATTGCCGGGTCTTTATCTGCATTTTTATATTTGATTTCATCCCGGCCCCGAGAACAAGAATACTTGTGTAGCTTCGTTAGAAGGGAGTGCCTCATATCTGGTATCTTCTTTAGTTTCACATCGTTGATGGTGGCGGTTGCCCGTAGGATGCAGCCCATTTGATTGTCATAGCACGCGCGCGCTTCCACAGGCTCTTTTGGCTCAAAATTGCCGTCGTCCACCTCCTTGACCACCAGTCTAGTAGTGATGAGCTAGTTTGGGTGCCGTTGCCTCTTCGGTTTCGGTTATATACCGGCTTCGCCAGTCTCGGTGCCGATCTGGGTCTCAGCACCAGTCTCGATGTCGGTCTCAGTCTCGGATCTGATAGGTGGGCCCTGCAACAACCGTTGCTCGTTGAGAAGGTTCAAATAAGCGTCTGCCGCCTCATAGATGTTGCAATCACCAGAACCCTGTCCTTCATCCTAGCTAGCCATGTTTTCTATGATTAAATCTAGTCAATTAATTCTAGACCTAATAAAATGAATAATGACATAAAAAGGCCTATGTTTTGCAGGAACGTTGATTCATTTTCGGCGCCGCAAATCCCGGGCACTCGATATGTCCTAGTTTGTAGCACAAGTCATGCCGAAATTCACGAAAAATTCCGGCATGACCTTTGCTACAAAGTGGACAAGTCGAGCGCCTGAAATTTGCCGGAACGGAAATGAATCAACATTCCGGCAAAACATAGGCCACTCGGAATCATTCCCTGCAAACAACAAAAGGCCACTTGGGCACAATCGAACCACTTCAATGTTGCATATAACATGAGCAAACACTATTGAGGAATTTGCATATAACATGGCCACTTCAATGAAAAGATATAATCAACAATAATGGAATATGCAAATGAACATCAATGACATATATCATATAAAATCAATCTTGTTTTTCGTTTACATAGCAACAATTACTTTAACAAGTTTTTGAAAAGAAAAACAATTCTATTTTTTGTTTATAGCTAAATGCCATAGCTATTTTTTTATAGCTAAATACTTTTGCTTTTTGTCTAAAGCTAAAAGTCTAGGAAGGGATCATCTTAAAAATAAAACTTGCCTAAATTCTTTTCCTTGAAAAATAGTGATCTTTTCATAAACAAAAAATATTTGCAAAATGACCTCACTAAACACTTCTCTGCCTAGGACAGAACCCAAATTCTATTCTAGCTATTCCTCACACACACACACACACACATACACACACACACACACGCACGCGCACACACACACGCACACGCACACACACACACACACACACACACACACACACACACACACACACACACACACACACACACACACACATTTTTTTTCATCCCAATTGTTTTAGAGCAAATATTCTACCAATACTTGACCTTATTAGAAATTGCAAAGGAACTCCATTTTCTCTAACCCTTCTGACCTCACCAAAATTTCCGCAGCAAAACCTTAGTACCTATACCCAATTTCTTCAAAAATATTCAGGTCCATAGTCCAAATAATTCAAATTTCATTTGAATGAAATTTGGACCAGATTCAGGTCCATAGTCCAAATAATTCAAATAGTCCAAATAATTTTTTATAGCTAAATGCTAATGTTTTTTGTTTATAGCCTCTATTAATTTAAAGCTAAATGCTACTATTATTTATACTAGCAAATAGGCCCGTGCGTTGCAATGGGTGAAAAAAAATTAAGCAACTCAACAGTCCACTAACACCATTGTGCACCCCATCCCCTCCAAGTCTACTAAATATTCGGCCAATTTCCTATTACACCTTGATGTCCAATTTCTAATAACAAACATCAATCAGTTTCACTAATCATTGTTGCCATGATGGTCTTTTTATTCCACCTTAGGGTCTCTTTGATCCAAAATATTTTCTCTTTGATTTCATATGATTTTCTTCTATGTGGGCAATCCAAATCCATTCTCTTATATTCCATATGATTTTCTTCTATGTGGATGCTCTTATTTGTATGAGTGAATCAATCCTATAGAGAAACAATCTACAAATTCTTTTACACTATATTTCTTCGGAAAAAAATTATTTGACACTAACCTCTTCGAACAACCCTTCATCTGACTCCAAGGAATAAAATTCTAGTTTGTTGTTCACATACTGTAAGAAGATACTCTGGCGGCACTGAATGGAACATAAATATGCCGTGCATTCATGGCAGATGTTTGTTTATTCATTTGGGAAAGCATGTTAGGTCACGGGCCAGTGATGGTTGATGGATCCCAAGGGGGGAATAAATCAATAGGGAGAAAAATTAATGGCAAAGCATTTTCTGTAGAATTATGTATGTTGTGTCTTCCTAAGCATTCATAGTCATGGCCAAAAGTGCACCATCAATAAGAACTTGCCAAATGTAAATGATCCACAAACAAATTCATAGATGCACTGGTAGAAGTATATGATAAAACACACACATCTTAATATAATTTTTCTCTGCATTCGGACATACTGTCCAATGTAGATGGTCCTACCGAAATCCTTAGATGAACACCCATGACGATGGTTCTGAACAGGGCGGCCCCCGGTGCAAAACACAAAGTGGGACCTAATTTTCGTAATAAAATCGACAGAACTAAGATTGACGGCTGATATTTAAAGAAGAATCGTTTCTTGCACGCAGCACGTCTACATTCGATTTTCTCCTTTGTTAGTTCGGCTCCAACTGCGTAGCTTCTTTGTGAGTACCTCTCACAACTCTATCGTTTCTTGCACGCAGCATGTCTACGTCCAATTTTTCTCCTTTGTTAGTTCGGCTCCAACTACCTAGCTTATTCGTGCATACCTCTCACGACTCCGCATCCTCGCTCGAGTAGATGTGGTACAACATGTATATTGATTTGGGGGAGGAGAAACGAATCAAATGATCGTGTCTATGTCGATCAATTTTTGGAGGAGAAGCACCGCCTGTTACTGCTACAGCTTAGGACTTTGAAGGGAGATAGACACCGTGAGGTGTGAGGGTGCGACTTCTCATGTGTGGTGGATGATTGGATGAACATATATAATTTGAAAATTGATTCAAGATCATCAAACAAAAGCTCAATGTAGAGTAAAGGGATAGACCATAACATGTACTGTAATTGATGTTAATGAAGCTGAGGATCTGGTCGATGATGCCGACGATGTCATCCGTCGTCAATTTTACAGGCTCTCGCCGATGACCTAATATTAGAAGCCCCAAATCAATCCTGTGGTTACCTTTTGCATACACATGCCTGATTGGTAAGCCGTGCTTAATTGATATACATGGATGCCTCATACGTGGTGTACCTTGAACGTTGAAGAAGTAGAGCTAGAGGACGTTCTGGTTGAATCTTGATAGTGGCCGTTCATGTGGTGGATGGACTTGTGCATCTCCTCGAGCACGGCAATGGTAGATCAACTTCTCGGGCCGGCTGCGGGACAGGAGTTAATCACCGCATCATGCGTGCAATCCCTCAACACCGTGATCAAACACGGCATCCAACCATTAGCACTTTGGGGCCCATCTACTACAGATGCCAGCCCGTCTAGTAAGCCCCGCAGGTCAGACTTGAATACTCCCTCCGGTCCTTTTTACTCCGCGTATAAGAATTGTCTGAAGTCAAGCTTTATAAAGTTTGACCATATTTATATGAAAAAGTATTAATATCTACAATACTAAATTTATACAATATGAAAACTAAAGTCATGACGCATCTAATGTTGTTAATTTTCACATTCTGAATGTTGGTATTTTTCTCTATAAATTCAGTCAAAATTTACGAGGTTTGACTTCAGACAAACCTTATATGCGAACTAAAAAGGAAAGAAGGGAGTACATGCATAGCAGCGAACCAGCCAGCCTGCAGATTAAAAACCATGGCGGCCTTCACTGTTTTTTCTCACGGTGGGCCCCTACGAATTTGGGGGCCTGTGCCATCGCCCACCTTGCACCCCGCATCGACGGGCCTGACTTCTGAAGAAATCCCTTCCAGCAGCAAAACTCCTCTTGCAAATTTTGGACAGGGGCCGCTCCTTGGCTACACACGAGCATGCACATTGTCTGTTTGAGTGATTGAATAAGCCATGGTGCAAAGAGGTATTTGATCTCGTCGGCACAATAACATTGGTTGAGTTTCACCGAGACTCCCTATTTGGGTTTTTGGCCGGATAAAAAGGATATTGCTCAATGTCCTCGACGATTTGGATCTTGCTCTGGCCCTCAATGAGAGAAAGATAGGTGGATGAGCCTCAGGTCACCGTCAGCACACAGCGTTGAGTTCACCAAGCACCGCTCGAACCCCCACCTCCCAGACTTACGGACGACCAGCTCCTCGTCCCGTGGGAGCCCGTGATCTGCACGTCCTCGTCACTCGGGGCACAGATCGAGGCGACCACCTCCTCCCAGACTTCCTGCCGGGGCTCTCTCCCTCCCGCTTCCCTCAACCCGCAGGGCTCCTTCCTCCGCACCAGGCGACCGGTGTCAGGGTGTGCGTGCGTGTGGATCTATTGTAGAGGCAGAGGCTCTGCATATTTATTATATTGATCGAGAGCAGGAGACATATTTAGTGGGCCGGGCCATGATTACGTCTGAAATCTGACTCTATTACGTATAGGTTTTGCCTCAAAAAAAAAACGTATAGGTTTCGGCCAGTACGTGCGGCAATCCCTATTTGACGCTTGCGAGCGTCCAGGCGCTGCGCTTCCGCTGAAGCCGCTCGAGCGAGTAGCCCGAAACGGGCCAGCCCACTTCGAGCGTTAGAGCAGTGCCAGGCAAGCCAGTTTTGGGAACCTTCTAGAAGGCTCCCTCAACCGTTTTTTTTATTGTCTTTCTTTTATCGGTTTTCTGGTTTTACCTCTTTTCCTTTTTTCTTTTCTGTTTCTGTTTCTTTTTTTTCTTTCCTTTCATTTACACTTTTTCTTTTTTACTTTAATCCTTTGTTTTCAATTTTTTTGAAATTCCAAATTTTGTTCATGATTTTAAAATTTGATTCATTTTCAAAAATTTGTTCACAATTCAAAAATTTGTTCATCAATATCACGAAAATGTTCGATGCGTATTTAAATTTTGTATTTGTGTATATCACAAAACGATCAGTGTGTAGTTAAAAATTGTTCAGCGATATTACTCAAAATGTTCAATGTATATTTAAAATATGTTCATCGATATCACAGAAATGTTCAGTGTGTTTGAAATATTTGTTCAGTATATATCACAAAAATGTTAAGTGTGTAGTTACAAATTGTTCAGCGTATATTACAAAATTTTCATTGTGTATCTAAATTTTGTTCATTGTATACTAAGGCATTGTTCAACGTATACTATAAAATGTTCATTTTGAGTATTTTTTGTTCAGTATGTTTTATTAAAAGTTAACTATATTTTAAAATTTGTTCAACGTATATCATAAAAATGTTGAATGCAATTTTTAAGGATTTGCCGCTGTACATTGTACTTTAAGGTTTCCGCTGCGTCTATATCGTTCAGCCTTGCTAGCTCGTCTGGATTGCCTCGCTAGAGTCCTTCGTGAGGTCGGTGGTTTGATCCGACGCATTCGCTTGTTTTTGTTTCGAATTTTTGCCTACCGCGTGATAATTGGGCCGGCCCGTGTGCGCGTCGCTTCAGCGAAGCTGCGACGATCGGACGCACGCAGGCGGCGTATAGGAGCTCCCGTACGTGCAGCGTATGTAGGCCTCTTTCCCAACTGTTCTTTTATGTGTAAACCATTGTTCAAATAAATTTCTATATATCTATTTTTAATCTCAGCCGTCAATCCTTATGGTTAACACAAAATCAATGGATGTAAAGGGGCAACGTATGAAGAACTATGAAAGCTTCCGTCTTTTAATATTATATAGGTAAAGATACCATCTAAGCTAAATGGAATTACTGTTTAGGCATTTCCATAAAAAATTGCACTAGCTAATTTCCTAAAACATTGCTAATCTTTTTTCCTAAATGCTAAAAAAATGCCCAACATATGAATTGCCCTAGCACACAGAGAGAGAGAGAGAGAGGAGGGCAGGGGAGACGGAGAGCCTTACAGTCAGCTGCGAGGGTGGGCTCGGGCAGGGGTAGTCCTGGGAGGGCTCGGACGGCGACGGTGAGGTCGAGGGCGGCGAAGGTGAGGTCGAGGGCGGCCTCGATCGAGCAGGGCGATCGACGACGGCGACAAAGGAGTTGGGGGATAGGGGGGAGAGGGGGGAAACGACTTAACAAAATTTTGAGCCGCACGAGGTTAAGTCAAAATAGCAATAGCGCTGGTAGGCAAAAAACGCTATACCTAGCTATACCTAAGTTAGCTATAGCTCTCTACGAAAACGCGCTACTGCTATAGGAAGTAGTTATTTATTTTCCTTTTATCTAAGGACGTAGCAATAGCGCGTGCGTACAAAACGCGCTACTGCTACAGTAACAATAGCGCTTTACAACAAGCGCTATCGCTATGCCTTTCTCCTTTATTTTTCTTTTTCTTTATATTTTCTTTTTTTTTCATTTCTCCTTTTTCTACTTCTTTCATTTTCATTTTCATTTACTTTTCTATTTTCTTTTCCATTTTATTTTCTTTTTTTAGCAATGGCACTCTATACAGAAAACACACTACTACAAGGCACTTAGCGATAGCGTTCTTTTTGCAGCATCGCTACTACTATTCCTAGCCTACCGGCAACAGTGTGGGAATTATAGTAGTAACGCTTTTACCTGCGGACACGCTACTGCTACAACCATAGCTGCATCGCGCTTTGTTGACACACGCTACGGGTAACTAGCAGTAGACGCTCTGTTCTAACCAGCACTACTGCTATAACTCTGTGTATAAGGTTTTTCTTAGTAGTGGTAGCCATATGTTGATGTATCTTCGTCGTCGTCGTCGCCGCCGTAGCCACGTGTTGATGTATCTCCTTCGTCGCCATCGTAGCCACGTGTTGATGTATTTTCGTCGTCGTTGTTGCCGCCGCCGTAGCCACGTGTTGATGTATTTTCGTCGTCGTTGTTGCCGCCGCCGCCGCCGCCACCACAACCCGGTGTCGATGTCATCATTCCTATGAGAGGGTATTATAAGCACACCCAGAAGTACAACTCCGTATATAACGATCAACACCAGGAAAGAGAGCAGGATATACAATATGAATTTCACAAGAAAAACACTAGTAATACTACAAGCAATGGGTTTTGGTCGTTTTGTACTCATACCTGCATATTTCAATCCTTTGTTGTTAATCGGCTGGCCAGCTGTGTGTGTATGGATGAGCAGGAATTGGCCGGCCATGCTAAAATTATTTTGGGTTGTTTTTACTGAAATTATGTGACACTAAATATTATATAGAGATACTGCTATTTTTCCAAGTATGAACATGAATATAAATAGAACATAACAACTTGTGCTTATTATCAGCTCCTAAAAACAAAGGAATAAATGTAGCATCAAGTTAAAATGAAGGCCACTTAACCGTGTAAACAAGAGTAATTAGTCATTGCAGGCGTAGCACACAAATGCCAAGCTCTAACAACAGGGGAAATTCTGAATTTCTAATTGCAGTCAGGTGCTTCTTACATTTATTTATGAAATTACAATTGAAGTTATATGGCAACCAGCACAAGGCAGATAGCACTCACTTGTCAACCGAGTCGTTGTTGATCTTCCCTTTGATGACGGCTCCCTTCCTCAGAATCTTGGTCTGCAGCAAGCGCAGAGATGGTTGATTAGCACACGAAGGCAAAAAAAACTATCCACAAACGCGCAAGAATGAACCTGATACTGATAGGGACATATGCAAACAACACCCAGTCGATAGTACAGCCACCCTAGAAGCCTACAGCATGGTTATTTCTTGGGAAAACATAGCTTCATTATAGTGTGCCAACAGAATCAGATTAATAGGCACCGCCTTTACTCCAATAGCATACTAAATGCTGGCAAGGATCTATTTGAGCTCAAGGAATTATAATGTCACCAAGACTAAACTTTTCAGTGTGGCACCATTATAAAAACTACGAAATTGTTTTGTGCATAACTGGTAAAGATTAATAGAAAGTTGAACAAGAAAGATGGCAATCTAAATGTATTGGGGCATACTTTCAGGCCAGCAATTCTGGTTCCATATTTTCTGTAAAAATCGAGGCACATCTTGGGGACCAGGCTCTCCTCGATCTGAAGCTTGTCCAGCATGTAGTCTGCAATTTGGTCATACAAGTATATGAACACACAAATTCTGCAGCACAAAATACTATAGTTCAACAAACTCTCTTGTGACTCATAAACTCTCTTGGCCATGAACAACTTCTCAGTAAACTAACACTGCTACACTATTATTTGTATAAAGTTAGAAATGATGAAGAAATCCAAAAGAAAATTCACTTTATTTCTTTCTATAGAAGTAACTCGTACAGAGTATACTGGAGCACAAATAGAAGTAACTCGTATTCATACAAATTTAAGGTAAAAAGGGAAAAACTGTGTTACACTGCTATAGAAGTAACTCGTATTCATACAAATTTAAGGTAACTCTGTAATACAGTTTTTACTCTATTTTTTCGCACAAAAAAAAAAAGAAACTGTGCAACATTCCATGTACTGCCTTTCTTTTTCCCCTTGTTGTGCTCCAGTTATTAATTAAGAAATTATGATTCGTCAAGCATTTTGAGTTGTGGTATATACTGCAAGCTTTTCTAACTTTATTTATGCACCAAGCAACCTTTTCCAAGAAACTCTGCAAGTTATTATTATGAGTTGTGGTATATATTGTAAGTTAAACTGACCTACCAACATTTTGTCAAGCATTGTAGTTGATATTCAGATTCAGTGATGTACTAACCGTTCAAATACTCGTAATCAGTTAAAATGACATAATCTACACTATGTACTTGATGATAGTAGGTAATCTTAATAGAAATTGAAGACATACCAGTTACGCATGCATAGAACTGAACATTAAGGAGAACAATCAAGGTTGTAATGGGAGAATAAGGAGACTAATCACCTGCTGTTCTTCCGCAGCTGCCACCTCAGGCGTTGTGGCCCAAAGAGAACCATTGTGCGCCACCAACGCCTCGGCTACACTGCCAGCGCAGGAGGAGCAAAGAGGAGGCGCAAGAGGAGGGCAAGGGCGTCGTCGTCGTCTTCGCGCGGCAGCCGTGGCCGGGGGAAGCGGCGCACGGCGGGGTTGTGGGAGGCGCGTCACGGGCACCGGATCCGGAGATTGGGTTGCCGTCGGGCGGCGGTGGGTTAGGGTTCGGTAGGGGCAGTCGAGCGGGCAGAGGCGACCTCGGGAGGGATCTGGCCGGCGTGGAACTCCGGGGATGACCGGAATCAGGCGGCCGCGGTGAGGTGAAGAAAGGGGATCGAGGAGGGAGAAGAGGCAAGAGAGTTTCTTCTTACGGGAGTAGAGAGAGAGTTTTTTTTCCTTGCATTAGCACACTGCCGGGGCTCCCGCCGCAGATCGGCGGACCAGCGGGTTCCGAGGCTAGTGTAAAAAACGTTTTTATATTATTGGATGAAGGGTATATCTTTTTCCAATAATTTATGGATTTACAGTTTTGTTGTATATCAACTCGTTTCATTGCCGATAATAGCTATGGCTGGTTGTTGTATATCAACTCGTTTCATTGCCGATAATAGCTATGGCTGGATGATAGTGTTTTTTTCAATGGAGCTGGACGACAGTGTTGATAGTACTAATTACCCTATCAGCTAGTACTGCTTCAATCATGAAGCTAGGTATATTATATAAAATGCTTTGCTCAGTTATCTCCTTCAGACGCTTCAGACTTTAATTGTATCACATTGAAAATATATATGCTTCATCTCTTGTTGGATCTTCTTTAGTCATTGTCAGAGATCTATATATATATATATATATATATATATATATATATATATATATATATATATATATATATATATATATATATATATATATATATATGGAAAATGCATCCTACTACCGGTGTAGCTACACCCATTTCTCATATACTACTATGTGGTGGTATATATACTACTATATCATTTTTAGTATGTTCATATACTATTTATAAGATAGTCCAAAACGAGTTATGTGAAAAAATTGTACGTGAGCCCATGTTTTTATCATATTTGTGAAAATACGTACATATTTGTATGTAAAAATAAGTACGCTAAAATATACTACATACTATCTAAAAATAGTATATATACTACCTAAATATTCTTACATACTACATACTACGATACATACACTGCGGTATGGTAGATACTACCTAAAACGTATAAAATAAAATGGATGTAACTACACCCGTAGTAGCAAAACGTATATATATATATATATATATATATATATATATATATATATATATATATATATATATATATATATATATATATAGTGATGCTATTCATCACCCAGGGTGCAGAATAACTTATTCTTCACCGAGGTGATCTTACGATCATTTCATAATTAAATTACGTTTGGAATTCAAATAGTTACATTCCTATTCATTCACTACGTAATATTTGACATAAGAAAATAAAATATAGGTCATAAGACAAGAAAATTTGCAGTTTATGTGTATTTTACACTATGTTTTTACGTTGTAATTTTACATAACATAAAATATTTTTATGACGATTATATATTTTCTTACGGTCTCTTTTTATGTCGAAAATAAGATAAAACTTACGAAACGTAAAATTACAATGTATTGATGGTAAAATAGAGGGGTGAAGAATAACTATTCCTCACCCAGGGTGACGAATAGACAATCCCTATATATATATCTAGGCAAGCATCATGTGGTGTGGAAATATCTAGGTATATATATATATATATATATATATATATATATATATATATATATATATATATATATATACCAGTGGTAGTTACCACCACTTAAGTTTTATATGTAGTATGTAGTATCTATCAAATCGGAGAGTATGTATGCGTAGTATGTAGTATATAAGAATGTTTAGGTAGTATATATACTATTTTTTGGTAGTATGTATCATATTTTGAGTATGCTCTTTTATGTACAAATATGTATGTATTTCTCAAATATAATAAAAACCATGGGCCAACTTGAATTTTTTCATGCAACTCACTTTGGAGTATCTTATATATAGTATATGAACATACTTAAAATGATAAAGTAGGATATATACTACCATAAGATAGTATATGAGACATGTGGGTAACTACCCCAGGTGGTAGGATGGATTTTCCTATATATATATATATATATATATATATATATATATATATATATATATATATATATATATATATATATATATAGAAAATCCATCCTACCACCTGGGGTAGTTACCACATGTCTATATATATATATATATATATATATATATATAGGAAAATCCATCCTACCACCGGGGTAGTTACCCCACATGTCTCATATACTACCAAGTGGTACTATATATACTATTTTACTATTCTAAATATGTTCATATACTATATCTAAGATATTTCAAAGCAAGTTACGTGAAAAATTGCATATGAGCCCATAGTTTTGTTATATTTATGAAATACGTACATATTTGTACGTAAAAAAGAGCATACTCAAAAAATGATACATACTATCTAAAAATTAGTATATATACTACCTAATCATTGTTATATACTACATACTACACGTACATACTCTCGGCTTCGACAGATACTACATACAACATACAAAACGCAAGTGGTGGTAACTACCACTGCTTGTAAGAAACATTTGTCCTATATATATATGATGTGCATCCTGGCATATGCATTCGTTGGAAATTGACAGTATATAACATCTTCATAGATTAAAAAAAGGACTGACAACATATGTTCACTTAGCACATAGAATTAAGAGAATATATCACACCAAAATCACGAACTGATGCCACAAAAAGGTTGCTTGGTTCAAGTGGCATGATAAATTAATCCGAGTTTACATCAAGCAAAAAAATATTATTCTGAGCCAATATCTTTGAAATTGACAAATTTCAACACCTCTATGAATTTAAAATAGAATTGAATGCATTAAAATTAGAGCTTCTTCCTTTTTGTGGTCAATTTTTTTTTGCATGCCGTAGAGTGTGAAGGGAAGTGAGAAGTAGGTGATGTTGTAGAATTAACAGTACTTGTTCCAGATGGCTGTGATGCATCGTCTCCAGCTATGGCCATAGCAAGCCTCCTGCATGTTTACACACCAATGTTATAAAAGTAGGATTTATCTTTTGCATGAATCAAATGTGCATATGACAAATTTAATAGGAACCTCCTTGTGATAGGCCCACGGCTGTTATGAAGGCTGGGAGGCAGTGTGATTGTTGTTGTGTGTGTAGGTGTCGCAACAACAACTGGAGCGAGCTCGTGAGCAGACACATCACTAGATAGTTCAATCACACCGGATGTTAGAACTGGTTTAATAATACTAATTTGATACTAATATAAAGGAGATACTAGTGCATGGATTACCTCTCTTTAGCTTCATTTTTTTGCAAGTTGCTTTCCTGTGCCCGAAATGTCCCACATTCTTTGCACCTATTTCTGCTGCCAAATCTCTTCTTTTCCTTCTTCTTTTCCTTCTCCTTTTCCTTCTCTTTGTCACCTCCTTCTTGGTTATTTGTTTTGCCATTATCATCTTTTTTCTTCCGTTTGCTGCCACCACCGTCTTGAAGGCAACTTTTGATTCTCTGCTTCCTCCGTCTCCCAACGAAGCTCTTTAAATCCGGTGGCACCATCTCAAAATCTAGATTAACATGAGGCCATTGAGACTTGTCCGTGATTGGTTCAATCTCTCCAGCATAGGCAGCCCGGAACCTACTCACGGAGTAGTACTCATGTACATATGGTCGAAAGTCTACATCTGTCGTCTCTATAAGGAATGCAAGTGCATGCTCACATGGCTTTCCAGTGTGTTGCCATTCTAGGCAAGTGCACTCACGTTTGCCTATCTTCACAACATGTCCTTGACCTCAAAACTTTCTCTGGTTGATCTTCCAACAACCAAATGGTCAAGTTGCCTAGTTCTATGATTTATTTGTTGAATGATGGCATGAAATATCTCTCCCTGGAGAATTTGCCCAATCCTTCTCCATCTATAAACAAGTATCATAATTTTCTCTCTTATTGCATCGGCTAGCTCATCCATGGGCAGGTCCTTTGTTCCTTTGATCCAGCTATCGAAACACTCTGCTAGATTATTGTGAGTGTAATCACATTTTATTTATGTGTTGAAGTCACATCTCATCCACTTTAAGTTATGATAGGTACACAAGTAGGTACTCACTGCAGGTTCAACTTCAAATTTCTTGCCCATATGATAATTAAATGTTTCCAGACGATAAGCCTTGGCTGCTAGCCGCATGCGACCAAAAACATCTCCGTGAAACTTCTTTTTGAAGTTTGACATTAGATGCCTAAAGCATTCCCTTTTCTCAGCTTGAGGAAACACAATTTTAACTGCATTCTCTAACCCTTTGCATGCATCGGTACAAATAGCTAGAGTTTGAAGATGACCTATTGCCCTATGCAGTTGTTGCATAAACCAAATCCAGTAACCCTCAGTTTCCGTACCAAAGAAACCAAATGCTAAAGGAAACATTCAATTTTGTCCATCTAGTGTTGTACATGCTGCTAATTGACCATTCCACTTTCCAGTCAAAAATGTGGAGTCTATACTGACATATGGTCTACAACTAGCCAAGAAGCCATCAATGCACGGCTTAAGTGCCATAAAAAATCTGCGGAAATGCACTTCACCTCCTTCCCTCTTGACATAAACCTCGACAATGCTACCGGGAGATCTTTATCAGTCTCAGCTTTGAAATTCAATAATGACTGAAAGCTTTTTCCCCAGGTCCCATATAAACTATTCTTGGCCCTTTCTTTTCCCTTGTCAACAGTATGATGCCCAATAGTACATTTGTACTCGGCCTGTAGCTTTTTTCGGAGCTCGCTGGCACCAATGTTTGGTTCATTTTGAAGATACCCCATTGCCTTTTCTGCCACCCATGCTTGGTCTGCCATGCTTGTAATCACTCCATCGGTTGATGAACACTTATGAAGCTTTACTATCTTGTTTACCTGCAGAAAACACAATACCAACCATTAGTTGCCACTTGCCAGTAATTTATAAAAGATAGTTTCAACATTAAAAATGATTCATGTTAGATAAGTTTGTACCCTGGCTGTTTTTCCATCTTCTATTGTCCTAGCAGTTATTCTCCAAGGACATGCATTTCCTTTACAGTGACCCACAAATCTAGTAGTGTCACTATCCTTGGTCTTGATGTCAAACTTGCCTCTGATAGCAAATGTTCTCATGAGCATCCTAAACTCGTTCATTGAACGAAACAAAGATCCTTCCTCTATCACAGGATGTTCCTTATCATACCAAAAGTGATCCTCTTCAGGCATATGGTCAGGCACAGGAAGAGCCGCATCAACAAGTAAATCCTCATCAATATCAGCCACACATGCATCAACATCTGCAATGGAGGCTTTCATAGCTGCTTCAGATACAATTTTCCGATGCTCAGGTTCGTCATTGATGCCAAGAACCGAGCACATGTTCTCTTCTGTTATAGGAACATCAATTTCTTCATCATTCATTGGTGCTACCTCAATCTGGGAGCAATCAACAGTTCCTTCCATAGTTGATACATATGTATCATTGCTAGCCACCGGCCGAGACCTACTTGGAAAACAAAATATTTTTAGTTATGAAGGGAACATAAGGGCATAATCTAACTAGTTAGCAACTATTAAAAGTATGCTACATGTATGCAACTGCAGGAAGGTAACGATAAGGAGGTCTATCAAAGCCTGCAATCGGTAAAAAAGGCCACTAATGTCCTGACTGTCATTTTGTTATGTTAGGAAACAAGTAACAGATTGTTTAATATTCGTTTTCCAGTAAAACTAAGTGTATGCCCATGTCATTGGGTTCATGATCCTCCTAGAAGTATTCATCCACATGGTTTAAAGATTTGGATAATTTTAGAACTTTATACTCCTGAATCCTGATAATTATGTGTCCATCATATTGTTGCAGTTGCAGGGTTACTACAAGTGTAGCATCTTTAGGGGTTGCCTAGCGAGGAGGCATGCCAAAAGGTTCAAACCCTGGAT
The DNA here is from genome assembly GCA_021605205.1 of Aegilops longissima. Taxonomy (NCBI): domain Eukaryota; kingdom Viridiplantae; phylum Streptophyta; class Magnoliopsida; order Poales; family Poaceae; genus Aegilops; species Aegilops longissima. The sequence continues at coordinate 114,444,065 of CM038682.1, read as the reverse complement.
CCGTGTGGCATTGTGTGTGTTTGGAGTGAGGTGGGGTGGGAGGGAGGGGAGATAATATACTGACCAATCTGGAGCAGATCGTGGTGATCCATGGACGCAACAGTCGCCTCCCTGTCTGGCAGTCTGTGGGATCGTCTCAGCGGCCATTTGTGTGAAGCCTCGCTGTGCAGGGGTCGTCGGAGTTGATGGCTTGGGGGCCGGTGGTGGATCCGCCTCTCCACTAGCCATGAACACCACGACACAAGCAACAGAATCAATCTATGATTTGTTAGTAGTTGGTTCTGTTGGGTAAAGCCATGTAAAGAAAGTAGATATGATTTGTTCCCTGTTAATTAGTTGCTTCGGTTGGATACAACCTTGTAAAAAAAAGATTTGTACAGTGTCAAATTGTAAATTAGCCACAGGGGAAACTATGTCTTTTCGCATGGAGAAAAAAGGGATACAAAATCGAAAATGATTACAGTAATTGAAAAGGGCAAATCATCAAAAGAAAAATGAAAAGTGGGGCAAATGATCTAATCCTATGTAAAATGGGGGCAAATCATCTAATGCCCAAGTAAAGTGGGGCAAAAGATCCAATCTCCCTTGCTAAAGCATTCCGAATGAAAAAAGGAAGTGTATCCGACCACACTGTCAGTGGATTACCCCTCCCAAAGCTAGCTAGCTCATGAGCAACCATGTTCGACTCTCTATTACAATGTTTGATAATGACCTTTCTGAAATCTTTAAGTAAATTATGGAAATCCTCGAGAATTGTTGCAGCCACCAAAGCATACCCTTCATTCATCCTCAAAGCATCCATGACGATCGAGCTATCAGATTGGACCAAAATGCTATCACACCCAAGACCGTGTATAAATATGATACCTTGGTGCATAGCCTTGGCCTCAGCTGCCACTACCATTCCACAAGAGCCCGAGTGATCTTCTTCCAAGAACGAAGCATCTACGTTTAGTACATGCATCCCTGATAGTGGTTTCTTCCAAGCGTTTTGACGAGGCATTGGATTGGTTTTCCCGACCGCTCGAACATAATTCAAAGTTTGGGCCTGGATGGCCATAGACGTGCGGACCAGGGCTTGGACTTGTTCCCCTCTGAATAACTCCCTTCGCTGCCAGCACGCTATTGATTTTTCTTTTTTTTTTATTTTCACACGGAATGATCTCGTTACTAATAACGTGCCGGTTCACCCGACGCCAACAGTATCCCAAATACTAATGACTTGCATGTTTGCCGCACGCCATCAATAATTACTATAGCGTTCGTCTGGTGGATCTAAAATACTAGTGGCGAGAATTGTATAAGACACGCTGAGGGAGTCCTGGATTAGGGGGTCTCCGGACAGCCGGACTATATCCTTTGGCCGGACTGTTGGACTATGAAGATACAAGATTGAAGACTTCGTCCCGTGTCCGGATGGGACTCTCCTTGGCGTGGAAGGCAAGCTTGGCGATACGGATATGTAGATCTCCTCCTTGTAACCGACTGTAACCCTAGCCCTCCGGTGTCTATATAAACCGAAGGGTTTAGTCCAGAGGACAACAACAATCATACCATAGGCTAGCTTTTAGGGTTTAGCCTCTACGATCTCGTGGTAGATCAACTCTTGTAATACTCATATCATCAAGATCAATCAAGCAGGAAGTAGGGTATTACCTCCATCGAGAGGGCCCGAACCTGGGTAAACATCATGTCCCCCGCCTCCTGTTACCATCCGCCTTAGACGCACAGTTCGGGACCCCCTACCCGAGATCCGCCGGTTTTGACACCGACATTGGTGCTTTCATTGAGAGTTCCACTGCGCTGTCACCACAAGGCTTGATGGCTCCTTCGATCATCGACAACAATACAATCCAGGGTGAGGTTTTCCTCCCCGGACAGATCTTCGTATTCAGCGGCTTCGCACTACGGGCCAATTCACTTGGCCATCTGGAGCAGATCGAAAGCTACGCCCCTGGCCATCAGGTCAGGTTTGGAAGCTTGAACTACACCACCGACATCCGCGGAGCCTGGATCTTCGACAGATTCGAGCCCATGCCAGGTGCGCCGCATGATCACGACGAGCATGATTTAGCTCTGCCGTCGGACAGTGTTCGGGAGATCACACCTGCAACCACTCCGGCCTTTAATCCGGAGAAAATTGCGCCATCCGAGGACGGGTGGATAGACCCGCCAAGGAGACCGCACTCTCAGCGGCGATAGAGCCGGATACTGACTTCACCCCTTACGAGAGCAGTGTTACCGAACCATTGGATTCGTCCCCGGCCACAGGCTCTGAGCCGCCTGCGTCCGTGCCCATCGAATCCGATTGGGCACCGATCATGGAGTTCACCTCCGCGGATATCTTTCAGCACTCACCTTTCAGCGACGTGCTAAATTCGTTAAGGTCTCTCTCCTTGTTAGGAGAACCCTGGCCGGACATAGTAGTCCGGCTAGAATGGGATGCGGACGGCGAAGAAATTCACAGCCCACCCACCACCCACTTAGTAGCCACTGTCGACGATTTAACCGACATGCTCGACTTCGACTCCGAAGACATCTATGGTATGGACGACGGTGCAGGAGATGAACAGAAACCACCGCCCCCAGGGCGCTGGACTGCCACCTCATCATATGATATATATATGGTGGATACCCCCAAAGAAGGCAATGGCGACAAGACAGCGGAGGATGACCCCTCTAAGAAGCAACCAAAGCATCGACGTCAGCGGCGCCGCTCTAAGTCCTGCCATAGCAAAAATAATGATACCGGAACAAGAGACAATAACACTATGGATAGTGCCGAAGACGATGTCAATCCCCTCCAGCCAGATTTAGAGCAGGAGGATGAACAAGCTAGCCCTCCAGAACAGGCAGCAGAAGGAGAAACGGAGGATGACAATTACATGCCTCTCTCCGAAGACGAGGTGAGCCTCGGCGACGAAGAATTTATCATGCCTGAGGATCCCATTGAGCAGGAGCACTTTAAGCCCTGGCTTATAGCCACAGTAAATAGCCTGAAGAAAAAGCAACAACAGCTCCGAGCTGATCAAGACTTGCTAGTAGACAGATGGACAGAAGTCTTTGCGACCGAGGAATACGAACTCAAATGCCCCTCCAAGAGTTACCCAAAGCGCAGGTTGCTACCTCAACTAGAGGAGGAAGCACTGAAACCTACATCACTAGCGTATGATGTGGCTGTTCGGCCACCTCATGGCCAAGACAGAGAGGCATTTCAGCCCGAAGTCCAGCCCGCACCCCGCCGCCAATCAAACAAAAACACCAAGGCCCGGGGCAACACGAGGAACCTGCGAGATGTATTGGAAAAAAAAGCAAAACATGCAAGATCGATCTACGGATCACGGGGGCACGCACCAACACGTGACGATGATCGTCACACCGGATACACTAAAAGTAAATCCGACCGAGCCGAACACGGCAGACAATATTCGCATGAACTGCGTCGTGATATAGCCCGGCACAGAGGCGCCGCACACCCCCTATGCTTCTGATGAGGTAATGGATCACGAATTCCTTGAAGGGTTTAAACCCGTAAATATTGAATCATACGATGGTACTACAGACCCCGCGGTATGGATAGAAGACTTCTTCCTCCACATTCACATGGCCCGCGGGGATGACCTACACGCCATCAAGTATCTCTCGCTAAAACTCAAAGGACCGGCTCGGCATTGGCTCAATAGCTTGCCGGCAAACTCCATCAGAAACTGGGAAAGCCTGGCAGAGGCATTCCTGGACAATTTCCAGGGCACTTATGTGCGGTCGCCGGACGCTGATGATTTAAGTCATATAACTCAGCAGCCAGGAGAATCGGCCAGGAAATTCTGGACCCGGTTCCTAACCAAGAAAAACCAAATAGTCGACTGTCTGGATGCTGAGGCCTTAGCGGCATTCAAGCATAACATCCGTGACGAGTGGCTCGCCCGACACCTGGGCCAAGAGAAGCCAAAATCACTGGCAGCCCTCACCACATTTATGACCCGCTTTTGTGCGGGCGAAGATAGCTAGTTGGCTCGTAGTACCAATACAGCAAGCGAACCTGGCATATCAGAAGCCAGGGATAGCAACGGCAAACCACGACGCAACAAACACAAGCGCCGCAAATATGGTGAAAACACCGAAAATACGGCAGTTAATGCCGGGTTCAGGGGCTGAAGTCCGGTCATTAGAATGGGCAACCGAAACATAAAATCCGGGTCCATCCAGTCTGGAGCGCATGCTCGATCGCCAATGCCAAATTCATGGCACCCAGAAATGCCTGCCACCCATACCAACAGAGAATATTGGGTCTTCAAACAAGTCGGTAGGGCAAGCACCAAAGGCAAAGGGGGGTCTCAAAGCGATGACAGCGACAAAGAGCCCAGACCACCAAACACATCAGGGCAAAAGAAAATTCCCCCGCATATTCAATCGGTGAATGTGGTAAATACCACCCAAATTACCAATGCGGACCGGACATGCATCCTTAGGGATGGCGACTCAACGGAACTAGTCGTCCCACAATACAAACTGGGGCCAGTCACCTTCAACCGCACGGATCGTCCGGTTAACGCCAATCAGGGCAATCCAGCCGCACTAGTCCTTGACTCAATAATAGACGGGTTCTACCCACTACTAGGAAAAGGGCTATAGATAGGACTGATTCTAATGGCACACCAGGTAAGTAGTGCGCCACTACTATATACTAATGGCGCACCGGTTGCTCGTGTGCCATTAGTGTGGAAGACACTAATGGCGCACCGTGCTCACGGTGCGCCACTACTATTGATTTTTTTCCCAATTTTCCATACAAACTAATGGCGCAGGGATGGCAAAGTGCGCCATTACTAGTTAGAACTAGTAATGGCGCACGACCAAGACAGTGCGCCATTAGTATATAATTTTTTTTTACTTTTTTGCAAACCTACTAATGGCGCACTATGCCAAAGCCAGTCGTGTTTATACCCGAAGCCAAATCCAAGACCGCAGGCGCAAACGTCACCGCGAAAAATGAGCCATGGGTACTGGCTTCCCAAGTGGACCAATGCTTCTTCATTACCGACCCGCCAAAGCCCAGTTGTGTTGTCGTGAGGAGAGGCAAAAGGAAGATCATCAGAATGGATGGAGTAGCCAATGAGCAAGACTTCGACAAGTACAGCGACCCGGAGATCGAACATGACGACGACGATGAAGTAGCAGCACACACCACAAGAAGAAGCAGGACCACCCTGCCTAAAGGACGTCCGTTCCACAGAAGAACTCCATTTGTGAAAAAGAAGGGCAAGAAGATTGTGAACAGATAGCTAGCTAAGATCGATTGTATTTAAATCCTAGTCTTCATTTCTCGATTGTATTTCATGGGCACTTTTTGATATCATGAATATTTTTAAATTTCATGGGCACTTTTGAATTCATGAGGACACTTGATCTCGATCCTCCATCTCGATCTCGACTCCCCCTCCATCTTGATCTCGATCCTCGCACCTCCCCGCTCCACCGCCGCCGATGATATTTTCAAGTAAGAAATTTGAACATATTTTTAAAAATTATTACTGTTTTATAAAAAATATTACTGTTATGATTTAAACAAGTTTGAACATATTTAAACACAAATAAATATAAAAAAGCATTTAAAATGCATAAAAAATATATTGGGGAGCACAGAATCGAACCCAGGACCTCCCGGTGTGTGTGTTATGGTCTTGACCAGTCGAGCTAGTGGGTGGGTTCATTGTAGGTAGGGTTAGGTTGTAGATATGGTTAGTGGGCTAGATTAAAACAAAATTCTAATAGCGCACCGAGGGGTGGTGCGCCATTAGAATAGTCATACTTATGGCGCACGACTGGACGGTGCGCCACTAGAACCCTCCCCCTAGCTATCCTCCCTCCCTCTCGCCAGATCCCTTGACCCTCTCTCCTCGCCACAGATCCACCCAGCTGCCCGACCCACACCCCGCCGCCGCCCAGCGCCTCCGTCTCCGTCGCCGCCCCAGTCAGCCCCCTGCCCTGCCCCCCATCACCGTCCGCTCCCAATCCACCTCCCTCGCCTTCACCGCACCCACCCACCCCCCTCGCCTTCCCAGCCTCGAGCTCCACCGTGCGAGGCGACAAGCAAGCGGCGGGCAGAATCTGCTTCAACGCCGGGCCGGGCGAGCATGGAACCAGGCGCGATGGCGCCGACCCTCCAGCCCCCCTCCACCTCTTCTTCCTCGGGTCGCCGCTGTCCTCCTCAACTTCGGCCACCTCTGTTGCTACTAAGCTATCGCAGGGCCTCCTTGCGCCTCCCCGGTGAGCTCCGCCTCCTCTCCCCTCTTCCTTCTCGCGTGCCAAGAAATGCATAGCAATTATTTGCTTCACTTAGTCATTGATGGTCATTCAAGATGAAATTACAACCTGCAGGTATTGGTTGGAATGTGTAACTACAATTCTGAGGGAATGTTTGCGCTTAAGTTATGTGGTTGGAAAGATCATGTGTCATTAGAAACTTGGAAGCTAAAAACATTGCGATCCTCACCATAAGGATGATTATATCTTCCATGCCCGAATAGCTCTGCCTAAATAATAAATAGATAAAGGTAAAACTAAACCATGCTCAACGATGAGATGATGTCAACTGACAACCAAAGCAAACTTGTTCATCATTACAAAAGCAAACTTGTTCAACATAACAAAAGCAAACTTGTTCAACATAACAAAAGCAAACTTGTTCAACCACATAACTACAAACTGAGACATAGTAGTAGGGGTCATCCCAATACCACAAACAACTCAATATCCCCAGTAGTAGGGGTCATCCCAATGATCCTCCGCCTCTTGCCAGAGCTCGAAACCTTCTTTGGTGATTTCGATTTTATTCCATGCCTTGTAAGTGACGTACGCATCTTTCGCGGCGTACTCGATGAGCTTGTTTGGCAGTGGGCTGTCCCCCCATAGTAGGTGGTCCGAATTCCTGTCGATCTTCTGCTTCATTTTTGGGTAGGATGGGTGGATGAGGCTGGCTGCAAACTCAGCCAAAGACTGCCACTTCTTTCCATTGTTTGGAACTCTCCATTTGTGCTGCAAGTCGACGTACTTGTCGGGGTTGATCTCCAAACCAGACAACTTCAGCTTCTCCTTGTCGCCTCCAATGCTGAAGCCAACAAAGGTGTACAGCTTCTTCTCCTGCAGGAGCGGGCGGAGTTCCTTGGGCCTGCATCAAAATAATCTTTAGCATTCAAATTCATCTACTTCAAAAACTTCAGAAACTACAGAATTAAAATGGGTTCAGTTGAAGCAAAATTCAGTTAAAATAGCATCTCCATTCGACCAAAATTCAGTTAAAACAGTATGATCACAACAACTACTAAATGATCACAACAACTACAAGACAACATTCAGTATGATCAAAACAGCAAGCATAACATCTCAATGATGTATTTTTTTGCAATCTTTTGCATTACAAGACAACATTCATAACAGCTAATAAATGATCACAAAACTTGTAGACAACATTCGTATGATCACCAAAAACTACTTCGAACTGGATGTTTTTACCATTTGGTTGCCATGTGATGTGGTATACCAGACGAGATCCTCCACGCATAATCGCAGAACTGCAGCAATTTGCGGAGGTTTGCCTTCCCGGTATACTCGACATCAACGCCGATATTCCGAGAAAGCATGCCGCGGGCCTCCTCCTCATCTTGCGGATCATCTTGTCGGCTTGTCTGATTGCTAGTGCATCGACATCCATCGGCTCCTTCGGTGGATATCAACCTTGAGCGCACGGTGTAGTCCCGCTTACGCCGGGGACCGGAACATCGTCGCCGACCACCAGCGGCTCCTTGCCGATGCCTCACCACGGTGATGCTTGGCGACGGAGGAGTTGTTCCACGATGCCTCCGCCATTCTCTTGGCAGACGGAGGAGTTGCTCCACGATTCCTCCGCCATTGCCCTCCGCCAGCGATGGTGGAGGCAGAGGGGAGTTGCTTGATGCTGGAGGCAGAGGGAGGTAGAGGGAGGAAGATGGAGCGGCAATGGAATGAGGAGGGAGGCAGAGGGAGGAAGATGGAGCGGCAATGGAATAGGAGGGGAGTTACCTGGACGTTGGAAGAAAACCCCTCTGCGTGTGGGGAGTTGCTGGAGGGAGACGGGGAGTTGCCTCGAAAACTCAAACGTCCTGCCCTTTGGAGGGGAGACGTGGGCCCTCAAAAACTCTGGAGGGGAGACGTGGGCCCTCCTGTTTCTGAAACGTCCAGGAGGGGAGACGTGGTAAAATTCAGTTATAATGTGTTTGTCCCACGTTCAACTTCGCAGCTTTTCTGCTCTCTATTTCTCTTCTTTTTCAACGATTACACAGCTAACAGAAAACGAGAAACTAGGCCACTTCCGGGTCATGAGCACTGCCATCCCAGCGCTCCCAGCGTCACCATGATGCAGCCATGACCGCCTAGTTCGTGCCATCCCATGGTCGGGTCAGGGCCATGGAGAAACCTAACAAACTACGCATCGAGGCGCAGCTCGGATTATTTGAAACTGAAAGTAAACTTCCTCGATGAAACTGACAGAGACTGAAAACTACACCTATATCTGACGAAACTGAAGGTGTTCTTCAGCAGCTGATTAAAATTCAGTTAACAACAACATCAGTAAAATTCAGTTAATTAACTGAAGAAGAGAAGAGAGAAAGTAGAGAGCAAGAGGAGTACTTGCATTAATCAAACGTTTTACTTTAAACTTGCATGCATTCTTTGCTTGTTTATATTCATTCTTGTAAACTGAACATGCTCATCTATCTATCTATCTATCTATCTACCTGCTTAAGTATGTATGTATGCATTGTATTTTTATTTCCTTTGGAAAGTAAAGTTTATTTCTGGCTGGCTGGCATGATGGCTCATGGATCCCTCACCGCAGCTACAGCTTGAGCTCAATCTGATCTCATCTGAAATGAATCTATAAATACAGAGTGTAGTTAGTTACAGAGTAGCGTAAATAGTTGCTGGATGCGCTTACTTGCATAGGCCCGGCTGATGAAGAAAAACTTTATATATATTCATACCGATGTTGACTCTATAAATCATACTTATTGTACATGTTTTATGTGTTGATCCATCAATTGATCACATTGAGAAAGACCATCGTGTCTCCGACCATTTTGCAAAGGTCATGTCTCCGACCATCGTGTCGTGATGAATTTGCAGTACCCCGAGAGGCCCTTGAGTTTGTCGGAATGTTGATTAACTTCCGCTCCGGCAAATTGGGTATCCATATGTCCTATTTTCAGCAAAGGTCATGCTGAAATTTTCCGTGAATTTTAGCATGACTTTGCTAAAATAGGACATATGGGGTACTGCGACTAATGCATGGGCCGGGTATCTTAGTACTTAGTTAAGTAGGATCAACTGCCCGCCCATTCTTGCTGCATTAAACCATAGGTGGCAATAGAGCCAAGTGATTAGGCCCAACTTAGAATTCTCCTTAGCATCGATAAACCCTAGGTGATAAACCCAACATAGGTGGCAATAGAGACAAGTGATTAGTGCCAAGTGATTAGGCCCAACCTAGGGTGCCTCGGCATCGATAAACCCTAAATGATGAAAACTTAACTTGGCTGCCCCGGATGCCTCGGTGTCGATGAGAACCTAAATGATGTACGCTTAGGCTTTTAGGGTGCCTCGGCGTCGACAAACCCTAAATGATGAAAGCTCGGGCTTTTAGGGTGCCTCGGTGTCGACAAACCCTAAATGATGAGACCATGATCTTGTTCCTTGACAATAACCTACTTTTTACCAAACTTTTTTCCTATTTAGAGTGAAACATGGCCCACAACGATGAGGCCGGTGGTTGAGGCGGCAAGCAATTCTGGTAGCTGTCCCAGAGATGGAGGAACAACTCACCGCTATGAGGACGCCATGAAGACACCGATCCTGATTACACAACCCCTAGTGGCGCGGGGATGACACCACCGATGGTGCCGCCGAGGATGCCACCATCGATGATGGCGGCGCACACACGATGGCAGCCAATCGAAGAAGCAAAGGAAGGACCAGCGTCCAATGCGCCTCCGCACCGCCAAGGAGGAATTCACTCAAGTACAAGGGTAGGTTCCTGAGTCTCGACGATCGGGAGGAGTGTCGGAGACAGGTTCACCGCTTCAGCGGTAATAGCTACAAAGGGTACACCACTAGGGCGGAGGCCGAATCTAGATATGCCCGCTATCTAGCCGGAGAGAGGAGGGAGCGTTGGAGGAACCGGATGAGGACCAGTTTGATCGCGATGATGCTCATCGTGATGACCACAACTCTCTTTTATGTGATGGTAGTTTAGATGATCGATATCGACTTGTAATGTGAAGACAAACTCGATACTCATGGTCTTGAGACTTGTAATGTTTTATCTTTGTTCAGTCTTTTGAATTCGAGACTAATATGATGAATTGTATTCAAGACTAATCTTCTATTGTATTCGATGAATCTGATGTTGCTGTGTGCTGCTGTCTATATTCTGTCCAATAATATATTTTGTAACCTGTGCAAAAATCAGAAAAGCAAAAAAAACAAATATTCATACTAATGGCGATCAGAGAGTGCGCCATTAGTATGCCAAAGGATACTAATGGCGATCAAGGCAGAGTGCGCCATTAGTGTGACAAAGCACAGGTTACATATGGCCCCGGGAGGCATACTAATGGCGATGGAGTTACATACTAATGGCGCCTCGCCAGTGCGCCATTAGTATTAGATACTAATGGCGCACAAAGTGGTGCGCCATTAGTAAAAATTTAATGGCGTGCTACTAATGGCACACCGGTAGTGCGCCATTAGTAGGCAAAACCGGTGCGCCATTAGTAGGCCTTTTCCTAGTAGTGACCTCAATCGAGTCCTCATGGACGGCGGTAGCAGTCTAAATCTGCTTTACCAAGACACAATGCGCAAGATGGGCATCGATCATTCGGAGATCAAACCCACTAAAGCCACCTTCAGAGGCATCATACCAGGTGAGGAGGTTCGTTGTACGGGCTCCATTACCGTTGTGGTAGTCTTCGGATCACCAGAATATTATCGTACCGAAGAGTTAATCGTCGAAATCGTCCCTTTCCGCAGTAATTATCAAGCACTGCTAGGACGAACCGCATTCGCTCGATTCAATGCGGTGCCACATTATGCCTACCGTAAGCTCAAGATGCCTGGTCCACGCGGCGTCATCACGGTCAATGGCAAGGCCGAACCTTAGCAGCAGCAGAAACAACGAGCCTTAGCAGCAGAAACTGCCTTAGCAGCAGAACCTCGGCACCAACATGTACACCACTGCCTTAGCAGCAGAAACAACGAGCAGCACCTTGCATCCGAACCTCGAGCCAACGTCCAGGCTTCCGGACACCGTCAAGGTACTCCGAACTACTTCATGGAAGGATAGCTTGGCCCGTCCAAGGCTCAACTAAACACTACAGCGAAGGCCGGGATAGGCCGAACCCAGCGGCTCAACCGCCCTCCGGAACAAAAATATTTCATACATTTCTTTCGCAGGTTCACCTTTGCGCCAACCAGGACGGGCTACACGGAGGTAGCTTGAACGCATAAGGGAATCCTTAGACATTCCCCGCAGTGACCGTCCGGCTATATTACGGATCCGCACTCAGCCTCTTCCCCTGGTCCCAGCAGGTTCCGTAATCATATTCCTTTTTTTACTTGTACCCATACGCATATACGTACTATTCAAACACAACATATGGATTTATATGACGTTTACCTGCTGTTATTTCTTATTGAAATCAAGGGGCATCCGTACATGCCTTAAAACATGCCAGGGGCTTCGTTTTACCCATAACACGGCAGCAAAGTCCGAACACCTTCATGGAAGCTCGGCACCCCGAACCTATAGCATTATATGCATCAGCTCCGAATCATGTCTTGGGTCAATAGTTGGGTTTGCCCGGCTCCCATGTTTTGGTACCTTACGTTCCGCTATATCGGCTAAGGTAGCACTGGGAGAACTACTGCGATTGTGTCCCGGTTCTTCCGGACGAGCACCTCAGTAGAGAAAGCCGAAAACTGACTGTCATGATACGGCGAGAGCTGGTCAGCTGTTCGAGAGGTCACAAAATCTTTAAGGATTTCTCCCGCATAATGCCATAACCAATGTAGCGTGCGATGGATCAGTTCTTTCTCCGATCAGGTGCTTATAGAGACCCTAGTACGGTCTTCCGAACACCAGGGGCTGCGCCGACCATAATAATGCTCCTATGGCTAAGCGAGAGTGATAAAGCCCTATAGTCCGATTGCCTGGTCCGTCGTGCTGAGCACCTCCTTTGATGGACCCAAAACTGAGATAAAGAGTTCTTAGGTTTATCCCGAACACCCCCGTACTTCTTATGTGGGGGCAGAAGCCGACGACTGGCCAACTCTCGGGTTTCACATATAAAATGGCCGCATAGGAGGGTAAACTTTTATATAACATGCGGCAAATAAACGACCTTGTTCAAACACTACAAAGGACAACATGATTGGCACTCATGGAAATATAATGTCCTTGGTGCATAGCCCCGCTGCAAGGTAAGATCATTTCAGGAAACTCTCATAATATAATTCGGGCTTGCGGTGCTCCTTCCCCTCTGGCGGTCCTTCGGTCATCAGCTTTTCGGCATCCATCTTCCCCTAGTGCACCTTTGCGCGGGCGAAGGCCATTCGCGCATCTTCTATGCAGACCGACCCCTTGATGACGTCAAGTCGAGGGCAAGCGCTTACGAGCCGCTTCACGAGCCCGAAGTAGCTGCTTGGAATCGGCTCGGCAAGCCATAACCAGATAACCAAATCTTTCATGGCTAGTTTCGCCGTCTTATGCAGTTCGACCAGCTGTTTCAGCTGATCGGTAAAAGGCACCGGATAATTCGGTGCCAAATACTGCGACCAGAAAAGCTTATCCGCAGTTTCCCTTTCTTCGGCTCGGTAGAATTGAGAGGCATCTGATATGCTACGAGGCAGCTCGGAAAATACCCCTGAGAAATCCGGATTCAAAATTAGAAACCTAAGTTTTCCCTCCAAATACTTACTCTACAGGGAAAAAGCCTTACCGGCCGTGATCTTCCTCGCCTCTTGGATCTCCTACAGGGTGCTTTGGGTTTCCTCCCGGGCACTGTTCATGGCCTGATGCGCCTTGGTGAGTTCGGCTTCCTTCTCCGTTAAAGTCTGCTCCAAGGTCTCGCGTTTCCTCACGGCCTCTTGTAGCTCCTTCTCAGCTTTAATAACCCTGGCCTCATGCTTCTCACGAAGAGCCTGCTCAGTGGCTGCCCTTTTTACGGCCTCGGCCATAGCCTTCTTAAGGGCTTCGACTTCGGTCACAACCCCTAGCGCAAGTCATAAAGCTCAGTTCATACTGAAAATTGATTCGCAGTAAACGCAAACAAGACTTGTGCATACCTTGTTTATCCCTCAACTGCATTTTCACTTGGCCAAGTTCTTCTGTGGCCCGCTCCAGACTTTGATTCAGCCCGGAGACCTCCGCAGTATGAGAAGAAGCAGCCGTTACAGACACCTGCTTATACCAGAAGATAAATAGATACCATTCCATGTGTCTTCCTGCGAACATAGAATTCGATCCTCTGTCCGGTTCTTTCTTTCACCGAACAAAGTATCAGGGGCTATTTTCTGTAATATGACACTCTTCGATAACTCATAAAACATACCACAAAGCCTTTTATAAGGCTGATACAGGCTTTGTTCAGTCCACTCTCAGTTGACTGAATCTTCTCAATCACCGAACCCATAAGGGCGCTGTGTTCATCAACGATGGAGGCGTCTTTCAACGCCACTAACAAAGCATCCCGACATTTCTGGATAGACAGAGGTCGCCGATGGAACAGGCACTCCCCCTCCAGTGAAAGGAGGCTGCCTGCTTGATCCTGGAGCCGTATAGGTCTCTGGAATCGCATCCGGCTGGGAGTCGAACTCAGTATCGCTCCTGCTGTCAGCCCCCATGGGAATCTTTTCCCTCATGTGTCCGACCCCTGAGGTTTGACCTCCAGGCGCCGCCTTCACGGTTTTTTCCTTTCCTCCTTGGCCAGGGTCCTTCTGGGACGAAGCCTCGGTGTTATGCACCTATTTGGAGGAAGAGGCCTTTGGGGGCGTCCCGCTCTCCATAGCATTTGAGCTCAACAAGTCCTCTGATGAAGATTGTTTGGTACGGGACTTCGCTGGACTGTAAAAAAATATGGCTTAGGTTAAAATACTAAGTCATGATGAGTCCGGACGCCCAAAACGTACTCAGATTTTATACACTTACAAGTTCACCAGGCTGGGCCTCGATCCCATGTCGGGTCATTGCCGACGGCGGCAAAGGGACTCCTCCGAAGAGGAGCCTTTCCCCTTTTGGGCAGCTCGGCCTCCAAGTGTACGGAGGCCGTCCTCTTCTTTTTTTCCCGGCAAGGGATTTATCTTCCTCCTCCTCGTCCTCTTCGGAGGCGCAATGGGCATTGGAGCCTTCGGATATTATGTCTGAAGTGCCGCGGCGACGAAGACCGCCCCGAGTCTTTTTTGCCTCCTTCTCGGCCGTCTTCTTCGGCACCTTGTAAGGTGTCGGGACCAACATCTTCGTCAGAAGTGGGCTGGCTGGCTCTTCGGGCAGCGGGGCCGGACAATGGATCCGCTCCGCCTTCTTCGTCCAGCCCTGGGAGAATTGTATAAAACATGTTAAGCGTCCCCTTTGGGTTACGCGGATAGAAAAGTTTGATAACTCACCGAACTTGCCGGGCGGGACAGTTGGTACCCACGGTCCTCGGTGGAGTCTGGGCACGATTTGCTAAACTTGAAAAGCACCTTCCAGATGTCCTTGTGCGAGGAGCCATAAAGCTCTCGCAAGGTTTGGTGCCTGGCCGGATCAAATTCCCATAAATTGCAAGTCCGGTGCTGACAAGGCAAGATCCGGCGAACTAACATCACCTGGACCACATTGACAAGTTTAATGTTCTTGTCTCCCATATCTTTAACGCGCGTCTGGAGCACCGATAGTTCATCGGACGAGCACCGGTCCAGGCCTTTCTTGACCCAGGATGTGAGCCGCAGGGGGGCGCCGGATCGGAACTCGGGAGAGGCAGCCCACTCTGTGCCGCGCGGCTCAGTGATATAAAACCACTATTGTTGCCACTCCTTGACAGAATCATTGAAGGTTCCCGTTGGCCATATGACGTTGGGCATCTTGCTCACCATGGCGCCCCCGCACTCGGCATGCTCGCCGCCCACCACCTTGGGCTTCACATTAAAAATCTTCAGCCATAAACCGAAGTGCGGTGAAATGCGGAGAAAAGCCTCGCACACGACAATGAATGTTGAGATGTTGAGGAAGGAATTAGGGGACAGATCGTGAAGATCGATCCCTTAATAATACATGATGTCGTGAACGAACGGGTGGAGGGGAAACCCTAGCCCGCGTACAAAGTGAGGGAGGAATACAACCCTCTCGTGGGGTTCTGGAGTAGGGATGATCTGTCCCGCCGTAGGGAGACGGTGGCTAATTTTCTTGGCCAGATACCCGGCCTTCCGAAGATTTTTGATATCCTTCTCTCGGACGGTAGAGGCCATCCATTTGCCTCCTGCTCCGGTTTCGGACATCTTCGGAAGACCTTTTGTGGGCAGAGAAGAGGAGCACTTGGGCACTGGAGCTTGAGCAGAAGGGAATAAATCGGGAAGAAGGCATAGGTGAAGAGAGTAAATCCTTGTCCCTTTATAAGGGCGGAAGAGGCGATGCGCCTCCCCACTCTCCTGGTAAAGCCGCTTATTCCCCGAGCGCCGTAATTGATGGCGCGGTTGGGCTACCCACA
This sequence comes from Aegilops longissima, assembly GCA_021605205.1. NCBI lineage: Eukaryota > Viridiplantae > Streptophyta > Magnoliopsida > Poales > Poaceae > Aegilops > Aegilops longissima. Next base: position 114,428,292 of record CM038682.1, on the reverse strand, counting down.
TCCGTATTGATGAGAATCCCATGATAGGGGACACAATCTCTTCTTCCACAAGACGTGCCAAGGGAAAAACGGTTCAAATAATGGCCGAGCCATGGTGTGATGACATGCCACAAAATGCGTCAGCAGATTAGATTTGTGGAAATATTATTCTCTCTACGGTGGTACGTGGAATTTGTTTTGCAGAGTCAGACACTATCCTTGTGTTCAAAATATTCTATGGAGTATTCGGAGGAGGAACCCACCTTGCAATGCCGAAGACAATCTGCGCGCCGAACTCATCATCATTGAAGCCTGGTTCAGGGGCTACTGAGGGAGTCCTGGATTAGGGGATCTCCGGACAGCCGGACTATATCCTTTGGCCGGACTGTTGGACTACGAAGATACAAGATTGAAGACTTCGTCCCGTGTCCGGATGGGACTCTCCTTGGCTTGGAAGGCAAGCTTGGCGATACAGATATGTAGATCTCCTCCCTTGTAACCGACTCTGTGTAACCCTAGCCCCCTCCGATGTCTATATAAACCGGGGGGTTTAGTCCGCAGGACAACAACAATCATACCATAGGCTAGCTTTTAGGGTTCAGCCTCTACGATCTCGTGGTAGATCAACTCTTGTAATACTCATATCATCAAGATCAATCAAGTAGGAAGTAGGGTGTTACCTCCATCGAGAGGGCCCGAACCTGGGTAAACATCGTGTCCCCTGCCTCCTGTTACCATCCGCCTTAGACGCACAGTTCGGGACCCCCTACCCGAGATCCGCCGGTTTTGACACCGATACACGCCATAGGTAACCTATTACTGATGGTGTGCCAAATATGCCAACGCCACCACTATTTAAAAAATAATAATGGTGGCGTGGATTAAAATTGACGTGCCGCCAACTAAAGTTGTGGCTAGCCGTTTTTTTACTAGTGTCCATCTGTATCTACAACTATTACTCCACCCCTCCACCACTATCTAGCATGCATTTTAAGGTATTGAGTTCACAACAAACAAAGTAATGCTATGAGCATGATGGCATAATGTAGACAAAGTAAGACCAAATAATATGTTCAAACCTCGTCATTTTACACTTATTAGCAACAATACAAATGTGTGCCAACTCCTCTTGTCATAGAGTAAAGACACTGCAAGATTGCACCTACTACTAAGCACCTTTCCCACTAAAGATAAATCAATCCAATTGGCGAAATAAGATAGATAGATCAGAGAGAAATACAAAGCTATAAAATCACACATAATAAATCTCAGAAAACACTCAATTACCTTCAATGAATAATCTAATCATAAACTCACAATTCATCGAATCCCAACAAACACACTGCAAAGATTACATCGAATGGATCTCCGAAGAGATCATTGTATCAAAGATCAGACACACACACACACACACACACACACACACACACAGAGAGAGAGAGAGAGAGAGAGAGAGAGAGAGAGAGAGAGAGAGATAGAGATCTAGCTATTGCTATGGACTAGTATGTATGGGAACTACTCACAGATCATCATGGAGGTAGCAAGGTTGATGAAGATGGCTTCCGCGATCAATCCCCCCTCAGGCGGGGTACCGGCGGAGTCCTCCAGATGGGGTCGTGGAAGAACAGAGGCTTGCGGCAGCGATAAAATTGTTTGAGGTCTCGCTCTTGGGGTTTATGGATTTTAAGGAATTTATAGCGTTGGAATAAGGCCAGGGAGACCTCTGAGTGGCCCACAAGCTCATGTGGCGCTGGGGGCGCGCCGTGTGAGCTTGTGGCCCACTAGTAGATCTTCTGCCCCCCCCAAGCTTATAAGGTCTCTTCTAGTCCAGAAAAAATCACCGTAAAGTTTCATTGTGGTTGGACTTCGTTTGGTATGGTGATAAACCACAAGTATAGAGGATCATGACAGTCTTCGAGGGTAGTATTTCACCACAATTTATTGATTTGACACAAGGGAAGCCAAAGAATATTTATGAGTATTAGAAATCGAGTTTTTATTTCAACCACACCTGGAGAAATAAATATCTGCAGCAAAGTGTTTAGTAGCATAGTTGTATGATAATTTTAATAGCAATGGTATATAACAGTAGCAATAGTAACAAGAATAGTAATAGTACCAATTTTGTAGTGATTATAACATCAGTAGCAACGATAGTAAGGCAAAGATCAAAATGAGAAAAGCGTAGGCATTGAATTAGTGATGGATGAAATTCATCATATAACAGTCACAACCTAGGGAGATACACAATAGCTCCAATTCATCAACGTAATGTAGGCATGTATTTCGTAAATAGGCATACATGCTTATAATAAGAACTTGCATGGCATCTTTTGTCCTACCCTCCCATGGCAGCGGGGTCCATAAGGAAATCTAAGGGATATTAAGCCCTCCTTTTAATAGAGAACCGGAACAAAGCATTAACACATAGTGAATATATGAACTCCTCATACTACAGTCATCACCAGAGTGAATCCCAATTGTTGTCAGTTTAGGGTCTGCGGTGAAGGAAATATGCCCTAGAGGCAATAATAAAGTTAATATTTATTTCCTTATATCATGATAAATGTTTATTATTCATGCTAGAATTGTATTAACCGGAAACATAATACTTGTGTGAATACATAGACAAACAGAGTGTCACTAGTATGCCTCTACTTAACTAGCTCGTTGATCGAAGATGGTTATGTTTCCTAGCCATTGACATGTGTTGTCATTTGATTAAGGGGATCACATCATTAGGAGAATGATGTGATTGACTTGACCCATTCCGTTAGCTTAGCACTCGATCGTTTAGTATGTTGCTATTGCTTTATTCATGACTTATACATGTTCCTATGACTATGAGATTATGCAACTCCCGTTTACCGGAGGAACACTTTGTGTGCTACCAAACGTCACAACGTAACTGGGTGATTATAAAGGTGCTCTACAGGTGTCTCCGAAGGTACTTGTTGGGTTGGCGTATTTCGAGATTAGGATTTGTCACTCCGATCGACGGAGAGGTATCTCAGGGCCCACTCGATAATGCACATCACTTAAGCTTTGCAAGAGTTGCAAGTAATGAGTTAGTCACGGGATGATGTATTACGGAACGAGTAAAGAGACTTGTCGGTAATGAGATTGAACTAGGCATTGAGATACCGACGATCGAATCTCGGGCAAGTAACATACCGATGGCAAATGGAACAACGTATGTTGTTATGCGGTCTGACCGATAAAGATCTTCGTAGAATATGTGGGAGCCAATATGAGCATCCAGGTTCTGCTATTGTTTATTGACCGGAGACGTGTCTCGGTCATGTCTACATAGTTCTCGAACTCGTAGGGTCCGCACGCTTAAAGTTCCGATGACAGTTATATTAGGAGTTTATGAGTTTTGATGTACCGAAGGTTGTTCTGAGTCCCGGATGTGATCACGGACATGACGAGGAGTCTCGAAATGGTAGAGACATGAAGATTGATATATTGGAAGCCTATATTTGGATATCGGAAGTGATCCGGGTGAAATCGGGATTTTACCGGAGTACCGAGGGGTTACCGGAACCCCCCGGGGGCTTAATGGGCCATAGTGGGCCTTAGTGGAGAAGAGGAGAGGCGGCTAGGGCAGGGGCGGCGCCCCCCTTTCCTTCCTCTCTCCCTCCTCTTTCCCCCCTTCTCCTAATCCAACAAGGAAGGGAGGGAGTCCTACTCCCGGTGGGAGTAGGACTCCTCCTGGCGCGCCTCCTCCTGGCCGGCCGCACCTCCCCCCTTGCTCCTTTATATACGGGGGCAAGGGGGCACCCTAGAGACACAACAATTGATTTGATCTTTTAGCCATGTGCGGTGCCCCCCTCCACTATAGTCCACCTCGATAATACTGTAGCGGTGCTTAGGCGAAGCCCTGCGTCGGTAGAACATCATCATTGTCACCACGTCGTCGTGCTGACAAAACTCTCCCTCAACACTAGGCTGGATCAGAGTTCGAGGGACGTCATCGGGCTGAACATGTGCTGAACTCGGAGGTGCCGTGCGTTCGGTACTTGATCGGTCGGATCATGAAGACGTACAACTACATCAACCGCGTTGTGCTAATGCTTTCGCTTTCGGTCTACGAGGGTACGTGGACAACACTATCCCCCTCTCGTTGCTATGCATCACCATGATATTGCGTGTGCGTAGGAATTTTTTTGAAATTACTACGTTCCCCAACAGTGGCATCCGAGCTTGATTTTATGCGTAGATGTCATATGCATGAGTAGAACACAAGTGGGTTGTGGGCGATATAAGTCATACTGCTTACCAGCATGTCATACTTTGGTTCGGCGGTATTGTTGGATGAAGCGGCCCGGACCGACATTACGCCAGTACGCTTACGCGAGACTGGTTCTACCGACGTGCTTTGCACACAGGTGGCTGGCGGGTGTCAGTTTCTCCAACTTTAGTTGAACAGAGTGTGGCTACGCCCGGTCCTTGCGAAGGTTAAAACAACACCAGTTGACAAACTATCGTTGTGGTTTTGATGCGTAGGTAAGAACGGTTCTTGCTCAGCCCGTAGCAGCCACGTAAAACTTGCAACAACAAAGTATAGGACGTCTAACTTTGTTTTGTAGGACATGTTGTGATGTGATATGGTCAAGACATGATGCTAAATTTTATTGTATGAGATGATCATTTTTTGTAACCGAGTTATCGGCAACTGGAAGGAGCCATATGGTTGTCGCTTTATTGTATGCAATGCAATCGCCCTGGTAATGCTTTACTTCATCACTAAGCGGTAGCGATAGTCGAGAAGCATAAGATTGGCGAGACGACAACGATGCTACGATGGAGATCAAGGTGTCGCGCCGGTGACGATGGTGATCATGACGGTGCTTCGGAGATGGAGATCACAAGCACAAGATGATGATGGCCATATCATATCACTTATATTGATTGCATGTGATGTTTATCTTTTATGCATCTTATCTTGCACTACCAGGGAAAAGCCTATACACAGAATCTTAGCAGCAGCACGGCTCAAAAAGGAGCGCCGCTGCTAATTAGTAGTAGCACGTGTGCGGGAAACTCGCTACTGACAAGTTTTTAGCAGTAGCGCGCTTGGTGTAAACCGCGCTGCTAAAAATATCGACCGGCGGTGTCCAGCAAACTCCATTTAGCAAAGCAGCGGTGTCATGCGAGCAGCGCTATGCTATGGATGTAGTAGCAGCGCACTTTTTCTCGAGGTCGCTGCTGCTAAATTTCAAATTGGCACACTTTTGGTCCCGGTTAGCGAGAGCGCCGTTGCCAAGCGCTGCTGTTACTTCCTTAGCAGCAACGCTGCTTTAACTCCCTGCCATCGCTAATCCGCACCAACCCACCACCTTTTCCCCACCCGTCCCTCCCTCCCCCTCCTCTCTTCCCTTTCCCCTACCTCCCACATGCTCCCACTCTCACTCTTCTTCTTCCTCAATACTTCTCCCATTACTCTCCCTCTTCTATCTACCTTTCTCTCTCTTCATTACTCCTACCTAACTACACCACCTCCATTAATGCATCGCCTTTCTCTTTTTCCTTCCCCCTCCACTAGTTGAAGTTGTCTCCTCCCAAATTAGGTAGCTAGGTAGATGTAGGATTTAGTTAAGAGACCTATTTGCCCCCTAACTAGATCTATCTTTGTCAAGAAGAGCTTTGTGCACTTTTGATCTCCCTACAACATCATCTCCACCGTGTGCTCTATCTCGAGATAGAGGTGATTAAAATTTCATGCTTTTGCAAAATGGAAATATGTTTATGTGTGTGTGATATGTTTATGTAAATTGTGTGTGTGGCATGAGTTGACGCCAAATTGTGCTTTTGAGTTGCCTATGTTTTGCCGAAATGTCGATTTATTTCCGTTTCGACAAATTCCGGGCAAACTCTAGATCCATATATGTCCTATTTTTAGGGAAGGTCATGCCGAATTTTTGTATGACTTTGATGCATGCACGCATTTTTATAATCAATTTGTTTTATTATTACCTTGCAGACGTTCATGATGGTCAGTGGAACGATGGTGGACGAGTGGTTGCGGTCGGCAGTGCAGGACATGAAAGAAAATAACCTGACAGAGGTTTTATGTACGTGTCGAAAATGCAAAGGAATAGTTTGGCTCGACCCCTATGACGATGGTCGTGTCGAAGCGCACCTGCTCATGACTGGTTTCATGGATGGCTATACTCTATGGATAACTGAAGATGAGGATGACGATGTTGAGGATGCCGACGGGGCAGGCAATGATGACACGGGGCAAGACGAAGAGATGATCGATAATGGCGGCGGGGAAGAGGCCGGACATGGCGGAGGAGAAGGGGCCGGACATGGCGGCGGAGAGAACGACATGGACTCCACGCAGTAGAGTTCGTCGGTACTAAGTTCAATCATGCGGGACCCTCATGTTCAAGCATTGCTTCGCAAGGAGAAGAAGGTAGTAGTAGCGCATTTCATATAAACCGCTACAGCTACTGAAGGTAGTAGCAGTGTGTTTTGTCCAAACGCGCTACTGCTACGTCCACTTAACCCAAAATTCTCACTCTCCCTGCTTCATCCCGCCTTTTCCCCCCAAATCCCCACTCTCTCTTCCCCTGTCGCACCGCCGCGCCCGACCCGGCCTCGGCACTCGCCCGACCTGCCCTCGCCCCAACCCAAGGCGCTGGCGCTTCCCCCGACCCAGCGCTCGCCCCGACCCAGCCTGCTCGCCCCGACCCGTCGGCCCTCGCCTCCCTCCTCTGCTTCCTCCCCTCCCAACCTCGGCCGTCGTCGGGCATGCCTCCTCGCCCCTGCACCCTTTGTAAGCCCCCCTCTCTCTCTGTTAGGGTTCTTCGGTTAATTTACTTAGGTTTTAGTTAGGGCAGTATGTTAATTAGGTTATCTATTTAGTTATGAATTTAGCTAGGTTTCAAAATTATCTGAATTTATATGCAAATTTGAACTGGACATGTGATATGTGGATATGTCATGTTTTGGACATGTCATGTTTGGAAAATGATCCGAGTGGCCTATGTTACGCCGGAATGTTGATTCATTTCTGTTCCGGTGAATTTCAGGCGCTCGATATGTCCATTTTTTAGCAAAGGTCATGCCGAAATTTCCCGTGAATAAAGGCATGATTTGTGCTACATAGTTGGCATATCGAGTGCTGGAACATAGATTTCTTTTTATGTCATTTCTCATTTATTCATACTCTTAGAAATAAATGAGGACACTTAATCATAGGAAACATGTCGAACAACGAAGAAACTGGACTTCTGACCAAGATGCAGACGAGATGGATTATGTGTTGGGGAACGTAGTAATTTCAAAAATTTTCCTACGATCACGCAAGACCATGGTGATGCATAGCAACGAGATGAGAGTGTTGTCTACGTACCCTCGTAGACCAGCAACGGAAGCGTTGACGCAACGTAGAGGAAGTAGTCGTACTTCTTCCCGATCCAACCGATCCAAGTACCGAGCGTCGGCACCTCCGAGTTCTGCACACGCTCAGCTCGATGACGTCCCTCGAACTCCGATCCAGCCGAGTGTTGAGGAGAGTTTCACAAGACCTGACGGCGTGGTGACGATGATGATGTTCCACCGCGCAGGGCTTCGCCTAAGCTCCGCAACGGTATATTCGAGGTGTAGTTTGGTGGAAGGGGCACCGACACGGCTAAGGAACGATCTCAATGATCAACTTGTGTGTCATGGGGTGCCCTCTGCCTCTGTATATAAAGGAGGGAAGGGAGGGGCTGGCCGGCCAGGAGGGAGGCGCCCAGGGTGTCCTACTCCTACTAGGAGTAGGATTCCCCCAAATCCTAGTCCAACTAGGGTTTGACCAAGGGAAAGGGAGAGAGGCGCCACCCCTTCTCCTAATCCTAATAGGACTAGGGAAGGGGAAGGCTGCGACCAGCAATATGGCCCCTTTTCTCTTTCCCACTAAGGCCCATCAAGGCCCATTGACCCCCGGGGTTCCGTAACCCCCCTACTCGGTAAAATTCCCAATTTCACCCGGAGTGATTCCGAGTCCAAACATAGGCTTCCAATATATCAATCTTTATGTCTCGACCATTTCAAGACTCCTCGTCATGTCCGTGATCTCATCCGGGACTCGAACAACCTTCGTACATCAACATCATAAAACTCATAGTAACTGCCATCAAACGTTAAGCGTGCGGACCCTACGGGTTCGAGAACTATGTAGACATGACCGAGACACCTCTCGGTCAATAACCAATAGCGGGACCTGGATGCCCATATTGGTTCCTACATATTCTACGAAGATCTTTATCGGTCGATCAAGCATAACAACATCGTTGTTCCTTTGTCATCGGTATGTTACTTGCCCGAGATTCGATCGTCGGTATCCAATACCTAGTTCAATCTCGTTCATCGGCAAGTCTCTTTTCTCGTTCCGTAATACATCATCTCACAACTAACACATTTAGTTGCAATGCTTGCAAGGCTTATGTGATGTGCATTACCGAGAGGGCCCAGAGATACCTCTCCGACAATCGGAGTGACAAATCCTAATCTCAAATATGCCAACCCAACATGTACCTTCGGAGACACCTGTAATGTACCTTTATAATCACCCGATTCGTTGTGACGTTTGGTAGCACCCAAAGTGTTCCTCGGCAAACGGGAGTTGCATAATCTCATAGTCATAGGAACATGTATAAGTCATGAAGAAAAGCACTAGCAACAAACTATACGATCAGGTGCTATGCTAATGGAATGGGTCATGTCAATCAGATCATTCAACCAATGATGTGATCCCGTTAATCAAATAACAACTCCTTGTTCATGGTTAGGAAACATAACCATCTTTGATTAACGAGCTAGTCAAGTAGAGGCATACTAGTGACACTCTGTAGGTTTATGTATTCACACATGTATTATGTTTCCGGTTAATACAATTCTAGCATGAATAATAAACATTTATCATGATATAAGGAAATAAATAATAACTTTATTATTGCCTCTAGGGCATATTTCCTTGATCTCCCACTTGCACTAGAGTCAATAATCTAGATTACACATAATGATTCTAACACCCATGGAGTCTTGGTGCTGATCATGTTTTGCTCGTGGAAGAGGCTTAGTCAACGGTCTGCAACATTCAGATCCGTATGTATCTTGCATATCTCTATGTCTCCCACCGACCAAATCCGGATGGAGTTGAAGCGTCTTTTGATGTGCTTGGTTCTCTTGTGAAATCTGGATTCCTTTGCCAAGGCAATTGCACCATATTGTCACAAAGATTTTCATTGGACCCGATACACTAGGTACAACACCTAGATCGGTTATGAACTCCTTCATCCAGACTCCTTCATTAGCTGCTTCGAAGCAGCTATGTACTCAACTTCACATGTAGATCCCGAGCGCTTTGTTTGGAACTGCACCAACCGACAGCTCCACCGTTTAATGTAAATCGATCCGGTTTGCGATTTAGAATCATCCGGATCAGTGTCAAAGCTTGCGTCGGCGTAACTGTTCTGACGAGCTCTTTGTCACCGCCATAAATGAGAAACATATCCTTAGTTCTTCTCAAGTACTTAAGGATGTTCTTGACCGCTGTCCATGATCCACTCTGGATTACTTTGGTACCTGCCGCTAAACTTACAGCAAGGCACACATCAGGTCTGGTACACAGCATTGCATACATGATAGAGCCTATGGCTGAAGCATAGGAACATCTTTCATTTTCTCTCTATCTTCTGCGGTGGTCGGGCATTGAGTCTTACTCAACTTCACACCTTGTAATACCGCAAGAACCCTTTCTTTGCACGATCCATTTTGAACTTTTTCAAAACTTTATCAAGGTATGTGCTTTGTGAAAGTCCTATTAAGCGTCTTGATCTATCTCTATAGATCTTAATGCCCAATATGTAAGCAGCTTCACCGAGGTCTTTCATCGAAAAACTCTTATTCAAGTATCCCTTTATGCTATCCAGAATTCTATATCATTTCCGATCAATAATATGTCATCCACATATAATATCGAAATGCTACAGAGCTCCCACTCACTTTCTTGTAAATACGAGGCTTCTCCAAAAGTCTGATAAAACCAAATGCTTTGATCACACTATCAAAACGTTTATTCCAACTCCGAGAGGCTTGCACCAGTCCATAAATGGATCGCTGGAGCTTGCACACTTTGTTAGCTCCTTTGGATCGACAAAACCTTCTGGTTGCATCATATACAACTCTTCTTCCGTAAATCCATTCAGAATGCAGTTTTGACATCCATTTGCCAAATTTCATAATCATAAAATCGGCAATTGCTAACATGATTCGGACGGACTTAAGCATCGCTTCGGTGAGAAGGTCTCATCGTAGTCAATCCCTTGAACTTGTCGAAAACCTTTTGCAACAAGTCGAGCTTTATAGACGATAACATTACCATCAGCGTCAGTCTTCTTCTTGAAGATCCATTTATTCTCAATTGCTTGCCGATCATCGGGCAAGTCAACCAAAGTCCACACTTTGTTCTCATACATGGATCCCATCTCAGATTTCATGGCCTCAAGCCATTTTGTGGAATCTGGGCTCACCATCGCTTCTTCATAGTTCGTAGGTTCATCATGTTCCAATAACATGACTTCCAAAATAGGATTACCGTACCACTCAGTGCGGATCTTGCTCTGGTTGATCTCTGAAGTTCTGTAGAAACTTGATCTGAAGTTTCATGATCATCATCATTAGCTTCCTCCCTATTTGGTGTAGGTGTCACGTAAACTGTTTTCTGTGATGTACTACTTCTCAATAAGGGAGTAGATACAGATTATCTCATCAAGTTCTACTTTCCTCCCACTCACTTCTTTCGTGAGAAACTCTTTCTCCAAAAAGTTTCGAATTTAGCAACAAAAATCTTGCCTTCGGATCTGTGATAGAAGGTGTACCCAACTGTCTCCTTTGGGTATCCTATGAAGACACATTTCTCCGATTTGGGTTCGAGCTTATCAGGTTGAAGCTTTTTCACATAAGCATCGCAGCCCCAAACTTTCAAAAGCGACAACTTTGGTTTCTTGCCAAACCACAGTTCATAAGGCGTCGTCTCAGCAGTTTAGATGGTGCCCTATTTAAAGTGAATGTAGCCGTCTCTAAAGCATAACCCCAAAACGATAGCGGTAAATCAGTAAGAGACATCATAGATCGCACCATATCTAATAAAATACGATTCGACGTTCGGACACACCATTACGTTGTGGTGTTCCGGTGGCGTAAGTTGCGAAACTATTCCGCATTGTTTCAAATGTAGGCCAAACTCGTAACTCAAATATTCTCCTCCACGATCAGATCGTAGAAACTTTATTTTCTTGTTACGATGATTTTCCACTTCACTCTGAAATTCTTTGAACTTTTCAAATGTTTCAGACTTGTGTTTCATTAAGTAGATATACCCATATCTGCTCAAATCATCGATGAAGGTGAGAAAATAACGATATCCGCCACGAGCCTCAACATTCATTGGACCACATACATCAAGATGTATGATTTCCAATAAATCTGTTGCTCTCTCCATAGTTCCGAGAACGGTGTTTTAGTCATCTTGCCCATAAGGCACGGTTCGCAAGTGCCAAGTGATTCATAATCAAGTGACTCCAAAAGTCCATCAAGATGGAGTTTCTTCATGCGCTTTACACGATATGACCTAAGCGGCGATGCCACAAATAAGTTGCACCATCATTATCAACTCTGCATCTTTTGGTTTCAACATTATGAATATGTGTATCACTACTATCAAGATTAAGTAAAACAAACCATTCTTCAATGGTGCATGACCATAAAAGATATTATTCATATAAATAGAACAACCATTATTCTCTGATTTAAATGAATAACCGTCTCGCATCAAACAAGATCCAGATATAATGTTCATGCTCAACGCTGGTACTAAATAACAATTATTTAGGTCTAATACTAATCCGAAGGTAGATGTAGAGGTAGCGTGCCGATTGCGATCACATCGACTTTGGAACCATTTCCACGCGCATTGTCACCTCGTCCTTAGCCAATCTTCGCAATCCGTAGCCCCTGTTTGAGTTGCAAATATTAGCAATGAACCAGTATCAAATACCAGTGCTATCTGCGGTATTAGTAAGGTACACATCAATAACATGTATATCATATATACCTTTGTTAACCTTGCCATCCTTCTTATCCGCCAAATACTTGGGGCAGTTCCGCTTCGATGACCAGCCTGCTTGCAATAGAAGCACTCAGTTTCAGGCTTAGGACCAGACTTGGGTTTCTTCTCTTGATCAGCAACTTGCTTGCCGCTCTTTTGAAGTTTCCTTTTCTTTCCTTTGCCCTTTTCTTGAAACTAGTGGTTTTGTTAACCATCAACACTTGATGCTCCTTTTGATTTCTACCTCCGCTGACTTTCAGATCGCGAAGAGCTCGGGCATTGTTTTGGTCATCCCTTGCATATTATAGTTCATCACGAAGCTCTTGTAGCTTGGTGGCGTGATTGGAGAATTACATCAATGACGCAATCATCCGGAAGATTAACTCCAGTTGAATCAAGTGATTGTTATATCCGGACATTCGAGTATATGCTCACCGATGAACCGTTCTCCTCCATCTTACAGCTATAGAACTTATTGGAGACTTCATATCTCTCAATCCGGGCATTCGCTTGAATATTAACTTCAACTCTGGAACATCTCATATGCTCCATGGTGTTCAAAACGACGTTGAAGTCCCGGTTCTAAGCCGTAAAGCATGGCACACTGAACTATAGAGTAGTCATCAGCTTTGCTTTGCCAGACGTTCACAACTTCGGCGCAGCCCTTGCACCAGGCCTGGCACCTAACGGTGCTTCCAGGACGTAATTCTTCCGTGCAGCAATAAGGATAATCCTCAAATTACGGACCCAGTCCGTGTAATTGCTACCATCATCTTTCAACTTTGCTTTCTCAAGGAACGCATTAAAATTCAACGGAACAACAAAGACGAGCCATCTATCTACACATCATAGACAAGCAAGATACTATCGGTACTAAGTTCATGATAAATTTAAGTTCAATTAATCATATTACTTAAGAACTCCCACTTAGAAAAATATCCTCCAATTCTCTAAGTGATTGCGTGATCCATATCAACTACACCATGACCGATCATCACGTGTGATGGAGTAGTTTCAATGGTGAACATCAATATGTTGATCATATCTACTATATGATTCACGCCGACCTTTCGGTCTCCGTGTTCGAGGTCATATCTTATATGCATAGCTCGTCAAGTATAACCTGAGTATTCGCGTGTGCAACTGTTTTGCACCGTTGTATTTGAGCGTAGAGCCTATCACACCCGATCATCACGTGGTGTCTCAAAGACGAAGAACTTTCGCAACGGTGCATACTCGGGAGAACACTTCTTGATAATTTAGTAAGGGATCATCTTATAATGCTACCGTCAATCAAAGCAAGATAAGATGCATAAAGGATTAACATCACATGCAATCAATATAAGTGATATGATATGGCCATCATCATCTTGTGCTTGTGATCTCCATCTCGAAGCACCGTCATGATCACCATCGTCACCGGTAGCGACACCTTGATCTCCATCGTAGCATCGTTGTCGTCTCGCCAACTATTGCTTCTCGACTATCGCTACTCCTTAGTGATAAAGTAAAGCAATTACATGGCGTTGCATCTCATACAATAAGCGACAACCATATGGCTCCTGCCGATTGCCGATAACTTCGGTTACAAAACATGATCATCTCATACAATAAAATATAGCATCACGTCTTGACCATATCACATCACAACATGCCCTGCAAAAACAAGTTAGGCGTCCTCTACTTTGTTGTTGCAAGTTTTACGTGGCTGCTACGGGCTGAGCAAGAACCGTTCTTACCTCGCATCAAAACCACAGCGATACTTCGTCAAATAGACTCCGTTTAACCTTCTCAAGGACCGGGCGTAGCCACACTCGTTCAACTAAAGTGAGAGAGACAGACACCCGCCATCACCTTTAAGCAACGAGTGCTCACAGCGGTGAAACCAGTCTCGCGTAAGCGTCTGGCGTAATGTCGGTCCGGGCCGCTTCATCTCACAATACCGCTGAACCAAAGTATGACATGCTGGTAGGTAGTATGACTTGTATCGCCCACAACTCACTTGTGTTCTACTCGTGCATATGACATCAACGCATAAAACCAGGCTCGATACCACTTTGTTGGGGAGCGTAGTAATTTCAAAAATTTTCCTACGATCACGCAAGACCATGGTGATGCATAGCAACGAGATGAGAGTGTTGTCTCGTACCCTCGTGAGACCAGCAGCAAGCGTTGACGCAACGTAGAGGAAGTAGTCGTACTTCTTCCCGATCCAACCGATCCAAGTACCGAGCGTCACGGCACCTCCGAGTTCTGCACACGTTCAGCTCGATGGCGTCCCTCGAACTCCGATCCAGCCGAGTGTTGAGGAGAGTTTCACGACCTGACGGCGTGGTGGCGATGATGATGTTCCACGGCGCAGGGCTTCGCTAAGCTCCGCAACGGTATATTCGAGGTGTAGTTTGGTGGAAGGGGCACCGCACACGGCTAAGGAACGATCTCAATGATCAACTTGTGTGTCATGGGGTGCCCTCTGCCTGTATATAAAGGAGGGAAGGGAGGGGCTGGCCGGCCAGGAGGGAGGCGCCGCCAGGTGTCCTACTCCTACTAGGGTAGGATTCCCCCAAATCCTAGTCCAACTAGGGTTTGACCAAGGGAAAGGGAGAGAGGCGCCACCCCTTCTCCTAATCCTAATAGGACTAGGGAGGGGGAAGGCTGCGCCAGCAATATGGCCCCTTTTCTATTTCCCACTAAGGCCCATCAAGGCCCATTGACCCCCGGGGTTCCGTAACCCCGGTACTCGGTAAAATTCCCAATTTCACCCGGAGTGATTCCGGAGTCAAACATAGGCTTCCAATATATCAATCTTTATGTCTCGACCATTTGAGACTCCTCGTCATGTCCGTGATCTCATCCGGGACTCGAACAACCTTCGTACATCAACATCATAAAACTCATAGTAACATCGCCGAAGCGTTAAGCGTGCGGACCCTACGGGTTCGAGAACTATGTAGACATGACCGAGACACCTCTCGGTCAATAACCAATAGCGGGACCTGGATGCCCATATTGGTTCCTACATATTCTACGAAGATCTTTATCGGTCGAGACCGCATAACAACATCGTTGTTCCTTTGTCATCGGTATGTTACTTGCCCGAGATTCGATCGTCGGTATCAATACCTAGTTCAATCTCAGTTCTTGGCAAGTCTCTTTTCTCGTTCCGTAATACATCATCTCACAACTAACACATTTAGTTGCAATGCTTGCAAGGCTTATGTGATGTGCATTACCGAGAGGGCCCAGAGATACCTCTCCGACAATCGGAGTGACAAATCCTAATCTCGAAATATGCCAACCCAACATGTACCTTCGGAGACACCTGTAATGTACCTTTATAATCACCCAGTTACGTTGTGACGTTTGGTAGCACCCAAAGTGTTCCTCGGGCAAACGGGAGTTGCATAATCTCATAGTCATAGGAACATGTATAAGTCATGAAGAAAAGCACTAGCAACAAACTATACGATCAGGTGCTATGCTAATGGAATGGGTCATGTCAATCAGATCATTCAACCAATGATGTGATCCCGTTAATCAAATAACAACTCCTTGTTCATGGTTAGGAAACATAACCATCTTTGATTAACGAGCTAGTCAAGTAGAGGCATACTAGTGACACTCTGTAGGTTTATGTATTCACACATGTATTATGTTTCCGGTTAATACAATTCTAGCATGAATAATAAACATTTATCATGATATAAGGAAATAAATAATAACTTTATTATTGCCTCTAGGGCATATTTCCTTCATTATGAGGGTGAACAAGAGTACCTCGACTATTTGACTGCTAAGCAAGGTTTGCAGGTCGGCCTCGATGATGGTACTGACGCCGACATCGACACCAACGGCGCCGGCACCGATGGCGGCGCCGAGGCCGGTGGGGAAGGTACCGACGGGGAAGATACCAGCGGGGAAGGTACCGGCCCCGATGCCGCTACCAAAAAGAGGAAGCATAAGAAGCACATGATACGAAAACCTAACAAACTAGGGATTGGACGACTTGTGATCAGAAAGATGGCACCTGGAAAGTTCGAGCCGTTAGAGCCGGAAGAACCTCGCAAATGCTATGGGAACCAAGTAGGATGCATCCTACGGGAATGCGCGAGCATCAACGACGATGACTTAAGGAGTAAAGAACATTTGACACAGTTGCTCCTAACGAAGTTGCACAATAGATTCAAGTTCCCCGACCGGGATGATAACATAGAACAACTGTGGGATGATCCGAAGATGAAAAAGATTAACAATCACGCCATGGGCATGTTCAACAATGATTTGGCCTCCTGGAAAGGGAGGGTGAAACGAGCTATTGAGGCTAATGAACCCCTGCCCAAGATTCTGGAGGAAAATACGACACTTACGGAAGAGGAGTTCGAAAAGTTCAAGGACACTTGCGCTACCGAGGCAGCCAAGGCTAAGGCTGCGAAATTCAAGAGCCTTCAGCAAAGGAACACGGGGAAGCATCGCCTCGGAAGCCGTGGCTACCTCGGTCAAAGGCCCATATGGGATAAGGAGGACGCGGAACGTGAAGCCGCGGGTCTTCCAGAACCCTTCGCGAAGTTCACCAACCCCTTGGAGCGTGACTTCATCAGGGCTCGCTACAAGTGGGACAAGGAGAAAAAGGTTTTTTACACGGACAAGATCACGAGGAAATTGATTAGACTACTGGAGAAGCAACACCAGCTTGCAGCCGAAAGCCCTACTTCTCCGATGAGGCCCAAGTGGAACACCCCTCTCAATCGGGCCTTGAACGAACTTAAGGGACTCCCTTTGGGCCAGCGGCCGCAATATGGTCGTGTGCACGGCGCTGGAGATGACGCCACGTGGAAGGTGTTTTACAACGAGGGCCCGGAGGCCAAGAAGCAGAAAAAGAAGTTTAGTCAGGCGGACATCGACGCGAAGGTGAAGCTTGCAGTCGAGAAAAAAGAAGCTGAGGACGCGAAAAAAGCAGCCGAGGACAAATATGAGTTGCTACAGCAGGCAGTCAATGCAGCTGTAACTGCGTGCAGAAATGATTTTGCTACTAACTTGGTTCCAGTTATCATCAACTGGACGAAGGAAAATCCAGACAAGACGGTACATGATTTCCCGTTGCCCAGTTTCGTCGGGAGCAACTCCATGAACAACAAGACCATCGCACCATCACTTGCTCACGCAACCGGGCCTCCTCTCGCAGCCGCTCCCGCTCATAGCAGCCCGTCCTCAGTCTCTGGCGCGCTAGGTGGCCCTTCGTCTTTGGCTGAGCTCGACGCCGTCACGGTAATTACATGTCGCACAAACATATATACATATATATATATATATATATATATATACATATATATATATATATATATATAATATTCCATTTTGTTGCATTTCAGTTGTTTTACGCCACATACATATGTGTTTGCAGGCGAAAGAAACCACATGCACCATACTCTACTTGATCAAAGGCCGGAAGGTGGGCGTGGGAAAGGGGATGATAATGGACCCCTCGCAACCCACGTTCCACAACCAGCCGATCCCCACCGGGCACTTCAGGTTAGCTTGACCAGTGTGAAATTAGGGCACGAGGATTTGCCTCCTCGAAAGACAAAGCATGTGGGAGCGAGCAGCGAGACCCCGCCACGGATTGAAGCTGCAAGGGTTGGGTGCTGCTATGGCGAAGAATCTTATTCGTGCAGAGCCGCCGAGAGCACTCCAATAACCACACATCAACAAGCATGTGCGGAGACCACTACCCGCCTCGCAATTACCAGCTCACAGTGGTGCCGGGTGAGAGCGGCGGACGACATGATGAAGGGGGTGCAATAGTGCTGGCTGATGTAATTTGTCCTGTAGAACAGAGAATGGATGATGAGACGGAGGTAGACCCTATGGATTTCCTCAATACAAACACGTATGACTGTGACATAGATATGATGAGTCAACCATATGACGAATCGGGCTATCAGCTTGCTAATGAGGATATAGATGATATGCCCGGGCAGGGTCGTAGCAGGGATTGCAAAAAGTCTCTCTTCATGAAATACTCACAGGACACGCCTGAAGATGCCGCCTCAACACATGCTCAACTAGCCGGGTGCGAGGGTCGTACAATACTTAGCCCGGGAACACTGGGGCAGGGGTTAAGGAAGGGTCTGGAAGGTGTGCCCAAGAAAAAGGAGAGGAAGAGACCGGGGAAGATAGCTGCCTCCAAACAAGCCAGAGCACATAGCAGCCAGACGATGCATTATGAAGAGCGTGTACCCGTGAAAGGTGCGGTCATGTTCCATCTCACGGTCGAGCCGATGCTACCGCCGAAACCGCTGGAGGCACTATCACGGGATCTCAGGAGACTGTACGACCATGTGTTGTCGACTGAGAAAAGCCTACTAGCCTCAAAGGATCCAAGATATCCGACATACGCGACTTGTGTGCCTGAGGGGAAGTGCTACGTCGAGACACGGCCCGCGGAGGTGTTCTTCCTGTGGTTTGACCATATCTTTGAGATGTTTCTGACAAGGCGGCTCGATTTTACAATCGTCCACTTTTTTGCGCTACATATGAGCTCCGTCATGAAGAGTGAAGAAGTCTCGCAAATCTGTGTGGCGGATCCGTACTACATGCACGAGTCTTTCTTGAGTCTCGGCGACTTTGAGCGTGAAACTGCTAGGGAGTACCTCCAAAACTTCATGGTACAGAATAAGGACCGGGAAATTGTCCTCGTGCCTTATCATCCAAAGTAAGTCAGTTCCGGACAACCCTTTCGTACATTTCAATCATTCCTTCTCTCTCATATGGGGAATAATTTGAGGTGTCTTTTCCCCGCAGCAACGGGCGCGCCGTCCTTATCATTCTTTACCGCAAGTCTCCCACGCCGTGTATTTTGACCCTTCCGAGACTACGAGAAAAAGACTACACCCACATAATGAATATTCTAGATGATGCTCTCCAAGGCTTCACTTTAGAGGTGGCCACGTGCGGATCAGGAAACAAAGGAACAAGAAGATGGGTTTTGCGCATAAAACTAACTTCTCCTGCATTCATGTCCCAAAACCAAGCAAGAAGGATGGATTCTACATCGTCCATCTCATGATTCAGTTCAATACGGATCACCAAAAGCTTCACATGAGAAGCAGAAATGATGATCACACTACAGGAATCAGCTACTTTGCCGTCTGCCACGGCGGACGGCAAAGGCATGAATGGCGGACGGCAAAGGTCTTTGCCGTCCGCCACGGACGGCAAAAAGTGGACGGCAAAGAAAGGTCAGTAAAGAGCTACTTTGCCGTCGCTTTGGTGGTCGACAACAAAGGGCCTTTGCCATCAGCGATGGACGGCAAAGAACACAGACGGCAAAAAATTACCGTTAGTCCGTTAGGTGGCTAACGGCAGACTTTGCCGTCCGCCGACAACAACAAAATTTGTCCTGCCTTTGTCGTCCGCCGTATGATGTCGCTAGACGTCACTACGGCAGCCTTTGCCGTCCGCCGCCGACGTCAAAATTGTTTGCTCTTTCTGCATGCGCCACTATAGGCAAACTGACTAAATGGGTCAACTCCCAGGAAGCACAGTTGGTACCACGTGTCTTATTTGCCGTCCGCGGCTGTTGGCAAAGAGCCCATTGCCGTTGGTGGCGGACGGCAAAGAGCCTGTATATTGGCTCTTTTTCTGTTTTTTTAATCCAACAATTTTCATAGCAAATATATATGACATATATAGATATATTTCACAGGGCTATTTAATAGCAAACATATGACATATCCAGCACATAAGTTTCATCGTACATACATATATAGTTCCATCCATTCATACATAGCAAGTTGCACATACACATAAGTTGCAACCATTAGGAAGTTGCACATACATATTACAATGCAAAGTTTCATCAAGATAGCAAGTTCCATCGTAGCAAGCTAGAAGAATACTAGAAGAGAATGAAATAAAAAACAAGCACTCCATCATAGCAAGCTAGCTTCCGAGAAGTGAATGAAATCTGCAAAATGGCAAATAAGAAAGTTAGGAAAAGGTGACTAGAAGAAGAAGACTCGAAGAAGAAGCACACCATCGTTTGTGAGGTAACTTAGGTGAAATGGATCGTTTATGAGCTAACTTAGGTAAAATGCATCATTTTAGAGCTAACGTAGGTAAGATGGGTCATTTTGGAGCTAACGTAGGTAAAATGGGTCATTTTGGAGCTAACGTAGGTAAAATGGGTCATTTTGGAGCTAACGTAGGTAAAATGGGTCATTTTAGAGCTAACGTAGGTAAAATGGGTCATTTTGGAGCTAAGGTAGGTAAGATGGGTCATTTTGGAGCTAACGTAGGTAGAATGGGTCATTTTAGAGCTAACGTAGGTAAAATGGATCATTTTGGAGATAATCTAGGTAAAATGGATCATTTTGGAGATAATCCATGTAAAATGGGTCATTTTAAAGCTAACTTGGGTAAAATGGATCATTTATGAGATAACTAAGGTAAAATGGGTCATTTTAGAGCTAACTTAGGTAAAATGGATCGTTTATGAGCTAACTAAGCTAATTATGCCGTTTTTTTACATGAGTAAGCTAAGTACATGTCATTATTGAGCAAACCTAGTTAATTAAGCATATTATAACTAAATTAGGTCATTTTGGGTGAAACAAAGCTAAGTATAGATCGTTTTAGAGCTAACTTAGGTAAAATGGCTGGTTTTGGAGGTCAGTAAGCTTATTAAGTCATTTTGGAGGAAAAGAAGCTAACTCTAGGTCATTAAGGTAGGCATATTGGAGGAAATAAAGCTAAGTCTAGGTCTTTATGCATTTGTTAAGCAAAAAACTAGAGAAACTTACCTTGATCATGGAGGTGTAGGAGTGGGCTGGCTCGTGCCAGTAGCTGGAGAAGGATTGTGTGATTCTTGTGTGGAGTTACGCTGCACCAAAGATCATTTCCAATGTTTCGTTAGCATGATGACACTCAAATGTTAACACTAGGAAGTAACGTCCATTCAAATTAAACTCACCGTAGTCTCAGGAGCAATCTCTGGATCAGTGGCTATGGAGCCACGGGACCTCCCGCCACCAGATATCATCACCTGCTCTGGATCAATGGGAATATGGCTCGGGTTAAACTCCTCCCCTTTCCTCGCCTTCCCCTTGACTTGCTTGTAAGAGGCAGTGTGGGCCATGGCATACATGTCGTACCCCTCTGGCACCTTATCCGTCTTATTGTAGAATGCCTGAAAGAGAGAAACAAAGTAAATTAGTAATTAGAGGGCTCAAGCTAGCATGATGAATGAATTTCATTAATCATGAAGCAAACCACGTACCCAGTTCCGCCCGAACTGATATAAGCTGGAGCTACCTTGATGGTGTGGCACACCTTCAATTTGGGCATGTTTCTCCATGGCCTCAGTCGGCTCCCCTTCCATCTTTCAACACCTGCCATGACAAAGAGTAAACGAAATTAGTACAACATAAAAAAATACCGACATGAATAATAATATGTATATCACTTAAGTGTATCATCATCAAGTATAACATAAAAAAACTGAATACCTGACACTACTAATAATCTCGATCAGTATCATCAATAAATGCATAATCATCATCATCACTATAATCAATGATAGGCTCATAGGGTTCAGTGGCATCAACATGTGGAAGGCCACCTTTACGTAATCGGTCAAGCATTGACAGGTCATCCGCAACAGTAACCTCTTCTTGTTCCGGCTCTTCGTGTTCCTCCTCTGGGATGATGTGGGATTCACTGTCGCTGTCTACTTCAATGTTTTGGGGTGAAGTATAGCGGTTCTTGAAACGCTTTTCGGAAAGACGTGTCTCTTGGAAGAATTCTCCTTCATATGTGTCCGGGTTAATGTGAGGTTCATAATCCTCTTCCTTTGGGGGAGATAGTCTAGCACGTGGCGGCACTTCATAAACGACATCCCAACCTTTCAGATTTGGATTAGTTTGGCAGGCCCACGGTAGATAGAATACTTGGGTCGCCTATTGAGCCGTAATATAGACATCAGGAACATCTAAATGAGTGCTTTGGTTGATTTCAACTAGCCCTATATGTTGATGAGTCCTTCTAGTCTCCTTCGGCTGAAACCAATATCATTTGAATACTACGACATTCGGTGGGTTTTCACCATAGAATAGAAGTTCATAAATTGCTTCAACTCTCCCATAATACTCGGTACCTCCTTCGCTGATAGCAGATACACAACAATTTGTAGACTTTCAGTCAGCCATAGATAGCTCTTTGCCATAGGTACGAAAGAGATACCCGTTGATGTCGTATTTGCCAAATGAACGGACCTTATAGTCAAAAATATTAGCAACTTATCTCAATTCGGCGTCCATAGACTCTGAATTAGCCTATAAGTTTAATATGAATGGATTGTTGCATTACGCACAAATTAGCGAATGAAATGAAATTGTCTAATAGAAATTACCGTTTGTTTGAACCAAGAGATGAAACCGGGATAGCCGCCTCCTTGCTTTGCGAGAAGCTCATACTCTTCGACCGTATCCTTTTGGATCCCCGCTCCATACGAGAATAGGGCGACGTATCGACTGTATGAAATATCCAGGAATAAGAGCAGTTCAAAGGAAATAGAAGTTGCGAAACAATGTACCGAGAACTTACTCGATGTACGGCCGCACTTCTATCAGGTTGTTGAAGATATGCAACGAAATGGTCCGCCATTCTTCCTTATCCAAAGATACTGGATTTGAAACACTGGCTGGTGCGAGATTCCCTTTGAATAGGCTGAGGTTGAATCCATCCTTTTTAGGCTTGTCAGCATTGTACCGAGGCTTCGGATTATGCAAATGATAATTTTTGGCTTCGTAGTGTGCTATCACGAAGTTTGCCGCCTCCTCAGTGACGAATGCCTCAGCCATCGATGCTTCAATTCTACGTTTATTTTTACATTTTTCTCGAAGCGTCTTCTGCATCCTCTCAGTTGGGTAGCACCAACGATTTTGCACGGGCCCCCCCCCCCCAATCTTGCCTCGGTCGGGAGATGCAAAATCAAATGCTGCATTGGATTAAAGAAGCCTGGTGGAAAGATCTTCTCTAACTTGCAGATCAACTCCGGCTCCAACTCTTCCATTTCTTGTAGCACGCCAGGCGATAGTTCTTTTGCACAAAGAACACGGAAGAAATAGCTGAGTTCTGCCAGTACTAGCCATTCATCCTCAGGGATGAAGCCACGCAACATCACCGGCATTACCCGCTCAATCCATATGTGCCAATCATGACTCTTGAGACCAAATATCTTCAATTTATCAAGACTCGCTCCCCTCTTTAGATTCTCTGCATACCCATCGGGGAACATCAACTGCATTTTCACCCACAAGATAATTTCCCTCATAGCTGGCCTTCCAAGATTGAACCATGCCTTTGGCTTCGTCCAGTTTTGCTTTCCTTTTGGTTCTTTCATGTTTTGTAACGGCCTATCACATAGCGCCTCCAGATCGACTCTAGCCTTAGTATTATCCTTTGACTCCCCATCTATGCCGAACAATGTACCAAAAAGTGCCTCGGCGATATTCTTCTCAGTGTGCATCACGTCGATGTTGTGTGGGTAAAGGAGGTCTTTGAAGTAAGGCAGATTCCATAAGTATGTTTTGTGAGTCCAGGTGTGCTTAGAATTATACCCCTTGAAGTACCCTGGACGCTCTGGATCTGGCTCGAGAGCGTTTAACTGATCCAGGGTCTGTTGGCCTATCAACGCACGTGGTGTAGAGTTTTTTACAAATCTACCTCTGATGAAGTTCTTCTTGTCTTTTATGAACTTATGGCGAGGATCCAGGAACTGTCTATGCATGTCGAAGCAAGAAAACTTGCAACCGGCCTGAAGCCAACAAAACTCAAGAGCTCCCTTGCATGTGGGGCACGGGAACCTTCCATGCACACACCAGCCAACGAATAGCGCATACGCCGACATTATGAAGTTTCGTTTGCTATAGGCGTTGTATGTCTTGAACCCATTATCCCAGGCTTCTTGCAATTCGTCCTTAAGCGGCTGCATGTACACATTCATATTTTTCCCCGAATAGTTGGGCCCTGGAATTATCAACGTCAGGAAAATGTTCTTTCTTTGCATAATCTGTCTGGGGGGGGGGGGGATTGAGTGGAAAGACAAATACAGGCCAACAACTGTTTTGGGCTGCCGTCATACCAAACACACTGAACCCATCCGTGTTGATGCCGACTCGAGGATGCCTCGGATCTGCCGCTTTGTCAGCATGTAATTCATCAAACTTTTTCCACGCAACACCATCCGATGTATGTACCATCATCAGATTCCCATCTGCATCTAGTTCGGTTCTTTTGCCTGTTTTGTGCCATGTCATCTGTCTGGCCGTCTCTTCGACCATGAAAAGACGTTGAAGTCTTGGTACTATTGGCATATACCGAAGAACACTAACGAGGATTTTGTTCTGTGTCTTCTCACCCATACCGTTGTCTACCACAATATACCTGGAAGACTTGCAAATGGGACAATAGTTTAAGTCCGCATATTCAAGCCTAAATAAGGCTCATCCTTTCTCACAGGCATGTATCTTCTCATAGGGCATCTTCAGTGCACGGAGGATTTTGTCCGACTGGTACAGGTTTGCAGGCATTACTTGGCCTTTGGGTAGAAAGCATCCAAATACTGTCATAATTGCGTCGTAGCATTCTCTGCCCAAGTTGAACTGAGCCTTCAGAGCCATTACTTGTGAGATGGCATCCAACTGACAAAGCTCAGTGTGCTCGTGGAGCGGACGTTTTGAATACTCCAACATTTCATTGAAGGCCTTTGCAGATTCCTCCATCTCCTTGTCCGAATCCGAGCATCATCATAGTCTTGCACCATGTTTTCCATCCGGTACCATGCTCGCTTGGTGCGATTTACGATCCACCTCAGCTCGGTCATGTTGAGCAGACTCACCATGAAATGTCCACACCGTATAATCGGGCGTAAAACCATTCTTCTGCAGGTGTTTGCCCATTTCAGCCTCTGTCCTCTTTTCCCAATTGCCGCACCGGAAACTGTCACGACCGGTTTTTCCAATAAAATACTTATTGAGAAGCCGATCTTTAAGTCCTAGTATAAGGATAAATCCTCCTTACTGGTAGACAAAATCTTGATACAGAAGGCCAGTAGCACTAAATATATTACAGGGTTGAGCTGAGGCTGCTCAACAATTATTACAAACACGCCAATAATTATACATAATGGCGGATATGACACAAAGGTGTGGGGTGGCATACTACTGACTCGAGAATAAAGTGGTGGTGGAATAACACAGTGGAGTGGATAACATGACTCCTACACTGGCAGCTCATCGAGCGTCGAGGTGAGGCTCGGTGAATTTATTTGGGTAGCGGAAGCAGATATAATACAGTGACCAATCCAGGGTCGCACGAGACTGACTGGGACTCCTCTAGGCATCGGACTTGCTATCGAACTCTTCATCCATGAGATCGCCTTCATCAGCATCTGGCCAAATCAACGAGCCAGGTGAGTACTTTGAAAGTACTCGCAAGACAATTCGGACATAAGAAACAAATGCATGCTTGAATGCGTCATGAGTAATAGTATGGTACTTCCAAATGAGGAAATAACACGACATTAATTAATAAGAAGGAAGACAGGTGGTAGTAAAAATAACTGAAAACCGATTGGGTGTCTGAAGCGACGCCTCGAAGGGTGAACAAAAAAATAAATCATGCCACAGTCGGGCATCTGAGCGACACCACATAAAGGGCTTATATTGAAAATAAATGACATACATGCCACAGTCGGACGTCTCAGCGACATCACAGAAATGGCTTATGTCGGAAGTAAAATAACAGGCGTGCCACAGTCGGACGTCGGAGCGACATCACAGAAAGGGCTTATACCGAAAGTAAATAACAAGCGTGCCACAGTCGGAGGTCTGAGCGACATCGCAGAAAGGGCTTATATTCAAAAGTAAAATAACAAGCGTGCCACAGTCGGACATCTGAGCGACATCACAGAAAGGGCTTGTATTCAAAAGTAAAATAACAATTGTACCACAGTCGGACGTCTGAGCGACATCGCAGAAAGGGCTTATAATCAAAAGTAAAATAACAATTGTGCCACAGTCGGACGTCTGAGCGACATCGCAGAAAGGGCTTATAATCAAAAGTAAAATAACAATTGTGCCACAGTCGGACGTCTGAGCGACATCGCAGAAAGTGCTTGTAATTCATGTTTGGAAATTCACAAGATATAATATTCATAAGAAAATATTCAACACATATTAATAAACGGGTTAGTACATCCACAGGAATAAACATTTAACCGGACTTATCACTCATGTGGTTCACCAGA
Source organism: Aegilops longissima (assembly GCA_021605205.1). NCBI lineage: Eukaryota > Viridiplantae > Streptophyta > Magnoliopsida > Poales > Poaceae > Aegilops > Aegilops longissima. The sequence continues at coordinate 114,401,899 of CM038682.1, read as the reverse complement.
TTTTTTCTCACCGAGACTAACACTTGACGGGATAAGTTGAACACATTACTTGGACATGGATCAGATGATTCGAAGGATTTTTGACTCTGCAGAGTTTGTACTAATTATCCACAACCAGTACACACCCATCCCACCTCACGATGCCAGGAATCACCCTAGACAACATTCAAGAAAAACTTTGAGACGGGGAGATCACAACCTCGAATAGCATGGGATCAAATTTATATACGCGCGCTCTAAGGGGTGCCCCCCTCTCGGTCCCAACCGGAAACACCCATGCCCCCTGACCGGATGACGGGCTTTAATCCAGGGCCATGGAACCCTCATCCCGGCCTCTCTATTTGGTGTGTACCAGGAAAGCGGTTTGCAACTTACTAAGCCATATCCCTTGCGGAAAACATGTGGTAGTACAGGAAGGGAAAACGGATGGAACTGGACTTGATTCACGTTGATACTGGAGTCAACTGGTCTGGCATAAGACTAGCATGCTACAACACTGCCATCTTACCCATTCTTACGCCATCCCATGGCCATGCAACTCGTATCCAATATCTTATGGATTTTCGAAACTCACTTGTCTCCACTTTACATGTAATATGACATTCATCGAGGTGCTCATGATCATGCCATACAACTACTCAATACAAACATGCCAAAACACTCATCATATCGAAAGTTCAAACATGCTTGCCTGGTTCGGAGTAGTCGGGGCCTAGCTCGGTGAAGTTTGCGGTTCCGCCACCTCCTTCGATATCTACGGTATACAAAAAAATACACGCGCTATCGTAAAATACCGTGAGGTGTACAGAAAATATACCAAATATTTTTCAAATAAATCTGATAAAAAACTAGACAAAATTTTAAAGAGGGAAGAAAAAGAATCACTCAAAAATTCTTTTCTGTTTAAAAGTTATAATTGTTTTGGTCCATGGACCTCTCTGTAATGAAACAGAAACTTCCCAGGGGGCTAAGCAGAAAAGTACAGAAAACGATTCATTCTGGAAAGCGCATTTTGCCATAATACGCTTTCAGAAAATGGTTCGTTTAAAAAGAAATGAGAGACTGACAGGCGGGTCCCACCCGTCAGGTTTGAAAATTCAAACTGGGAGACGGAGCTCGTCGGCGCCCGAGAGCTGCGGTGGTCGCCGACGGCGATCCACGGCGAGGCAGGGGGATCGGGTGGTACCTCCATGCTCAGTGCATCCTTCCGCGTCGGTGGGTGGTGGTGGTGGTCAAGCAGCACCACACCACGGGGCAACGGCCCTTGCTCCGGCGGACGGCGGTTCGGGTGGAGTTGGATCTCGCCGGAGAGTGCTGCGAAGGGCAAATTGTAGTGGGGGTTAGACTTCTGGGTGTTCGAGGGGATTGCTGACGAGGTTTGGGCGCTGGGGACGGCCTCACCGGAGTGAATCGAGGTGGAGGCCGAGGCGGAACGGGGCGGCCGGAGTTGGGGGAGGAGACCTCCTCGAGGTCCTCATAGTGGCCTGGCGAAGTGTAGGTGAGGTGCAGAGGTGGTGCGTGCTCGAGGGCGAGCTCGGGGTCCCTTTTTATAGGCGATCCGAGGCAATGGCCGTGAACGGAGTTCTCCGGCGAAGGTTACGGCGGCGCAGGGCTTGGTCGGGGTGGTTTAGTGGCTGAGCGTCATCGGGGAGGTCCACTGGCTCCATTTAGGCACTAAACGAGCTTGGATTAGAAGCTTTGGGGTGGGTTCGACGGAACGGGGCGGCGCGGGCCCGTCGCGGCAGAGGGCGTGCCCTGTGCTTGCCGGGCCACAGCGACGGTGCAGCGGGAGTGCGCTGGCATGCATGGGCCACGCGGAGGGCCAAGGAGCGATGGGCGGCGCCGGGTGGCGTGGCGAGCAGGCTCAGGCCCTCGCTGGCAGCCACGGGTGGCGCAGCCACCGCAGAAACTGCCAACGCCGGCGAGGTTCGCCGCCACCGATGCCTGCATCCGTCCAAGGGGCGTCAGGTGCTCCGCCAGGAGGAGGGGCTGCAGAACGCAGCCAGGCGCCTGCTGACAGGTGACTGAACTCTGACGACACTGAACTTTCTGAAACTCTGAATCTCTCTGAAAGTGCATAGTAACAGTGCAGGCCAGGTGTTCGACAGAATGATTTTGGTATGTGGGAGGTTCTCCTTGAGCTGATTTTTGGTGAGGTGGCCTCTCATTGAAACTGGGGATTGCCTGAATTTTGGTGGAATTTTTGGAGAAGAGGAGATATGAATTTCACCAAATTTGACAAATCTGGTCCAAACTTGCAGAAGCTGAAATTTGAAAATTTTGAAAAGGGGAAGAGTGGATCTTGATGGATCTAGGTTGTGGATGCTAGGGACTATCCAGAGGAGTTGATTTGAGATCAAAGTTCAAAGGCAATTAGGTACTTACTTTGCAAATCACCTAGGCTCAAAATAGTGGACATAATTGTTTTGGGGAAAGAGATAAATGAAATAAAATCCAAAAATGAGTTGGACTTGTTGGGACAGAATATTTGGATTGCCCCAAAGTGGAAGGAGGGGTTTTGAAAGGATTTACCACAAGAGGCATGGTAAAACCATGGGTGGTTTCAATATAAGAGAAGACCCAAAATCCTAGGGTTTTCTTTTAAAAGAAAGTAAATAAATCCCAAAAATAAATTTGAGAAAGAGAGAATCAGAAGAAAGGTTTTAATAACCACACACCAGAGTTGAAGAAGACATCAACAATGAAATCCTTGCCAAGGGAGAAGTTTTGAGAGAGAGGTTTTTGGAAGGATTTAAATGACCTTCTGCAAATCCAACAAAGTTTTTGTAGAAAACCAAATAATTTTTTTTGAGTGTCACACAAACCCGTTGGTTTTTGTGAACCATTCAACGCTCCATTTGTTCTGACTAGTGTGACCGGTATACATCCATGCACGATCACTCATCTTGACTTTCAGAGCTACTGGACACACAACAATTATATATATAATTCACCATGTATATATTCATCAGTTGATCTACTTTGTCAATTTTATTACGTCCATGCAACCTACACTCTAATAGGTAATGATAGGTCCTAATCCCACCCGAGTATGTGTAGATTGGGTTCATTTTCCCATGCTATGCTCCGGATCCGACGCAAAATTTTGGCAGCACCTCCCCGCTGTTCTCCTGATACACGTCTCTGCAATAAACAGAGAGGATGTGTACCCGGAGAACAACAAGGGAGGCACTAACGAAATTTATGCGTCGGATCCGGAGCAAAGCATATGGGAAAACGAACCCAATCTACACATACTCGGGCTGTCCATGGATAGCGTTGGACAATTCGAAAGAATCAAGGTTATAAACATGCAAATGCATGCATATTTATAACTATGACGCTTTCGAACGGGAGACGCATATTGGTTACGCATACTGATGATTCAAGACACATATATAGCTAGCTATCAAATTTCATCGGCACGCACACTGGAACAGAGCAAATAATTAATGGGGGAGGAGGACATGTCATTTGTGATCACCGATGAACGAAGGGGCAGAGCTCGACAAACGCACGGCGAGGTCGTCGAACACCAAACCTCGCAGCGGTGAAACAACTGCACATTAAAATCTACCCGATCAACACAATTATATATGATGTTTTTCATAACAAAATCGAAAAATATATGACCTAACTAATAATTCACAAATATATGACCCCGTCGGCCTTTGGAAGGCCAAAGAACACCTTTTTGGGAGGTGTCGGGGGTCGGGGTGAGTTGTCACATCCCTAGTTCTGGTATGCTCTGGGCTAGCTAGTCATGTGTTGCATCATGTTTAAATTGCTTTTAAATTTGAAATGGGGATTGACTCAAACCCTAGAACCTAAGAGAAATCAAATAGGTTCAACTAAAATAAATTCCAAAAACCCAAAATGGTCTTAGAAAAATGTTCATGATTTTTGGAAATGCTGAAAACAGCAACTAGAGGTGATGCACATTTTTCCTAGCCATCTTGGATTTTACCTCAACACATATTGTATTTGATTGGGGCTCCCAAACATTGCTATAAATATTTTGACAGCTCCAAATATTCTGAGAAATGTTGAGGGACACCGGATTAATTCAGAGAGTGCCCAAAAATATTCTCAGAATTATATAAAAATGATTTAGTGCTAAACTAAATCAAAACAGAGCAAATAAATAGAAAACAGAAACTAAATTAAAAAGGGCAGAAACCTCACCTGGCCTCCCTGTAGCCTGGCCCAGCTTCTCTCGGCCCAGCCCACCAGCCCAACTGCCAGGAGCTTCTTCAAGCTCCTGCCAGTAGGAGCTGCTGCGTGCCCGCATCACAGCCGACCGCGGCCACGTCTCCCCGCCACCTCCTGCTTGCCTCCCTCGACCTGATCCGCGCCTGGAGACGCCCGAGCCCCCCTGGTCCTTCCCCTCTCTCGCATCTCACTCTCCTTTCCCCTGCTCTCTCTCTGTAGCACGCCCGAGCATCAGTCGTCGCTGCTCGCCGTAGCCACGGCCACCGGCCACCCCACGCCTCGCCAGCGCGCTAGGAAGCTCCTCTATTTCGTCCTCGTCCCTCCTTGCTGAGCCACGCGACGAGGAGAGCCCCGAAGCGACGCCCGCAACATCATTTCCAACCACGTCCGGCCGAGATCGCCGCCGCCGTCTCGTCGCCCCCAGGCCTTCCCCGAGCTCGCTGACACCTCTGCCGAATCCGCTGTGAGCTCCGCCGCACTCCCCCCTAACCCCGCCGTCTTTTGCGCTCTGTAGCTAGCCCCGCCGTCGAAGCCGAACCCCGGCCGCCGCCCTAAGCTTCGCTCCAGCGAGCTCCGGTGCCCCTGCAGCCTCCCACCTGCTTCCCTGGATGCGTACGGCGACGGGCTACGCCCCGGTGGTCTCCGCGCGTCCAGCCGCCGCTCGTAGCGCAAGTCCGGCGAGTCGCCGCCGCGTTGTTGGTCGCCGCCGGCCAAATCTCCGGCGGGCTGACGTGGATGCTTAGTTAGGTGCTAATCACCGCTCAATTAACTCTCTAGACACTGACAGTGGGCCCTGCTGCCTAATTAAGCCGCTAGTTAGATTTAAGTTAGATTAATTAACAAAACCAGCGGACCCACGCGTCAGGGCTGACTTGCTGACGTGGCCGTTGACCTGACCCCACCTGTCTGTGACTCTACAAAGCACTGGGTCACTGACTAGTGGACCCCACTGGTCAGGTTTGACCTGGACCAGCCGCTGTTGACTTGATGACGTCACCTTGACACAATAAATCATTTACTGGATTTATTCTTATTCAGGAAATTCCAGAAAATAGTGTAAACTTCTAAAATTCATAGAAATTAATCCATAACTCCAAATGCAAAGATTTATATGTGAAAAATGATCAGAAAAATCCAATCTTTCCATCTATACTAGTTTCATGCATGTCAGAACACTTTAACCTTGCTGTTTAGGTGAAACAAGCTAATGCACTTATATCACTTATTATTTTGGGTGATCATTTGAATCCTTGGTTCAAATGGACTCAAACCTTTCTGTCCCAAGTTGCATTAGACCTATCACACATCATATTGCCATGTCATAGCATGCATCATATTGTCGCATTGCATTGATTGTGTCCTTCTGTGTTTGCCGGTAACCGTCCCCTCTCAGTAGACGATGTTCCGACGACGAGATCGATGACACTGATGAAGACTCAATGTTATCTTCAGAAGTGCCAGGCAAGCAAAACCCCCTTGTTCATTCCGATACAATCCCACTCTCTCACTCCTGCTCTCTTTTACTGCATTAGGACAACAACGACATATTTGTTATTTGCTGCGGTAGCTGAACCCTTTTCCTCTGCATGACCTATCATTGCCACAGTAAATAGATGAAACACACTAGCATGAGTAGGACTTGTTTGAGACCTGATGTGCCTACTCATTCATGCTTGTTTGTCATGCCTGCTACTGCTTAGAGTTGAGTCAGGTCTGATTCATCGGGAATGAATCGGAGGTGTGTGAACATGTCCTACTGTGTGTGAGCTAAGTGTGTGAACACGATTTGGTAAAGGTAGCGGTGAGAGGCCATGTAGGAGTACATGGTGGGTTGTCTCATTGAAACCGTCCTCAGGAACTGAGTTCTGTGTTTGTGATCCATGAACAGTTACTACCACACATTGGGTTCCGGTAACTCGACCCCTCTCGACTTATTAATCAACATGATCTCTGTCCAGGAGTTGCAACTAGTTTCTGGTGTTTGTAGGTAGTGTTAGTAGTCTAACAAGTGGCACCCCGGTACAGGTGGGCTTGGGACAGACTAGGCACCGTGGCACGGTGTACCAAGCGTAGAACCACCCGTCGAGGTGGGCTTGGGAACCCTGCACACATCGTTTGGGGCCGTGAGCGACACCACGGCCGGATCTCCTTGCGGATGGAACCTGAATAGGCGAGAAACCTGGACTAGAGACTTGTGTGGTTAGTCAGGTCATGGCCGACTCCCTCGCCAGGCCACCGCTTGAAGGTTGCCGAGATACACGTCGTGTACATGGTGGTAAGTGGCGAGAGCGTGTGTGAAGAAGTACACCCCTGCAGGGTTAATATGATCTACTCGAATAGCCGTGTCCGCGGTAAAGGACTTTTGGGTTGCCTGTACAGTTCATAGACAAATGAAAGTGGATACTCTAAAATGTGCAAGATAAGCGTGAGTGCTATGGATGGCGTTCTCGTAGGGAGACGGGAGCGGATCCATAGTGGGGTATTGAAATGGTGAATATGTGGACTCGTGTGCGCCACCTCAAAAGAGTTACTTGCAGTCGTAGTTTAGGATAGCCACCGAGTCAAAGCTGGCTTGCTGCAGACAAACTCCACCACCCTCTTTATTGATAATGATGCATATGTAGTTAGTTCTGATGTAAGTCTTGCTGAGTACATTTGTACTCACGTTTGCTTATTTTATGTTTTGCAGAGAGACGTCAGTCTCGCTAATAATTCCGCGTGGACTTCGACGTTTAGCTTGTTACCTCAGCTACGATCTTGTGCCCTGGCAGGATCTGGTAGATAGTCAGGCTTCTAAGTTTTTTACATTTGTAGATGTCTGTACTCAGACATGTTAAGCTTCCACTTGTGCTTTGACTTGTATGCTCTGAATGTTGGGTCATGAGACCCATGTTTGTAATATCCCGCTCCTCGGAGCCTAATGAATAAATACTTTGAGTCGTAGAGTTATGTTGTGATGCCATGTTGTATTTACACATATCGAGCATATTGTGTGTATGTTTGAAATGCTTGGTATGTGTGGGATCCGACAATCTAGTTGTTTATCCTTGGCAGCCTCTCTTATGGGGAAATGTAGTCTAGTGCTTCCTTGAGCCATAGTAGTCCGCTACAGCCCGGTTCACCAGAGTCCTGCTAGCCCAGCACTACTGCTCAGGACACTTGACTGGCCGACATGTGTTTCACTTCGATCCTATGTCTGTCCCTTCGGGGAAATGTCACGCGGTGACATCCGGAGTCCTGCCTAGCCTGCTACAGCCCGGGTTCCCGGAGTCCTGTTAGCCCAGTGCTATAGCTCGGATTCACACGCTGCTGACCGACATGCTCGATGTGATTCATGTATGCCTGTCCCCATGGGTTAGTGCCGCTTTGGGTTCACGACTAGCCATGTCGGCCCGGTTTCTCTGTTATATGGATGCTAGCGACACTATCATATACGTGAGCCAAAAGGCGCAAACGGTCCCGGCCATGGTAAGGCGACACCCGTGGGAATACCGTGCGTGAGGCCGCAAAGTGATACGAGGTGTTACCGGCTAGATCGATGTGACTTGGAATCGGGGTCCTGACAGGATGTTTCACCACGGCCCTGCTATATCGCGAGCTGACGTCCGAACTCGCATAGGCATGCAACGTCTAGACCTCACGTTGTTCAAGAAGCTAGGGTCCATCCTCGATGATATGGAAGGATGGAACTTCTAGTGATTTATGATGCCGATGATGATGATATTTGTCGGTTGAACTTGTATACTTTTTGTAGCGATCAAACTTTGTGATGTCCACGGTCCCTGCCGAACTTGCGTAACGCTACTTTGTTAGTTTGCGTACGATGACCTGCGTACCTCTAGTTAATTAATTTGCGTACTGTATGTTGCATCTAGTTGCTAACCCTTTCTTTTTCGGTATTGCTCTAGTTTATTTTGTTGCATATATATGATTGTACATCCTCTTCATGAACATGCATATCTAACAGGTACCTAGTTTCTTGATGGCGAGATGGAATTGCTATGTCGTGTACAAAGGGAAGGTTCCGGGGGTGTACAACGAGTGGCATGAGTGTCAGGCGCAAGTGAATGGGTTCACGGGCGCCAGCCATAAAGGCTTAAAAAGCAGACAAGAAGGAGAAGCTAGTTACTTGAGGTTCACGCTAGTGCGAGAGAGGAGTCATAACCGCCACCTCATGTACTGCATAGTTCCGCTCTCACTCATAGCGATAGCTCTTCTTGCGTATACCTTTGTTTAGATGGATGACGTTGTTGTAGTTGCAAGTATTCGAGACTTGCATGTATCGCTATTTTCAAGATGATGACAAGATACCACTTTGTGTTGGATGATGATTATGATGAGACTATTTGTATGTATATGCTATGATTACATTTGTGGTCTCGCAGGCATTTGTATGTGTATCATGATGACATTTGTATGTGCTAAAGATTCTTCTATAAAGCCTATTCAAATACAAAACAAATATGCCGAAAAAAAATACTAAAATTAGCAGTAGGGAGTGTATAAAAGTTAGCAGCAATACGCCGATAGCGATAGCGCGTCCGTGCAAAGCGCGCTAGAGCTACTAGCAGATGCGAAGCTTCCACTAAGCGCTGCTGCTACACTTGTGTAGCAAGAGCTAGCTAGCGGTGAGCATGCACTACTGCTATGTGTTAGCTGTAGCGCCTTATTAGTAGCGCCACTCCCCGCGCTACTGATACACCTAAAACCCGCGCTGCTGCTAGCCTTTTCCCTAGTAGTGTTGCTTTGATTGACGGTAGCATTATCAGATGATCTCTCACTAAATTTCAAGATAAAAGTGTTCTCCCTGAGTATGCACCGTTGCCAAAGTTCGTCGTGCCCAGACACCATGTGATGATCGGGTGTGATAAGCTCTACGTCCATCTACAACGGGTGCAAGCCAGTTTTGCACACGCAGAATACTCAGGTTAAACTTGACGAGCCTAGCATATGCAGATATGGCCTCGGAACACTGAGACCGAAAGGTCGAGCGTGAATCATATAGTAGATATGATCAACATAGTGATGTTCAACATTGAAAGCTACTCCATTTCACGTGATGATCGGTTATGGTTTAGTTGATATGGATCACGTGATCACTTAGAGGATTAGAGAGATGTCTATCTAAGTGGGAGTTCTTAAGTAATATGATTAATTGAACTTAAATTTATCATGAACTTAGTACCTGATAGTATCTTGCTTGTCTATGTTGATTGTAGATAGATGGCCCGTGCTGTTGTTCCGTTGAATTTTAATGCATTCCTTGAGAAAGCAAAGTTGAAAGATGATGGTAGCAATTACACGGACTGGGTCCGTAACTTGAGGATTATCCTCACTGCTGCATAGAAGAATTACGTCCTAGAAGCACCGCTAGGTCCCAAACCTACTGCAGGAGCAACACCAGATGTTATGAACGTCTGGCAGAGCAAAGCTGATGACTACTCGATAGTTCAGTGTGCCATGCTTTATGGTTTAGAACCGGGACTTCAACGACGTTTTGAACGTCATGGAGCATATGAGATGTTCCAGGAGTTTAAGTTAATATTCAAGCAAATGCCCGGATTGAGAGATATGAAGTCTCCAATAAGTTCTACAGCTGTAAGATGGAGGAGAATAGTTCTGTCAGTGAGCATATACTCAAAATGTCTGGGTATAATAATCACTTGATTCAACTAGGAGTTAATCTTCCGGTTGATAGCGTCATTGACAGAATTCTTCAATCACTGCCACCAAGCTACAAAAGCTTCGTGATGAACTATAACATGCAAGGGATGGATAAGACGATTCCCGAGCTCTTCGCAATGCTAAAAGCTGCGGAGGTAGAAATCAAGAAGGAGCATCAAGTGTTGATGGTTAATAAGACCACCAATTTCAAGAAAAAGGGCAAAGGGAAGAAGAAGGGGAACTTCAAGAAGAACAGCAAGCAAGTTGCTGCTCAAGAGAAGAAACCCAAGTCTAGACCTAAGCCTGAGACTGAGTGCTTCTACAAGAAGCGATCGTCACTTTGGAAGCGGAACTGCCCCAAGTATTTGGCGGATAAGAAGGATGGCAAGGTGAACAAAGGTATATGTGATAATACATGTTATTGATGTGTACCTTACCAGAGCTCGCAGTAGCACCTGGGTATTTGATACTGGTTCTGTTGCTAATATTTGCAACTCAAAACAGTGACTACGGATTAAGTGAACACTGGCCAAGGACGAGGTGACGATGCGCGTGGGAAACGGTTCCAAAGTCGATGTGATCGCCGTTGGCACACTACCTCTACATCTACCTTCGGGATTAATATTAGACCTAAATAATTGTTATTTGGTGCGTTGAGCATGAACATTATATCTGGATCTTGTTTGATGCTAGACGGTTATTCATTTAAATCAGAGAATAATGGTTGTTCTATTTATATGAGTAATATCTTTTATGGTCATGCACCCTTGAAGAGTGGTCTATTTTTTGATGAATCTCGATAGTAGTGATACACATATTCATAATGTTGAAGCCAAAAGATGCAGAGTTGATAATGATAGAGAAACTTATTTGTGGCACTGCCGTTTGGGTCATATTGGTGTAAAGCGCATGAAGAAACTCCATACAGATGGACCTTTGGAATCACTTGATTATGAATCACTTGGTACTTGCGAACCATGCCTCATGGGCAAGATGACTAAAAAGGTCGTTCTCCGGAACTATGGAGCGAGCAACAGATTTGTTGGAAACCATACATACAGATGTATGTGGTCCGATGAATGTTGAGGCTCGCGACAGATATCGTTATTTTCTCACCTTCACAAATGATTTAAGCAGATATGGGTATATCTACTTAATGAAACATAAGTCTGAAACATTTGAAAAGTTCAAAGAATTTCATAGTGAAGTTGAATATCATCGTAACAAGAAAATAAAGTTTCTACGATCTGATCGTGGAGGAGAATATTTGAGTTACGAGTTTGGTCTACATTTGAAACAATGAGGAATAGTTTCGCAACTCACGCCACCCGAAACACCACAGCGTAATGGTGTGTCCAAATGTCATAATCGTACTTTCCTAGATATGGTGCGATCTATGATGTCTCTTACTGATTTACCACTATCATTTTGGTGTTATGCTTTAGAGACGGCTGCATTCATGTTAAATAGGGCACCATCGAAATCCATTGAGACGATGCCTTATGAACTTTGTTTTGGCAAGAAACCAAAGTTGTCGTTTCTTAAATTTTGGGGCTGCGATGCTTATGTGAAAAAGCTTCAACCTGATAAGCTCGAACCCAAATTGGAGAAATGTGTCTTCATAGGATACCCAAAGGAGACTGTTGGGTACACCTTCTATCACAGATCCGAAGGCAAGACATTCGTTGCTAAGAATGGATCCTTTCTAGAGAAGGAGTTTCTCTCGAAAGAAGTGAGTGGGAGGAAAGTAGAACTTGATGAGGTAACCGTACCTGCTCCCTTATTTGAAAGTAGTTCATCACAGAAACCGGTTCCTGTGACGTCTATACCAATTAGTGAGGAAGTTAATGATGATGATCATGAAACTTAAGATCAAGTTGTTACTGAACCTCGTAGGTCAACCAGAGTAAGATCCGCACCAGAGTGGTACGGTATGGAGGTTATGTTACTAGACCATGACGAACCTACGAATTATGAAGAAGCGATGGTGAGCCCAGATTCCGCAAAATGGCTTGAGGCCATGAAATCTGAGATGGGATCCATGTATGAGAACAAAGTGTGGACTTTGGTTGACTTGCCCGATGATCGGCAAGCCATTGAGAATAAATGGATCTTCAAGAAGAAGACTGACGCTGATGGTAATGTTACTGTCTATAAAGCTCGATTTGTTGTGAAAGGTTTTCGACAAGTTCATGGGATTGACTATGATGATACTTTCTCACTCGTAGCGATGCTTAAGTCTGTCCGAATCATGTTAGCAATTGCCGCATTTTATGATTATGAAATTTGGCCAATGGATGTCAAGACTGCATTCCTGAATGGATTTCTGGAAGAAGAGTTGTATATGATGCAACCGGAAGGTTTTGTTGGTCCAAAAGGAGCTAACAAAGTGTGCAAGCTCCAGCGATCCATTTATTGACTGGTGCAAGCCTCTCGGAGTTGGAACAAACGCTTTGATAGTGTGATCAAAGCATTTGGTTTTATACAGACTTTTGGAGAAGCCTGTATTTACAACAAAGTGAGTGGGAGCTCTGTAGCATTTCTGATATTATATGTGGATGACATATTGTTGATTGGAAATGATATAGAATTTTTGCATAGCATAAAGGGATACTTGAATAAGAGTTTTTCAATGAAAGACCTTGGTGAAGATGCTTACATATTGGGTATCAAGATCTATAGAGATAGATCAAGACGCTTGATAGGACTTTCACAAAGCACATACCTTGACAAAGTTTTGAAGAAGTTCAAAATGGATCAAGCAAAGAAAGGGTTCTTGCCTGTGTTACAAGGTGTGAAGTTGAGTAAGACTCAATGCCCGACCACTGCAGAAGATAGAGAGAAGATGAAAGATGCCCAACCACTGCAGAAGATAGAGAGAAGATGAAAGATGTTCCCTATGCTTCAGCCATAGGCTCTATCATGTATGCAATGCTGTGTACCAGACCTGATGTGTGCTTTGCTATAAGTCTAGCAGGGAGGTACCAACGTAATCCAGGAGTGGATCACTGGACATCGGTCAAGAACATCCTGAAATACCTGAAAAGGACTAGGGATATGTTTCTCGTTTATGGAGGTGACAAAGAGCTCATTGTAAATGGTTACGTTGATGCAAGCTTTGACACTGATCCGGACGATTCTAAACCGCAAACCGGATACATGTCTACATTGAACGGTGGAGCTGTCAGTTGGTGCAGTTCTAAACAAAGCGTCGTGGCGGGATCTACGTGTGAAGCGGAGTACATAGCTGCTTCGGAAGCAGCAAATGAAGTGGATGAAGGAGTTCATATCCGATCTAGGTGTCATACCTAGTGCATAGGGTCTAATGAAAATCTTTTGTGACAATACTGGTGCAATTGCCTTGGCGAAGGAATCCAGATTTCACAAGAGAACCAAGCACATCAAGAGACGCTTCAATTCCATCCGGGATCTAGTCCAGGTGGGAGACATAGAAATTTGCAAGATACATACGGATCTGAATGTTGCGCACCGCTGACTAAGCCTCTTCCACGAGAAAACATGATCAGCACCAAGACTCCATGGGTGTTAGAATCATTACTCGTAATCTAGATTATTGACTCTAGTGCAAGTGGGAGATCAAGGAAATATGCCCTAGAGGCAATAATAAAGTTATTATTTATTTCCTTATATCATGATAAATGTTTATTATTCATGCTAGAATTGTATTAACTGGAAACATAATACTTGTGTGAATACATAGACAAACAGAGTGTCACTAGTATGCCTCTACTTGACTAGCTCGTTGATCGAAGATGGTTATGTTTCCTAGCCATTGACATGAGTTGTCATTTGATTAACAGGATCACATCATTAGGAGAATGATGTGATTGACTTGACCCATTCCGTTAGCTTCGCACTCGATCGTTTAGTATGTTGCTATTGCTTTCTTCATGACTTATACATGTTCCTATGACTATGAGATTATGCAACTCCTGTTTACCGGAGGAACACTTTGTGTGCTACCAAACGTCACAACGTAACTGGGTGATTATAAAGGTGCTCTACAGGTGTCTCCGAAGGTACTTGTTGGGTTGGCGTATTTCGAGATTAGGATTTGTCACTCCGATCGGCGGGGAGGTATATCTGGGCCCACTCGGTAATGCACATCACTTAAGCCTTGCAAGCATTGCAACTAATGAGTTAGTTGCGGGATGATGTATTACGGAATGAGTAAAGAGATTTGCCGGTAACGAGATTGAACTAGGTATTGAGATACCGACGATCGAATCTCGGGCAAGTAACATACCGATGACAAAGGGAACAACATATGTTGTTATGTGGTCTGACCGATAAATATCTTCGTAGAATATGTGGGAACCAATATGAGCATCCAGGTTCCGCTATTGGTTATTGACCGGAGACGTGTCTCGGTCATGTCTACATAGTTCTCGAACCCGTAGGGTCCGCACGCTTAAAGTTTTGATGACGGTTATATTATGAGTTTTGATCTACCGAAGGTTGTTCAGAGTCCCGGATGTGATCACGGACATGACGAGGAGTCTCGAAATGGTCAAGACATGAATATTGATATATTGGAAGCCTATATTTGGATATCGGAAGTGTTCCGGGTGAAAGCGGGATTTTACCGGAGTACCGAGGGGTTACCGGAACCCCCCGAGGGCTTAATGGGCCATAGTGGGCCTTAGTGGAGAAGATGAGAGGTGGCTAGGGCAGGTGTCGGTGTCAAAACCGGCGGATCTCGGGTAGGGGGTCCCGAACTGTGCGTCTAGGCGGATGGTAACAGGAGACAAGTGACACGATGTTTTTACCTGTGTTCGGGCCCTCTCGATGGAGGTAATACCCTACTCCGCTGATTAATATTGATGATATGGGTAGTACAAGAGTGGATCTACCACGAGATCAGAGAGGCTAAAACCTAGAAGCTAGCCTATGGTATGATTGTTGTTCGTCCTACGGACTAAAACCCTCCGGTTTATATAGACACCGGATAGGGTTAGGGTTACACAGAGTCAGTTACAATGGTAGGAGATCTACATATCCGTATCGCCAAGCTTTCCTTCCATGCCAAGGGAAGTCCCATCCGGACACGGGACGAAGTATTCAATCTCGTATCTTCATAGTCCAGGAGTCCGGCCAACGGTGATAGTTCGGCTATCCGGACACCCCCTAATCCAGGACTCCCTCAGTAGCCCCCGAACCAGGCTTCAATGGCGATGAGTCCGGCGCATTGATTGTCTTCGGCATTGTGAGGCGGGTTCTTCTCCAAATTCCATATACTTGTCGAATAGTGTCCGGCTTCTGATAAATGCTGCGCTCCTTGGCTTCCACGCCCAATAATGGCCATCTTCCACGTGTTTGAATGAATGCGAAAAGCCAGGGTATTTTTACACTTATCCCCCTAGCTGCACAAATGAGCCGACCTATAAAAGGGACGAGGATCTAGATCTGAGTCACACCATCCCCCCTCCGCGAGCTTTCATCGGAGCGCCTTTGACAAAAATCCATTCCATCATGGACAGTCGACGCGGCTCCTCCTCTCACGCTCCCGGCCCTCAGCCTGGAAATTGGGAGAGATGCTCAGTCCCGCATAGCGAGCTAGTGACACTCCAAACCAAGGGATTTCTTCCCCCAGCCTTCATGGTTCCTGTTCGAGCCGGACTTGCCACCTACAAGGGCGGAAAGCAAGCGGAGAGCGTACCCGATCCCTCTAAAGGAGAGCGGGTATGCTTTGTCTCTTATCTAGTAAGAGGACTCGGATTTCCAATTCATCCGTTTCTCCGGGGGCTCTTGGAGTTCTACGGCCTCCAGTTGCACCACCTTACGCCTGCCTCCATTTTGCACATCGCAGGCTTCATGGCCCTTTGCGAACTGTTCTTGGGCGTCGAGGCTCACTTTGCGCCATCGAAGAGATTATTCTGCCTTGTACCCCGTTCTCATGAGGGGTTAATATATCAAGTGGGCGGAGCCGAGCTGTGGCGCATCGCCGGGACCAGATATCTATCCGGAACCCCGAAGAAGGCGTCCGAAGATTGGCCTTCAGAATGGTTTTATATAGAGGACGTCCCACTGCCGGATCCTATTCGGATCGGTCTCCCGGAGTTCAGCAATGCTCCTTTGAAGAAACGCCTAAGTTGGCGCCCGAGGAGCTCCCAGAGGGAAGACGACAGGGACGTCCTTTACCTGATGAGCCGAATAAGATTGTTCGCTCATTCCGGACTAACCATGATCGGTGTCATGGCCACATGTATTATGCGGGGGGTGCAGCCGCTCCAGTATAGGGGCCACTCCATGTGGGATTTCAACGGGGAGGACGATGCCACCCGTCATGGCCGTAAGGGGCTGGGATCGGTCACCGATCTGGTGAAGACCTTGTCCGCGCTGTACAAGGGAGAAGAGGAAGATTTTCTCCGCGTCAGTCCATTGAACGGATTTTCTTTGAACAACCCTCGAACTGGGTAAGCGGACATTTCTTTTTTGCACATCCGATCCGCATTCCCATGGTTAGGTATTCCCATGGTTAGGTATCTCATTTTGTGATTTTGACGCGGGAACTGCGCCAGGCCGTAAAAGACATAAACAGCCGGCCTCCACAACCCGAGGATCCGGAAAGGCTCCTCGATCCGTCCTCCCAAGAGGATCTGTACATATTGGTGGAGCTGGTTGATGGGGTATTTCACCAACTGAGCATCGATAATGCTTTGGTTGCCATTACGGCCGATTACCCCGGAATACTTCCAGCCTCATAGGTAACTGAGACCGAGGTCCCAATACTCTAATAATGACCCATCCGTGCTTATTTTTGATCACCGTATACTCATGGTGTTTCGCAGGGGGTGCCTTCGAGGCAGGAGGCCGGGCTCAAGGCTAGCTAGCCAACAAGGCAGTCGGCCCATGAGCTAAAAAGAAGTGTGGTCCAGATCGAACGCCGCCCAGAACGGTATGGCGCGTCACCATATTCCCAGGATTTATTCCTGGAGGCGATTAACGCTGGTGCTCTTTTCAGGAAAAGAGCGCTCGCCGGACTGAGTCCGGAGAGGTTGCCAATCGAGCCTCCGCCAGCCAGGCTCCAAAGCCGGGTCCAGAAGCGGAGGCGAGCACGAGGCGTGCGTCGGATACTCCTCCGACAGAGGACGCCGATAGATTGTCCGCCACCAACTCCGAGGTGGAGAGCACCATGAATCACAGGCGCCGCCGGACAGTTCTTCGTGACGCATGTTTCTCCCAAGAGGCATTGAATGCCTTCAATTCGGGAGATGCACACCTCCGTGCCGCTCAAGATGGTCTAGCCAGAGCCACGGAGCAGTATGTAAAGGACATATGGGTGAGGAAATTTGACAGTTATATATGCCAGTAGCCCCCGAGACTTAAAATAGTTAGAATAACTGATTTAAGGATCATTTGTTATGCATGATCTTACAAAAAAGAATACCCGACTGTCCCAGGAGCTTGAAGAATGCAAGGCCCAACTTGAGGCCGCACTAGCCGCTACAGGGGGAGCCATAGAGACCCCCTATGGTATGATATGCTTCAAAAGATAAATAGGTTGTGAAGTGCGGCGTGTGTGTAATTTTGACAATAATATTGCAGATGGCGCCGGACTAGATCCGGACAAGCAACAGCTCTTGCGCCAGTTGAAGGCCGGCGAGAATGTGCTTACAAGGGTGAGGCAAGAGAAAAATAATCTCCAAGATGCCAACACCCGGCTGGTTGAGGAACTAAAGGATGTTCGTGCCCAGCTGTCTGACTCCGTGAAGGAGAATCGGCGACTTAGTCGCGGCATTTATAGTGAGTGCTTGAGCGAACTTTGAAAAAGAGTTCGGCGAGGAAGTCAATTAACGAGTTATGTCTCAGAGGTATGCTCACGGGTCGTCCCAAGAGGAAATGCCCGGTTCTACGGGTGACCTTCTTCCTGTTATTGCAACTGCATCTAACGAAGTTCGACAGTGATGAAGGGCGCCGCCTGTGCCTTGTGGACATCTATCTCCCCGCCCAAGGCCTTGGAGAGCTTGAAGAGAAGCTTGAGGGAGCACGGCGGCGCTCCGACTATGGAAGATATTGGCTGTCGTCAAAGGCACCAGGGAGGCCTGGGCCATGGTGAGGACGCGGTACACGACGGCGGACCCAAACCACATGGCCGAGGTCGGACCTGTGGGGCCCGACGGGAAGGAGATCCCTGTGAGCTTAGTGTACGGCCAAGTAGAGTTGGCCGCAAAGTATTCCCAGCAGGACTATAAACTAGACAGCCTATTAGACGGCATTGAAGAGGAATACAATCAGTCAATTTGACTATGTAATTTAAAATGACATGTAAAATGCCTTCTAGCCGGATTGTAGATCGTTTGTCGTAGCGGACCTTTTCGCTTCAACCTCGGGACCCAATAGTCCGGAGTGTGTCCGAATACCCTCGCAGTTATGTAAAAATCGGGCATGCGTGGAGACCAAAGCGTAGGGGTCATGAGTGCTTTATCGCACAAGTGCCCAACTAGTTATGTTATATTACATGGTTAGTAAGAAACATCTTCCAGGAGAATAGTTCCGTTAGGGTTCCTTTCTCGAGGCATGCCCTAAAGTGCATGTCCGATCAAGTAAAAAGCGTAAAAGCATCCGGGGCAGATAAATGAAAAATAAAAATCGTCTTTTAGTTCACCGACCGAATATTCCCTTAAGAACGCTAGCTTTCGGCTTCACCCAGTTTGAGGTAC
This sequence comes from Aegilops longissima, assembly GCA_021605205.1. Lineage (NCBI taxonomy): Eukaryota > Viridiplantae > Streptophyta > Magnoliopsida > Poales > Poaceae > Aegilops > Aegilops longissima. The sequence goes on along the minus strand of CM038682.1, from coordinate 114,383,339 downwards.
ACGTCCGGCCGACCCGGCGGTAACAATCGCAGAGGTGCTCCCTTTACCACCTAGCCGAACAATCGGGAACGTAGGCATAAGCACAGGAGCCAGGCAACCCAGCCTGGCCAAAACTTAAGTCATATCGATGCATATAATGGTGAATAAAAGGTACATGCGAAAGTGTGGCACATGTGTTGGGTATAAAGCCTGTATAAATAAGCTTCTGTTAAAGAAGCCCCCAGGTATAATGAGCGCGGATAGCGCGTCAAGTGTGTGCGAACAATGCGCAGACGAGCCTTTAACGGCTTCGGAAAAAGAGAGGGAGAAGGAGAGAAATAAAAGACAGCTTAAAGTATAAAATATAGACGGAGGAAGGAGACGAACTCAGAATCCGGCGCTAGGCGTAGAATCTTCGGAGACGGGCTGCGTTCCATGGGTTCGGCTCGAGTCGGTTATCCGATGCGTTTCGCAGATGGTACGCTCCGCCGGTTAGGACTTGGTCGATGATGAAGGGACCCTCCCATTTGGGCTTGAGTTTGTCCTTTTTCTTGTCCGGCAGGCGTAGAACTAGTTTGCCAACATTGTAAGCTTTGGCCCGTACTTCCCTACTTTGATATCTTCGAGCCTGCTGTTGATAGAATGCGGAACGAGCTTTTGCCACATCACGCTCCTCCTCCAAGGCGTCCAAGTTGTCCTGCCGATCGAGCTCGGCTTCTCTTTCTTCGTACATGCGCACGCGAGGTGAGTCATGAATTATGTCGCAGGGCAAAACTGCCTCTGCGCCGTATACCATAAAAAATGGTGTGAATCCGGTGGTGCGATTCGGCGTGGTCCGCAGCCCCCAGAGTACGGAGTCGAGCTCCTCTACCCAGTGCGTGTTAGATTCCTTGAGGGACCGCACTAGCCTAGGTTTAATGCCGCTCATGATTAGACCGTTTGCTCGCTCGACTTGACCGTTAGTTTGGGGGTGATAGACTGAAGCGTAGTCGAGCTTGATGCCCATGTTTTTGCACCAGAGTTTGACCTCGTCGGCCGTGAAGTTCGTGCCGTTATCAGTGATGATGCTATTGGGGACGCCGTAACGGTGTTCTACCCCTGATATGAAGTCTATCACCGGTCCGGATTCGACCGTCTTTACAGGCTTGGCCTCTATCCATTTGGTGAATTTATCCACCATGACCAATAGGTATTTTTTCTTGTGGGTTACTCCTTTAAGGGGTCCAACCATGTCAAGCCCCTAGACCGCGAAGGGCCAGGTGATGGGTATAGTTTTGAGGGCGGTGGGTGACATGTGGCTTTGATTAGCAAAGAGCTGGCAACCGACGCATCTTTGGACTAAGTCCTAAGCATCTGCCCGGGCCGTCGGCCAATAAAATCCTGTACGGAAGGCCTTGCCTACAAGGGCCCGGGCTGCGGCATGGTGCCCACCGAGTCCGGCATGAATTTCAGCCAGGAGATTCCGCCCTTGCTCTTCGGAGATACACCTTTGAAGGACTCCGGTTGTGCTTTTCTTATAAAGCTCTCCCTCATGGACCTTATAGGCTTTAGACCGCCGCACTATGCAGCGGGCCTTTTGGTCCTCGGGAAGTTCCTTCCTAGTTAGGTAGGCTAGGAATGGTTCTGTCCACGGGGCAATGACTGCCATTATTGCGTGGGCTGACGGTGTTATTGTTGGAAATATGCCCTAGAGGCAATAATAAATTAGTTATTATTATATTTCCTTGTTTATGATATCGTTTATTACCCATGCTATAATTGTATTGATAGGAAACTCAGAACATGTGTGGGTACATAAACAACACCATGTCCCTAGTAAGCCTCTAGTTGACTAGCTCGTTGATCAACAGATGGTTACGGTTTCCTGACCATGGACATTGGATGTCGTTGATAACGAGATCACATCATTTGGAGAATGATGTGATGGACAAGACCCAATCCTAATCCTAGCACAAAGGTCGTAGTTCGTATGCTAAAGCTTTTCTAATGTCAAGTATCTTTTCCTTAGACCATGAGATTGTGCAACTCCCGGATACCGCAGGAATGCTTTGGTGTACCAAACGTCACAACGAATCGGGTGGCTATAAAGGTGCACTACAGGTATCTCCGAAAGTGTCTGGGGTTGGCATGAATCGAGACTGGATTTGTCACTCCGTAAACGGAGAGGTATCTCTGGGCCCACTCGGTAGGACATCATCATAATGTGCACAATGTGACCAAGGGGTTGATCACGGGATGATGTGTTACGGAACGAGTAAAGAGACTTGCCGGTAACGAGATTGAACAAGGTACGGTATACCGACGATCGAATCTCGGGCAAGTACAATACCGTTAGACAAAGGGAATTGTATACGGGATCGATTGAGTCCTTGACATCATGGTTCATCCGATGAGATCATCGTGGAACATGTGGGAGCCAACATGGATATCCAGATCCCGCTGTTGGTTATTGATCGAAGAACGTCTCGGTCATGTCTGCATGGTTCCCGAACCCGTAAGGTCTACACACTTAAGGTTCGATGACGCTAGGGTTATAAAGGAAGTTTGTATGTGGTTACCGAATGTTGTTCGGAGTCCCGGATGAGATCTCGGACGTCACGAGGAGTTCCGGAATGGTCCGGAGGTAAAGATTTATATATGGGAAGTCTTGATTTGGTCACCGGAAAAGTTTCGAGTTTTATCGGTAACGTACCGGGACCACCGGGAGGGTCCCGGGGGTCCACCAAGTGGGGCCACCATCCCCGGAGGGCATAATGGGCCAAGTGTGGGAGGGGACCGGCCCCAGGTGGGCTGGTGCGCCCCCCCACAAGGGCCCAAGGCGCCTAGGGTTTGGGGAGGGGGCGCCCCACCTTGCTTGGGGGGCAAGTTTCCCCCTCTCCCCCCTTGGTCGCCCCCCTAGATGGGATCTAGGCTGGCCGCCGCCCCTAGGGGTGGAAACCTAGGTGGGGGCGCATCCCCTCTCCCCCTATATATAGTGGAGGCAAAGGTGCAGCCCAACACACGAAGTTTCTTCTCCTGTTGGCACAGCCCTGCCTCTCTCCCTCCTCCTCTCCCGCGGTGCTTGGCGAAGCCCTGCTGGATTGCCACGCTCCTCCATCACCACCATGCCGTTGTGCTACTGCTGGATGGAGTCTTCCTCAACCTCTCCTCTCTCCTTGCTGGATCAAGGCATGGGAGACGCCACCGGCTGCACGTGTGTTGAACGCGGAGGTGCCGTCTGCTCGGCACTAGGATCTCCGGTGATTTGGATCACGACGAGTACGACTCCTTCAACCCCGTTCTCTTGAACGCTTCGGCTTAGCGATCTACAAGGGTATGTAGATGCACTCTCCTTCCCCTCGTTGCTGGTTTCTCCATAGATAGATCTTGGTGACACGTAGGAAAATTTTAAATTTCTGCTACGTTCCCCAACAGTGGCATCATGAGCTAGGTCTATTGCGTAGATTCTTTGCACGAGTAGAACACAAAGTATTTGTGGGCGTTGATTTTGTTCAATATGCTTACAATTACTAGTCCAATCTTGTTTCGACGGTATTGTGGGATGAAGCAGCCCGGACCGACCTTACACGTACACTTACGTGAGACAGGTTCCACCGACTGACATGCACTTGGTGCATAAGGTGGCTAGCGGTGCCGCCTCTCCCACTTTAGTCGGAACGGATTCGATGAAAAGGGTCCTTATGAAGGGTAAATAGCAATTGGCATATCACGTTGTGGTTTTGCGAGGTAAGAAACGTTTGCTAGAAACCCATAGCAGCCATAAAACATGCAAACAACAATTAGAGGACGTCTAACTTGTTTTTGCAGGGTATGCTATGTGATGTGATATGGCCAAGAATAATATGATGAATGATATGTGATGTATGAGATTGATCATGTTCTTGTAATAGGAATCACGACTTGCATGTCGATGAATATGACAACCGGCAGGAGCCATAGGAGTTGTCTTTATTTATTGTATGACCTGCGTGTCACTGAATAACGCCATGTAATTACTTTACTTCATTGCTAAATCGTTAGCCATAGTAGTAGAAGTAATAGTTGGCGAGACAACTTCATGGAGATACGATGATGGAGATCATGGTGTCATGCCGGCGACGATGATGATCATGGAGCCCCGAAGATGGAGATAAGAAGCAAAATGACATTGGCCATATCATGTCACTTTTTGATTGCATGTGATGTTTATCATGTTTATGCATCTTATTTGCTTAGAACGACGGTAGTAAATAAGATGATCCCTCATTAAAATTTCAAGAAAGTGTTCCCCCTAACTGTGCACCGCTATAAAGTTTGTCGCTTCAAGCACCATGTGATGATCGGGTGTGATAGATTCTTACGCTCACATACAACGGGTGTAAGCCAGATTTACACACGCGAAACACTTAGGTTGACTTGACGAGCCTAGCATGTACAGACATGGCCTCGGAACACAAGAGACCGAAAGGTCGAGCATGAGTCGTATGGTAGATACGATCAACATGAAGATGTTCACCGATGATGACTAGTCCGTCTCACGTGATGATCGGACACGGCCTAGTTGACTCGGATCATGTAATCACTTAGATGACTAGAGGGATGTCTATCTGAGTGGGAGTTCATAGGATGAACTTAATTATAATGAACATAGTCAAAAGCCCTTTGCAAATTATGTCATAGCTCGCGCTATAGTTCTACTGTTTTAGATATGTTCCTAGAGAAAATATAGTTGAAAGTTCACAGTAGCGATTATGCGGACAGAAGAAAGCTTATGTCCTTAATGCACCGCTCAGTGTGCTGAACCCCAAACGTCGTCTGTGGATGTTGCGAACGTTGGACATACACGTTTTGATAACTACGTGATAGTTCAGTTAAACGGTTTAGAGTTGAGGCACCAAAGACGTTTTTTGAAACGTCGCGGAACATATGAGATGTTTCGAGGGCTGAAATTGGGATTTCAGGCTCGTGCCCACGTCAAGAGGTATAAGACCTCCGACGATTTTCTAAGCCTGCAAACTAAGGGAGAAAAGCTCAATCGTTGAGCTTGTGCTCAGATTGTCTGAGTGCAACAATCACTTGAATCGAGTGGGAGTTGATCTTCCAGATGAGATAGTGATGTTTCTCCAAAGTCATTGCCACCAAGCTGCTAGAGCTTCGTGATGAACTATAACATATCAGGGATAGATATGATGATCCTTGAGCTATTCGCAATGTTCGACACCACGAATGTAGAAATCAGGAAGGAGCATCAGTTGTTGATGGTTAGTGAAACCACTAGTTTCAAGAAGGGCAAGGGCAAGAAGGGGTACTTCATGAAACAGCAAATCAGTTGCTGCTCTAGTGAAGAAACCCAAGGTTGAACCCAAACCCAAGACTATGTGCTTCTGTAATAAAGGGAACAGCCACTGGAGCAGAATTACCCTAGATACTTGGTAGATGAGAAGGCTGGCAAGGTCGATAGAAGTATATTGGATATACATTAAGTTATTGTGTATTTTACTAGTACTCCTAGTAGCACCAGGGTATTAGATACCGGTTCGGTTGCTAAGTGTTAGTAACTCGAATAAAAGGCTACGGAATAAAAGGAGACTAGCTAAAGGCGAGGTGACGATATGTGTTGGAAGTATTTCCAAGGTTGATGTGATCAAACATCGCACGCTCCCTCTACCATCAAGATTAGTATTAAACCTGAATAATTGTCATTTGGTGTTTGCGTTGAGCAAAGACATGATTGGATTATGTCTATCGCAATACGGTTATTCATTTAAGGAGAATAATGGTTACTCTATTTATTTGAATAATACCTTCAATGGTCTTGCACCTAAAGGAATGGTTTATTGAATCTCGATCGTAGTGATGCACATTTTCATGCCAAAAGATATAAGATAGTAATGATAGTACCACTTACTTGTGGCACTGCCATGTAAGTCATATTGGTGTAAAACGCATGAAGAAGCTCCATGTTGATGGATCTTTGGACTCACTCGTTTTTGAAAAGTTTGAGACATGCGAACCATTTCTATTGGTGTATACGCATGAAGAAACTCCATGCAGATGGATCGTTTGGACTCACTTGATTTTGAATCACTTGAGATATGCAAATCATACCACATGGGCAAGATGACCAAAAGCCTCGCTTTCAAAGAAGATGGAACAAGATAGCAACTTGTTGGAAGTAACACATTTTGATGTGTGCAGTCCAATGAGTGCCGAGGCATGCAAAGGAATATCGTTATGTTCTCACTTCACATATGATTCGAGTAGATGTTGAGTATATTTACTTGATGAAACACAAATCTGAATTATTGAATGGTTCAAGTAATTTCAGAGTGAAGTTAAAGATCATCGTGACAAGAGGATAAAATGTCTATGATATGATCATAGAGATGAGTATCTGAGTTACGAGCTTTGGCACGCAATTAAGACATTGTGAAAATTGTTTCACAATAAATACCTGAACACCATAGTGTGATGGTGTGTCCGAACATCATAGTTGCACCCTATTGAATATGGTGCGTACCATGATGTCTCTTATCGAATTACCACTATCGTTCATGGGTTAGGCATTAGAGACAACCGCACTCACTTTAATAGGGCACCACGTAATTCCGTTGAGACGACACCGTTTGAACTATGGTTTGGAGAAACCTAAGTTGTCGTTTCTTAAAAGTTTGGGGCTGCGATGCTTATGTGAAAAAGTTTCAGGTTGATGAGCTCGAACCCAAAGCGGATAAAAATGCATCTTCATAGGACACCCAAGACAGTTGGGTACACCTCCTATCTCAGATCCGGAAGCAAAAGTAATTGTTTCTAGAATCGGGTCCTTTCTCGAGGAAAAGTTTGTCTCGGAAAGTTGAGTGGGAGGATGGTGGAGACTTAATGAGGTTATTGAACCATCACTTCAACCAGTGTGTAGCAGGGCACAGGAAGTTGTTCATGTGGCACCTACACCAATTGAAGTGGAAGCTGATGATAGTGATCATGATGCTTCGGATCAAGTCACTACCGGACCTCGTAGGTCGACAAGGACGCGTACTACTTCAGAGTGGTACGCAATCCTATCTTAGAGGTCATGTTGCTAGACAACAATGAACCTACGAGCTATGGAGAAGCGATGGTGGGCCCGGATTCTGACGAATGGCTCAAGGCCATAACATCCGAGAGAGGATCCATGACTTTGGAAGAAATACTTGATGGTCGTGGGACATTGGGTAAAGATGGATTTTAAAAGGAAGATGGACAATGATGGTAAGTATCACCATTAAGAAAGCTCGACTTGTCGTTAAAGATATTTTCCGACAAGTTCAAGGAGTTGACTCGGTGAGGCTTTCTCACCAGAGCGATGCTAAGAGTCTGTTGGAATTGGATTAGCAGTTACTGCATTATTTATGAAATTTTGCATATAGGATGTCAAAACATTGTTTCCTTGACAGTTTTCTTGAGGAAAGGTTGTATGTGATACAACCAGAAGGTTTTTGACAATCCTGAAAGACGCTAACAAGTATGCAAAGCTCCAGCTATCCTTCTAAGGACTGGAGTAAGCATCTCGGAGTTGGAATGTACGCTTTGATGAGATGATCAAAGATTTTGGGTCTATACAAAGTTTATGAGAAACTTGTATTTCCAAAGAAGTGAGTGGGAGCACTATAGAATTTCTGATGAGTATATGTTGTAGACATATTGTTGATCAGAAATGATGTAGAATTTCTAGAAAGCATATAGGGTTGTTTGAAAAGTGTTTTTCAATGGAAAACCTGGATTAAGCTACTAGAACATTGAGCATCAAGATCTATGAGGATAGATCAAAAAACGCTAAATGGTACTTTCAAATGAGCACATACCTTGACATAATCTTGAAGGTGTTCAAGATGGATCACCAAAGAAGGAGTTCTTGCCTGAGTTGTAAGGTATGAAGTTAAGAGTTAAAGCTCGACCATGGCAGAAGAGAGAGAAAGGACGAAGGTCGTCCCCTATGCTTCAGACGTAGGCTCTATAGTATGCTATGCTGTGTACCGCACCGGAAGTGTTCCTGCCATGAGTCAGTCAAGGGGTACAAGAATGATCCAGAAATGGATCATTGGATAGCGGTCAAAATTGTCCTTGGAGTAAATAAGGACAAGTTTTTCGATTATGGAGGTGATAAAGAGTTCGGCGTAAAGTGTTACGTCGATGCAAGCTTTAACACCTATCGGAATGATTCTGAGTAGCAAACCGGATACGTATAGTGGAGCAACCATTTGGAATAGCTCCAAGTGGAGCGTGGAAGCAGCATTTACAATATGACCTAGAGATTTGCGAAGTACATACGGATCTGAATGTTGCAGACCGCTGACTAAAACCTCTCTCACAAGCAAAACATGATCAAACCCCAGAACTCATTGAGTCTTAATCACATGATGATGTGAACTAGTTTAGTGACACTAGTAAACTCTTTGGATGTTAGTCACATGGCGATGTGACCTGTGAGTGTTAATCACATGGCGATGTGAACTAGATTATTGACTCTAGTGCAAGTGGGAGACTGTTGGAAATATGCCCTAGAGGCAATAATAAATTAGTTATTATTATATTTCCTTGTTCATGATATCGTTTATTACCCATGCTATAATTGTATTGATAGGAAACTCAGATACATGTGTGGCTACATAAACAACACCATGTCCCTAGTAAGCCTCTAGTTGACTAGCTCGTTGATCAACAGATGGTTACGGTTTCCTGACCATGCACATTGGATGTCGTTGATAACGGGATCACATCATTTGGAGAATGATGTGATGGACAAGACCCAATCCTAAGCCTAGCACAAAGATTGTAGTTCGTATGCTAAAACTTTTCTAATGTCAAGTATCTTTTCCTTAGACCATGAGATTGTGCAACTCCCGGATACCGTAGGAATGCTTTGGGTGTACCAAACGACAACGTAACTGGGTGGCTATAAAGGTGCACTACAGGTATCTCCGAAAGTGTCTGTTGAGTTGGCACGAATCGAGACTGTGATTTGTCACTCCGTGTAAACGGAGAGGTATCTCTGGGCTCACTCGGTAGGACATCATCATAATGTGCACAATGTGACCAAGGGGTTGATCACGGGATGATGTGTTACGGAACGAGTAAAGAGACTTGCCGGTAACGAGATTGAACAAGGTACGGTATACCGACGATTGAATCTCGGGCAAGTACAATACCGTTAGACAAAGGGAATTGTATACGGGATCGATTGAGTCCTTGACATCGTGGTTCATCCGATGAGATCATCGTGGAACATGTGGGAGCCAACATGGATATCCAGATCCCGCTGTTGGTTATTGACCGAAGAACGTCTCGGTCATGTCTGCATGGTTCCCGAACCCGTAAGGTCTACACACTTAAGGTTCGATGACGCTAGGGTTATAAAGGAAGTTTTGTATGTGGTTACCGAATGTTGTTAGGAGTCCCGGATGAGATCCCGGACGTCACGAGGAGTTCCGGAATGGTCCGGAGGTAAAGATTTATATATGGGAAGTCCTGTTTTGGTCACCGGAAAAGTTTTGGGTTTTATCGGTAACGTACCGGGACCACCGGGAGGGTCCCGGGGGTCCACCAAGTGGGGCCACCATCCCCGGAGAGCAGCATGGGCCAAGTGTGGGAGGGGACCAGCCCCAGGTGGGCTGGTGCGCCCCCCCCCCCCCACGAGGGCCCAAGGCGCCTAGGGTTTGGGGAGGGGGAGCCCCACCTAGCTTGGGGGGCAAGTTTCCCCCTCTACCCCCCTTGGCCGCCCCCCTAGATGGGATCTAGGGCTGGCCGCCGCCCCTAGGGGGTGGAAACCTAGGTGGGGCGCAGCCCCTCTCCCCTATATATAGTGGAGGCAAAGGTGCAGCCCAACACATGAAGTTTCTTCTCCTGTTGGCGCAGCCCTACCTCTCTCCCTCCTCCTCTCCCGCGGTGCTTGGCGAAGCGCTGCAGGATTGCCACGCTCCTCCATCACCACCATGCCGTTGTGCTGCTGCTGGATGGAGTCTTCCTCAACCTCTCCCTCTCTCCTTGCTGGATCAAGGCATGGGAGACGCCACCGGCTGCACGTGTGTTGAACGCGGAGGTGTCGTCTGCTCGGCACTAGGATCTCCGTGATTTGGATCACGACGAGTAGTACGACTCCTTCAACCCCGTTCTCTTGAACGCTTCCGCTTAGCGATCTACAAGGGTATGTAGATGCACTCTCCTTCCCCTCGTTTCTGGTTTCTCCATAGATAGATCTTGCTGACACGTAGGAAAATTTTGAATTTCTGCTACGTTCCCCAACAGTTATTTCGTTGGCGGGACCACCAACTATGTCGGAATGTTCGGTGTGGGGCAGTGTGGTTGGGTCCGGGATATTATTTCCGGACTCTCCCTCCCATAGTACGGATGGCTTGAAAAGCCTCTCTATGAAGATGTTGGGGGGGACGGCATCGCGCTTTGTGCCGATGCGTGCCAACACATCTGCTGCCTGGTTGTTATCCCGGGCTATATGGTGAAATTCGAGCCCCTCAAACCGAGCTGACATTTTTAGGACGGCATTGCGGTAAGCTGCCATTTTCGGATCCTTGGCATCAAAGTCCCCATTTATTTGGGATATCGCGAGGTTCAAATCCCCGCGCACCTCTAGGCGTTGAATGCCCATGGAGACTGCCATCCGGAGACCATGTAGAAGGGCCTCGTATTCGGCTGCGTTGTTGGAGTCCGTGTACATTATTTGAAGTATGTATTGGACTGTATCTCCGGTTGGGGACATCAGAACGACACCAGCCCCCAGTTGGAATATGCGCCGTACTCTTTAGGGAGTTCGGCTTCAGTCCATTCGGCAATGAAGTCAGCCAAAACTTGCGACTTAGTAGCTCGTCGTGGCTTGTTTATGTCGAACGGGAGGAGCTCAATGGCCCATTTAGCAATCTGGCCCATTGCGTCGCGGTTGTTTATAATGTCATTAAGAGGTACTTCAGAGGCTACTGTTATCGAACACTCTTGAAATTAGTGTCGCAACTTCCTGGACGCCATGAACACCGCGTATGCTATCTTTTGATAATGCGGGTACTGTGACTTGCATGGAGTTAGGACAATGGACACATAGTAAACTGGTTTTTGGAGAGGGAATTTGTGTCCGTCCGTTTCTCGTTCGACAACGAGCACCGCGCTTACAACTTGATGGGTTGCTGCGATGTATAATAGCATTGGTTCGCCCATGTTGGGCGCGGCCAGGACCGGATTTGTTGCCAATATGGCTTTGATTTCTTCGAGTCCAGCCGTGCCGGCATCCGTCCACTCAAAGTGTTCGGTGCGCTGGAGGAGGCGATAAAGGGGTAATGCCTTTTCTCCTAAGCGGGAGATAAAGCGGCTTAAAGCCGCCACGCATCCAGTCATTTTTTGTATTTGTTTGAGGTCTTTGGGGATATCCAATTGTGACAGAGCTCGGATCTTGGCTGAGTTTGCTTCAATTCCTCTACCGGATACAATGAAGCCCAAGAGCTTTCCGGCTGGTACGCCGAAAACGCATTTTTCCGGGTTGAGCTTGATGTCATATGTTTGGAGATTATCGAATGTGAGCCTCAAGTCGTCGACTAGGGTTTCGACATGCTTGGATTTGACGACCACATCGTCTACGTATGCCTCCACTGTTTTGCCGATCTGGTTTGCTAGACATGTCTGAATCATGCCCTGAAATGTCGCGCCGGTGTTTTTGAGCCCAAAGGGTATTGTGTTGAAGCAGAATGGGCCGTATGGAGTGATGAGTGCCGTTGCGGCTTGGTATGGCTCTGCCATCTTAATTTGGTGGTAGCCGGAGTATGCGTCGAGGAAACACAATGAATTGTGTCCTGCGGTAGCGTCGATGATTTGATCGATGCGGGGGAGGGGGAAGGGATCCTTTGGGCAAGCCTTGTTAAGGTCCTTAAAATCGACACATAGGCGCCAGGATTTGTCCTTCTTTGGTACCATTACCAGGTTTGCTAGCCAGTCCGGATGTTTAATATCTCTGATGAATCCGGCCTCCAATAGTTTAGCTAGCTCCTCTCCCATGGCATGTCTCTTGGGTTCAGAGAAACGCCGAAGAGCTTGTTTGACTGGCTTGAATCCTTTTAGGATATTTAGGCTATGCTCTGCCAGCCGGCGTGGGATTCCTGGCATGTCTGAAGGGTGCCAGGAAAAAATGTCCCAATTTTCGCGTAGGAATTCTCGTAGTGCGGCGTCCACATCGGGGTTTAGTTGTGCCCCGATGGAGGCCGTTTTTGTAGGGTTCGTTGGATGGACTTGGAATTTGACTATTTCGTCTGCCGGTTTGAAAGAGGTGGACTTGGCTCTCTTATCGAGTATCACATCGTCCCTGTTCACCGTGGAGCGCAACGCAGTGAGTTCCTCTGCCGCTAGGGCTTCGGATAGTGCTTCAAGGGCAAGTGCGGCTGTTTTATTTTCGGCGCGGAGCGCTATGTCCAGGTCACTAGCGAGAGTGATAATTCCGTTGGGTCCGGACATTTTGAGCTTCATATACCCGTAATGGGGTATAGCTTGAAAAATTGTGAATGCATCTCGCCCTAATAGAGCGTGGTATCCGCTGCTGAACGAGGCCACTTGGAATGTGACCTCCTCGGACCTATAATTGTCCGGCGTGCCGAACACCACATCTAGTGTGATCTTTCCTATACAGCATGCTTCCCGACTGGGGATTATTCCTCTAAAGGTTGTGCTGCTTACCAATGCGCTCCAGTCTATTTCCATTTTTCAAGGGTTTCTCGTAGATGAGGTTTAATCCGCTGCCGCCGTCCATGAGTACCTTGGTAAGGCGAAGCCGCCCACTATTGGACCGAGGACCAATGCGGCCGGTGCTCGGGCTGTTCGAATTTAGGTTCGCAACGACATTAAAGGTAATAGCCGTGTCACCCATGGATTTATTGTTGCTATCTGGTAGACTTCGCAAGGCTGCGGAGTGTTCGTTTCCGCATATTATTTGATGCGAAAGTCTCGAAGACTGTTAATACCGTACTGGTATTGCTGGGCTGGTGCTCTCGAGCTAGGAGCTCTTCGCCACTTTTGGCCACCTGACGTAGTATCCAACATGTTCTAAGGCTATGAGTTGGAGTGGCGCCCTCTGTGCTATGAATTTTGCAGGGTCCATTGAGCCATCCCTCCAGTACGGTTCCATGCCCTTTGGGTTTTTTTTTGCTTTTTGGTATATAACCCAGGTGCCTGGTGATGATCCACCCTTTTATTTCGGACTAGGGTCGTATTCGGGGCCGGATTATCCCAAAATTTGATTTCGGTTTTCCAGGCGCTCTCCATCGCGCAGTACTTTCGTACTATGGATGCCAAGTCAGCGAAGCGTGTAATTTCACGACGACTTATGGCGCTTAGGATTCCCTTGTCCGTGCAATTATTGCGAAAGAATGAGATTGCGTCCTCCTCGCGGCAGTCCTTTATCCTGTCCATAACCAGGAGGAATCTGGCCCAGTAATGATGTACTGTTTCACCGGGCTCTTGCCGGATTTGGGATAGATCGCTTGTGTTTGGGTGGGCGGGTGGAATTAAATTCGAACCCCGTCCGATCTAAGATTCAGGGCCAAGAAGTTTCGAACTTGGAAGCTTGGGTTCTTGGAGGTTGCCCAATGAATCTAGCCCGCTGCCCGACTTTAAGTTCGGGCTTGAGTGGTGTCCTCCCCTCCGCGGGAATCCGCATGGAGGGTCAGAATCGGACATAGCTAGTCCTTAAGGTAGGAGAAGAGTCGCATTATTGTTCCTCTACCACAGCAACGTGGTGGGTAGCCTGGGGAGAGTTGATCTCTCTCAGATCGGTTTTAGGCCCAATCGATCATAGTCTCAGAAGCGACTCCTGAGCGGCGATGCGATCCAAGAGCTCGTTCAAGGAAGAGAGCTCCATCGGATCTAACTGCTCGGCGAGTTCTGAGTTAACGTGAAGATTGCTTTCGATGACCCGAGAAGTCATCGTCGGCGCGGCAGCCGAACAGGCGGTCATAAGAAAACCGCCTAGCCGAAGAGTTTGGCCGGTGGCCAAAGCTCCTTTAGCAATGGTGTCGTCTTTAAAGACGGGATGAGGCATCCTTCCTGACAGCGACGGCACAGAGGAACTCTCAACGAAAACACCAATGTCGGTGTCAAAACCAGCGGATCTCGGGTACGGGGTCCCGAACTGTGCGTCTAGGCGGATGGTAACAGGAGACAAGGGACATGATGTTTTTACCCAGGTTCGGGCCCTCTCGATGGAGGTAATACCCTACTCCTGCTTGATTAATATTGATGATATGGGTAGTACAAGAGTGGATCTACCACGAGATCAGGGAGGCTAAACCCTAGAAGCTAGCCTATGGTATGATTGTTGTTCGTCCCCACGGACTAAAACCCTCCGGTTTATATAGACACCGGATAGGGTTAGGGTTACACAGAGTCGGTTACAATGGTAGGAGATCTACATATCCGTATCGCCAAGCTTGCCTTCCACGCCAAGGAAAGTCCCATCCGGACACGGGACGAAGTCTTCAATCTTGTATCTTCATAGTCCAAGAGTCCGGCCAACGGTGATAGTTCGGCTATCCGGACACCCCCTAATCCAGGACTCCCTCAGCAGGGCTGCGCGCCCCTCCCCCTCTAGTCTGAATAGGATAAGGAGAGGGGGCGGCGCCCCCCCCCCCCATTTCCTTCCTCTCTCCCTCCTTTTTCCCCCCTTCTCCTAATCCAACAAGGAAGGGAGGGACTCCTACTCCCGGTGGGAGTAGGACTCCTCCTGGTGCGCCTCCTCCTGGCCGGCCGCACCTCCCCCCCTTGCTCCTTTATATACAGGGGCAAGGGGGCACCCTAGAGACACAACAATTGATTTGATCTTTTAGCCGTGTGTGGTGCCCCCCTCCACCATAGTCCACCTCGATAATACTGTAGAGGTGCTTAGACGAAGCCCTGCGTCGGTAGAACATCATCATCGTCACCACGTCGTCGTGCTGACGAAACTCTCCCTCAACACTCGGCTGGATTGGAGTTCGAGGGACGTCATCGGGCTGAACGTGTGCTGAACTCGGAGGTGCCGTGCATTCGGTACTTGATAGGTCGGATCGTGAAGACGTACGACTACATCAACCGCGTTGTGCTAACGCTTCCGATTTCGGTCTACGCACTCTCCCCTCTCGTTGCTATGCATCACCATGATCTTGCATGTGCGTAGGAATTTTTTTTTTGAAATTACTACGTTCCCCAACATGCGGATCATAACACGTAATAGGTGCATACAACTTGCAAGATAGGTTCCAAAACAAACCTATATTCATGAAAACATAATAGATTCTGATCTGAAATAATGGCACTCGGGCCCTAGTGACAGGCATTAAGCATAACAAAGTCATAGCAACATCAATCTCAGAACATAATAGATACTAGGGACCAAACCCTAACAAATTGACTCAATTACATGACAAATATCATCCAACTCCATCACCATCCAGCAAGCCTACGAAGGAATTAGTCACTCCCGGTGGTGAGCATCAATGAAGTTGTTAATGAAGAAGGGTTGGTGATGATGATGGCGATGAATCCCCCTCTCCGGAGCCCCGAACGGACTCCAGAACAGCCATACCGATGAAGAACATGACGTGGGGGCGGCTCCTTATAGGAAAATGCGATGAAACTTCTTCTCATATTTTTTTTCTCGATCAAAAGGATTTTATAGCGCTGGAATTAGGTCATACGGCCACCTGTGGACCCCACAAGGTAGCAGGGCACGCCCTATTGCCTTGTTGGCAACAGGTGGCCCCCTTCTGTTGGATCTTCGTTCCATTATTTTTCTGTTATTCCATAACAAATCTCTAGAAAGTTTCGTCCGATTCTAAGAACTTATATTTCTGCACAAAAACAATACCATGGTAGTTTTGCTGAAAACAACGCCAGTCCAGGCTAGTCTCATTCAAATCATGAAAATTAGAGTCCAAAGCAAGAGCAAAACTGTTTGAAAAGTAGATATGATGGAGACATATCATATGATTTTTCCGTGAAACAAAGAAATATGCAAAAACGGGAACTGGCACTAAGCACTGAGTTAATAAGTTAGTTCACAAAAATGATATAAAATGACATATAAAGTATACATGATTGACAATACAATAGCATGAAACAATAAAAAAATTATAGATACATTGGAGACGTTTCAAGTAACAACCCTAGTCCTTGTATAGAATTGCAGATATCAACGAGTACAATGTGTGTGTGTGTGTGTGTGGGGGGGGCGAATAACTTGTACACTAAGTCACTAGAAATTTTGGTGGCCGATCTCAATGGGGCATGTCCAAGATTGGATCTAATCTAGGTCTAATAACTAGATCTTCGACTCCATCCTCTTGGATGTAAAAGTAGAAGTTTTCCCTCCTAGTTTTGGCACTCTGCTATTGGTACCCATCCTTGGGTCGGTTTGGACGCCTTCCTCCCTTGTGTATTCTAGTCGGATACGGCTTCACCTTCATTCAGTTGGTCCTTACGCCTTGTACAATGCAGGGTACTTAGGAGAGGTGCTTGGAGAAATAAACCAAGCTTTTCTTAAGCACCGATGCTTATTTGTACATGATAGACGCTTAACTAGGCGTCTCTCCTATAGAAATAGGCACCGGTGCTTCAAAAAACCGGTTTCTTTTTCTAAGCACCTCTTTAAGCATCTAGCATTGTACAAGGCCTTATCTTCCTCTTACGATCTCTTGGCTTAGCACACCTTGGTTTCTCCTTTATTGATGGTCTTCAATGGTAGTCCTTTTGGACATTTATCTTTTTGGGCCAGGACTCCTCGAGAAACCGTATCATGAGTTCGGTTGACTTGCTTGGGCCGTGAGTGCTGTGAGGAAGGGCCCAAATTGGCATATCACCAACGGACCGTGAAACTTATCACGCACATGACACAATGTCCGACCCAACTGCCCATTGGGGAATCGACACAGAACTCGTGTTGGATTCCACCTTACTACCATAGTACCTTGTCATATATTTAGTATTTATCAAAAATTTAATTGACACCACCGTATACCAAGCAGTACAAAAGGCCTCGCCCCTTAACCCTTGATGCTGCCTCAAACCTAGCCTCTCCCCTCAAGCCTCGTCGCAAACTTTCCCTTCTCTATGTAGTACCTCCATCTCGTGCCTATTCACCACATCACCTCCACTACTATCGAAGTTGTAGTGAACTCACTTCTTCATCGAATTTTCATAGGATCCACTCTCTTAGTTTATTATGTCAGTGCTAAGTAGATCAACCTACAACCATGGTCGTGAGTGCGGGGTGGACGACGACATGGCAGATAGTCACGGGAATTTTATTAATGAGTTCATGGAGGATCAACTCGGCGATGTTTAGGTCTTTGAGTTTAAGATGGCAAATCCCATGGCGGATCAGATCAATGATGAACATATTATGGAGTTAAAGGACACTGCCTCTAGTCTCTTCGACAACCACAAACTCGGTGATTTCTCTCCTATTTTTTCATCTTTGTATTCATACAATCTTTATTGTGATGGCCTTTCATAGAGGCGTTGAATAGTAAATTCGATGATGATGAATAAGTGAAATAGGTCTGTCATAGAGGGTTTTCTAGAGCACTAGAAAACCTATTAAATCCAATTCTTGCATTTTATGGTTTCCACCCATTATTTTCAATCTTTTAAAACATGGAATGTCGATGTTGACGATACAACCAATTGCATTGGCGATCCATTGCGTGAGATCATGTCGTGCCTTCCTTCATCCATTTCGAGTCATGAAATCTCGGATTCACTCTCTTGCTCCCTAGACAAAATGTGATAAGGAGCTGATCCCTTGGTGAATTCCACTAAGATCCTAGTTCTATCCCTAGCATCGACCTTCTCGCGACCGAAGGGGGACTAGAACCATGTATCTCTTCTTGCAAGTATAGGGAGGAATCGTTAGGTTTTGTCTTGTAGCATGAAAGCAGTTAGGGTGTATCATAATTTTTCCTCAGTTCTTCCTCACAATAATGATGTTGAAGATCTGGTTGCCTCCTCGGCTCGTTGTCTACTCTAGGCGACGAGATTTTTTTCCTGTTTGTTGATGGATTTTTTGCCCTCTAAGAGACTAGCAAGTGAGAAAAATCAATCATGGATTTGGATATGGGGTGGTGGTTTAAAGACGATGGATCTAGTAATATTCCACTATCTCATCCACGAGATGCGATGGATCCCGATCCAGGTTAATATGGATTGTTTCCTAACAAGTGTGTCATAGTGACACGTGCATCGTTTCTTTTGGTGTGTCTATTCTTGGTCTCTCAAAGCCTCATTGGTGATGGTACTTCTATAATTTTGGCAATGGTGGAGGCTTCGCTTCTCTTCCAGTGAGCACCTCAACGAAGACCAAGGTTGGTGGTAGTAGTAGGATTTGGTGTGTGAAAGGACCAAGGCCCCTAATTGTATTTTTCGTTGGACATTTTCCTGCAGAATTTCTGCTACCCTTGTCTTCTCCCAGCCTATTTAGCAATTTTTAGCGTGTTCTTACCTATACTGTGTATTTTAGTCAATGAAGATGCAATTACTATGAAAAAATTTGATCATTTGGAACCCAAACCATTTCATCTCGAACATTGGCGCGAGTGCACACTTAGCAAACCCCTCCAACCTATCCTTAGCCATTGTATATCCAAATATGGTTCATTTGAAAAGCTCAGTAGACTCAAACACATGGATCCATTGAAATCCAAAGATGGCACAACCATGAATGCAAATCCAAAGATGGGATCGTAAGAAATGAAAACCCAAACACAATATGGCATTCACCCGCAAAAAAGACAATATGAAATTAAATGAAAGTCCAAAGATGAGATAATAGTAGATAAAAACATTAAGTAAAAAAATCAAAATATGGCATAACATTAAATGAAATTCCATAGATGGCACAACATTAAATGAAATTACATAGATGGCACACCATTAAGTAGAAAATCAAAATATGGCATATCAATAAATAATATCCAAAGATGGCACAACAAAAAATTAAAATAGCAAAAATTTAGAATTTTCCAAAGATGGCACAAAAATAATTAAAATCCAAATAAATCATAACATTAAATGAAATCCCAAAGATGTCATAGCATGAAATGAAATATATAGATGGCATATCATTA